>CAWUFW010007446.1:600000-1008393 GCA_963921515.1 Calotriton arnoldi | reverse complement strand
CAGGAGCAGCCTGCCTGTTGATGCCTTTGTGTTCTACTGCAGCTTCCCAGAGTGTTCTAAAGAACAACTAGAGTGCTAACAGCCTTACTTATGACAAAAGTATGGCACACCTGAAGCCATCTTGATTGGAATAAACTGGTAACACTTAAAACATTTAATTTAAAAAGGAACAAAATGATGGGGTTCATTTTGTCATAGAAATTATGGTTAGTGCTGTAGAAAGAAAAATTAGGACATGTTTCAAGTGTGATCTCAAATATCTTCCTGTTATATTTCAACAGGAGCAGCCTGCCAGTTGATGCCTTTGTGTTCTACTGCAACTTCCCAGAGTGTTCTACAGAACAACTAGAGTGCTAACAGCCTTACTTATGACAAAGGTATGGCACACCTGAAGCCATCTTGATTGGAATAAACTGGTAACACTTAAACAATTTAATTTAAAAAGGAACAAAATGATGGGGTTCATTTTGTCATAGAAATTATGGTTAGTGCTGTAGAAAGAAAAATTAGGACATGTTTCAAGTGTGATCTCAAATATCTTCCTGTTATATTTCAACAGGAGCAGCCTGCCAGTTGATGCCTTTGTGTTCTACTGCAGCTTCCCAGAGTGTTCTAAAGAACAACTAGAGTGCTAACAGCCTTACTTATGACAAAAGTATGGCACACCTGAAGCCATCTTGATTGGAATAAACTGGTAACACTTAAAACATTTAATTTAAAAAGGAACAAAATGATGGGGTTCATTTTGTCATAGAAATTATGGTTAGTGCTGTAGAAAGAAAAATTAGGACATATTTCCAGTGTGATCTCAAATATCTTCCTGTTATATTTCAAAAGGAGCAGCCTGCCAGTTGATGCCTTTGTGTTCTACTGCAGCTTCCCAGAGTGTTCTAAAGAACAACTAGAGCGCTAACAGCCTTACTTATGACAAAAGTATGGCACACCTGAAGCCATCTTGATTGGAATAAACCGGTAACACTTAATACATTTAATTTAAAAGGAACAAAATGAGGGGTTCTTTTTGAAATAGAAAGTATAGTTAGTGCTGCAGAAAAAAAAATTAGGGCATGTTTTAAGTGAGATCTCAAATCCTCTTCTATTTCATTAGAAAATTCTGACATGCAGACTGAAACAATCACTTTCAATACCAGCAGCAGACTACCAGTTAACTCCCTGGTGAGCAGTAGCTTTACTCCAGTGATCTAATGAGCAACTAGAGTGCTAACATTCTGAATTTATGGCAGATGTGAGACACATCTGAATGCCTTCTTGATGGAATCAAAGTAAAAAACTGAAAGCATTTCCTACTGAGGAGACTGCAGTAAATGAAGAAATTAGGAAACTTCATAACAAAGAAGTCTTCCAAGATGGCCACCAGTGAAAAAAGAGCCCAAATGTAGCACAAATATTACCCAGATGTAGCCCACATATAGCCCAATGACAAAAGTGTGCAAAACACTTTTTATTTTTAGTTTTTTGCAGTTTTATGTAGTGCAGACTGGTCAGGTATTGGAGCATTGCATCTTAAAACATGACCCCCTACACTACAAAAACACCACTGCACTACCTTAAACCCTAAAACACTACCCCCAGCACGACCCCCTACACTACACAAGCACCACTGCACTATCCTAAACCCTAAAACACTACCCCCAGCACGACCCCCTACACTACCCAAACACCACTGCACTAACCTAAATCCTAAAACACTACCACCAGCACGACCCCCTACACTACCCAAACACCACTGCACTACCCTAAAACATGACCCCTTACACTACACAAACACCACTGCACCGCCCTAAACCCTGAAACACCAGCCCCAGCACAACCCCGTACACTGCCCGCACACCACTGCACTGCCCTAAACCCTGAAAAACCAGCCCCAGCACAACCCCGTACACTGCCCGAAAACCACTGCACTGCCCTAAACCCTGAAACACCAGCCCCAGCACGACCGCCTACACTGCCCGAAAACTACTGCACTGCCCTAAACCCTGAAACACCACCCCCAGCAAGACTACCTACACTGGCCGAACACCACTGCACTGCCCTAAACCCTGAAACACCACCCCCTGCACGACCCCCTACACTGCCCAAACACTACTGCACTGCCCTAAACCCTGAAACACCATCCCTCAGCACGACACCCTACACTGCCCGAACACCACTGCACTGCCCTAAACCCTGAAACACCACCCCAGCACGACCCCCTACACTGCCCGAACACCACTGCACTAAACCCTGAAACACCACCCCCTGCACGACCCCCTACACTGCCGGAACACCACTGCACTGCCCTAAACCCTGAAACACCACCCCCAGCACGACCCCCTACACTGACCTAACATCACTGCACTGCCCTAAACCCTGAAACATCACCCCCAGCACAACCCCCTACACTGCTGAGCACCATTGCTCTGCCCTAAACCCTGAAACACTAGCCCCAGCATGACCCCCTACACTGCCCGAACACCACTGCACTGCCCTAAACCCTGAAACACCACCCCCAGCACGACCCCCTACACTGCCCGAACACAACTGCACTGCCCTAAACCCTGAAACACCAGCCCCAGCAAGACCCCCTACACTGCCCGAACACCACTGCATTGCCCTAGACTCTGAAACACCAGCCCCAGCAAGACCCCCTACACTGCCTGAACACCACTGCACTGCCCTAAACCCTGAAACACCAGACCCAGCATGACCCCCTATACTGCCCGAACACCACTGCACTGCCCTAAACCCTGAAACACCAGCCCCAGCACGACCCCCTACACTGCCCGAACACCACTGCACTACCCTAAACCCTGAAACACCAGCCCCAGCACGACCCCTACACTGCCCTAACACCACTGCACTGCCCTAAACCCTGAAACACCAGCCCCAGCACCACCCCCTACAATGCCCGAACACCACTGTACTGCCCTAAACCCTGAAACACCACCCCCTGCACCGCCCCCTACACTGCCCGAACACCACTGCACTGCCCTAAACCCTGAAACACCACCCCTGCACGACCCCCTACACTGCCCGAACACCACTGCACTGCCCTAAACCCTGAAACACCACCCCCTACACTGCCCGAACACCACTGCACTGCCCTAAACCCTGAAACACCACCCCCTGCACCGCCCCCACACTGCCTGAACACCACTGCACTGCCCTAAACCCTGAAACACCACCCCCAGCATGACCCCCTTTACTGCACGAACACCACTGCACTGCCCCAAACCCTGAAACACCACCCCCAGCATGACCCCCTACACTGCCCGAACACCACTGCCCTAAACCCTGAAACACCACCCCTGCACGACCCCCTACACTGCCCGAACACCACTGCACTGCCCTAAACCCTGAAACACCACCCCCTGCACGACCCCCTACACTGCCCGAACACCACTGCACTGCCCTAAACCCTGAAACACCACCCCCAGCACGACCCCTACACTGCCCGAACACCACTGCACTGCCCTAAACCCTAGAACACTACCCCCAGCATGACCCCTACACTACCCGAACACCACTGCACTACGCTAAACCCTAAAATACTCCCACCAGCAAGACCCCCTACAGTACCCGAACACGACTGCACTGCCCTAAACCCTAAAACACTCCCCCAGCACGACCCCCTACACTACCCAAACACCACTGCATTGCCCTAAACCCTAAAACACTCCCCCCAGCACGACCCCCTACACTACCTAAACACCACTGCACTGCCCTAAACCCTAAAACACAACCCCCGCATGACCCCCTACACAACCCAAATACCAATGCACTACCCTAATCCCTAAAACACTACCGCCCGCACAACTCCCTACACTACCCAAAGACCACTGCACTACCCTAAACTCTAAAACAATACCCCGCACGACTCCCTACACTACCCAAAGACCACTGCACTACCCTAAACCCTAAAACACGACCTCCTACACTACACAAACACCACTGCACTACCCTAAACCCTAAAAAACTACCCCAGCACGAACCCCTACACTACCCAAACACCACTGCACTACCCTAAACCATAAAACACTACCCCCAGCAGTACCCCCTACGCTACCCAAACACCACTGCACTAACCTAAACCCTAAAACACTACCCCCAGCAGTACCCCCTACACTACCAAAACACCATTGCACTAACCTAAACCCTAAAACACTACCCCCAGCAGTATCCCCTACACTACCCAAACACCACTGCACTACCCTAAACCCTAAAACCCTAAAACACTAACCCCAGCACGACCCCTACACTACCCAAACACCACTGTACTACCCTAAACCCTAAAACACTCCCCCAGCACGACTCCCTACACTACCCAAACACCACTGCACTACCCTAAACCCTAAATCTACCCCCAGCATGACCCCCTACACTACACAAACACCACTGCACTACCCTAAACCCTAAAACACTACCCCCAGCACGACCCTCTTCACTACCTAAACACAACTGCACAATTTGTTACAGGCGTTGCAACGCAGACCTGTGGTGCTTACTGGAAGTACCTGGTGGGCTAGTTGGGCCCCAAGGACTCTCAGGATTCAAGGTGACCTAATCCCCCAACTTAAAACGCGCCACGGGGCGCGTTTGCACAGTGGTGAAGGGAGGGGCGGGGCCTCAGGTGACATGTGCGCAAACACGCCCTGTGGTGCGTTTTAAGTTGGGGAGATAATTCCCTTTGAATCCTGGGGGCCAACTAGCCCACCAGGTACCTTCAGTAAGCACAACAGAGTTGCGTTGCAGAGAGGTGAAAAAAGGTGTGTGGCCTCGGAACGCCTCTCTGCAACTCAGCTCTGTGGTCCTAACTGTAGGTACCTGGGGGGCTAGTTGGGCCCCAGGGACCCTCAGGATTCAAGGGGACTTAATCCCGCAACTTAAAACGCGCCACGGGGCGCGTTTGCACACATGTCACCTCAGGCCCCCCCTCCCTTCACCACTGTGCAAACGCGCACTGGCTCTGGTTAGTCAGAGTCAGTTACCACCAGTACCCGTCTGAAAAAGTTGTGGGCACAGGATGATTTTGCAACAAGGCCTCTTTCTGCTCCTCTGTTGGTTCTTTCTGCACATCTTTTGCTTCTTTCTGTGCATTTTTTCTTCTTTCTTCACATGTCCTACCTCTGTTGGCATAGTTAGAAACTAGCATTTAAAAAACCTTTGAAATTCACTTAAAAAATCATAGGTTTCAGGCACGTTATAGTTAGAAATTAGCATTTAAAAACCTTTGAAATTCACTGAAAAAACCATAGGTTTCAGGCACGTTATAGTTAGAAATTAGCATTTAAAAAACCTTTGAAATTCACTAAAAAAACCATAGGTTTCAGACACGTTATAGTTAGAAATTAGCATTTAAAAAACCTTTGAAATTCACTGAAAAAACCATAGGTTTTAGGGACAGTTATAGTTAGTTGGACATTGCACTCGTACAAAACCCGGGAAATTCCCCTGTTATAGTTAGTTCAGCTAACTATAACTCGCGCCCCCGCAATGCACTGCTGATGACGTCACATATTACATCACTCATGACATGGTCAGTGACATCACTGATGACATCACTGATGACATCTCAAATGACATCACTGATGACATCATCCATGTGATAATTTCATGCATCTTCTCACACCCTAATATAACTTTTGATACACCCACTCTAAATTACAGACTGCCATTCTCAAAACCATAGACACTCCAACACCAAAAACTACATACCCACTCACTGATTCTTAGGTCTACACACACATCCACTCACTCACCTGTACAGTCACTCATACTTACAGTCACTCAGTACAGGACTATCATATGCACTCATACACCTATATAAATACTCACACACCGCCACTCATCCATAGAGGTACTCACACACCTAGTCAGTCATGCAAAAAATTAATCACACACCCATTTACTCACCTATACAGTTATACACACACCAGCTCACTTACTCATACAAATACTAGCACATTCTTACGCTCTTATACAATAACTGATACAAGCACACACGCATCCATACAGCCACTCTCACAATAACACACTCTCACTTATAGCCATTTAAATACTCTAACACACATATATACTGCCTTTTACATATGTAGTTACTCGCACATGTACCACTGAGATATACATTCACTCACTAACACACCCATACACACACTCACCCACCCAAGCAGTCCATCACAGATGCACTCTTGAAATCATGCACCCAGTGAATCACCCACTCACACATCTATGTATAGAGTCACACACACCCCACTCACACAAACACTCAGGCAGCCATACAGATACTCAGAGAACCAATCAATAACCCATATAGACACTCATGTAGCTATTCGCAAATCCATGCATCCACTTACACACCAACAAACAGACGGATACAGACATTCACACAGTTTAGTCACTAACCCATGCATTCAGTAAGATACGTTTAATCACTCACTTGTAGAGTCAGTCACTCACGTACTAAATCATCCATTCAGACACTTATACACCCACTCATTCTTCAATACGCCTTTCCCTATATATTAAACATATTTAAACTTTACAGAAACACACAGTCACTGGATGATGTCATCAGTGATGTCATCAGTGATGTCATTTGAGATGTCATCAGTGATGTCATCAGTGATGTCACTGACCATGTCATGAGTGATGTAATATGTGACGTCATCAGCAGTGCATTGCGGGGGCGCGAGTTATAGTTAGCTGAACTAACTATAACAGGGGAATTTCACGGGTTTTGTACGAGTGCAATGTCCAACTAACTATAACTGTCCCTAAAACCTATGGTTTTTTCAGTGAATATATATATATATAAATGGTTAGGACCTATGTTTCCATAGTGAAAGCATTTTTTGTTTTGCCAATAACATTGGCACTGCTTGATGAATCTTCATGACATTTTCACAAAACGTCCCTTTTTTGGTTCAGTGCTGTGTTGAAAGTTTTAGGGTGATTTATCAAGCGGGACGATAAAAAAGGGGGGTCCCAAAACGCATTTTCTCCATGTTATGTCTATGGGGATTTTTCATTTTTTGAACATGACTACAGCCCGAACCGCTGAATGCAATTACACCAAATTTGGCAGAAAGCTAGATGTTGGTTCAGAAAGCATGCTTTTTGTGATTTGGTGTAAATCCATTCAGTAGTTTCAGAGATATTTAGGTTACAAAAAATACAGATATCTGGGAGCCCAAAATCCTACTGAAATCCTACTGAAATTTTATTGGCTGCCATCACTTCAACCAGGAAGTGTTGGCAGCCATCTTGGGACCAATGTACATGATAGCACCCTATTGAAATGCATTGTAGTGAATGGCAGGTTTTGAGGGTCACAAAAAGGAAAATGTATAAAGGGTGATAACAGATTTAAAACGTATAAAGGGTGATAACAGATTTTAGTTGCAATATAAATCATTTGTTGATGGTACTATACTAATTTTTAGAATTTTGGTGTGTTCTAAGGTGATTTTACCATGTGGAAAACCCTTCTGCTGGGATTTGAAGAACCATGTTTGAGAGAAAACTGTTTTCTCATGATTTCCCCATAGAGGTTATAAAAGGTGCTCCAGAAGCTAAAAGGAGAGCATATTTTCTGTAAATTTACACTATCTTTCTCAGCCATATCAAAATGAAGCCTGACAGTTGATTCCCTTGTATTCTACTGCAGCCTCCCAGAGTGTTCTAAAGAACAACTAGAGCGCTAACAATGTTACTTATGACTAATGTTTGGCACACCAGAAGCCATGTTGATTGATTCAAACCGGTAAAACTTAAACATTAATTACAATGTCGGTCAGAAAGCCTCCAACTGACATGGTAGGTTTAAACTCCGACCGCTGCATTAGGAAGATGGCGGTCGGAGTTTAAACCGACGAGGAATCCAATTCGGTTCCGATGGGCTTAAGGAGCTCGTTGGTCAGTCAGAACTGCACCATAATCCCTTAAGGATGGCGATTCGGCCATCGGGATTCTGATGTCGGTTTCTGACAGCCAATCCATGTCAGCCTTTCCAACATGGATTGGCTGTCAGAAACCAACTTTAGGGCCCCCTAGCAGGACCCACTTCCCCCCTGGCCCTCCAAATTTGGGCCTCAACATCCCTGCACATGTGAGCGATGTAATATGTGAGGTCATAAGCAGTGCATTGCTGGGGCACGAGTTATAGTTAGCTAAGCTAACTAGAACTGCTGAATTACACTGGTTTTGTACGAGTGAAATCTGAGCCTAACTATAATGTCCTTGTAAGCTTTCGTTTTTTTAGTGAATATATATATGCATAGACGTCCCTTTAAACAGCAGTCGGAGCCCCTCACACAGCATCCACTCTATCATGCATAGAAGGACACAGCACCACCAAGGAGGTAATTTTTCAGATGGCTATAATTTATTTATACATAAGCAGCACCAAGGTGAAAAGGCCTATGCGTTTCAGCCGTAGCCTTCGACAGGGCCATAGAGAGATAGTGTAGAGTTTCCTTTTAAAGGGGCAGGAGCCCCAACCCACACTTCAACAACAACTTAATTTACACAATTTAGACACAAGCCAGTTACAACTATTCAATCATTGTAACTCAAAAGCCCATCCACATAAGTAAAAGCAGCATTCCATTCATGCAAAAAGTTACACCTGTATACTTTTTATGTTAATTCATCTCCTTAATATTTTTGTAATCTTTTGTAAAAATCAAACCAAAAGAGAGAGATTAAAGAGTGATAGAGGTGAGAAAGAGACAGAGAATGGTAAAGTACCAATTTCTATAAAGAGCAATAGAAATCATTCAGGTCCCTGTTGCTCTAACATAATCTCTTCAAATTTCACAGATTTTTTCAATTTCCTAAATCTTTTTTTTAACTATTTTCAATGTTCTCCTCACATATATATTCATACCACAATTGTTATTGCATTTTAAATTTTGACTTCCACACAGCGAGGAGCACACAAAGAAATCCCTCTCTAATGTCACAATATGTTATCTAGGAGATATTTCAAATGATTCTGTTAAGTGACAAACCCCAATGTCAAAATATTTCTATGAATTTACCATCATAGAATTTCTTATTGTCTAGTTCCAGAAAAGCTGCCATTGAAGTTTCTAAAGTGCCTCATGCAATATCTTACTAAAGTACATAGTGTGTAGGCCTTATCTAGACCTTAAATTTTGTTTCACATAGTAAAAACATTGCACATTGCCCAGATCAAACTACTCCCCAATTTAGCTGCTTTTGAAATTTGCTAAAGTGCATTGTGCTTATTCCCCAATAAGCTGTTTCTAACTTATGCATAGCACAAGTCTCAATAACCACCTCTCAATGATATATTATTGCACATCACTCATATAATGATTAGTCATCGCACCCACTATGGGCCACAATTGGCCGATGTTGTTCGAGAAAGTGCTGTACAATTAATAGTTCTATCCTTTAAAATGGTAGGGTAGTAACATATATATACAAACTTCCTAAGGCCTTCTTAAAGTGCATCAGTGCAAAAGTAAGCGAAAGAGGTTGTAAACATATTTGTCACAGAAACAGGACTAAGTTAGTCACAAATTCTCTGGACCTATTCTATATCATCCTATATTGCACAAAGCTCATAAATAATAGAACATATTGCACCAATTTTTATTGTGTTGCAATGTCAGCCTTAACTTACCACCATCGGAAATCAATAAAGTGCTATGTGCAATGAATTCCCAACAAGAGTTGGGAGGGGGAAAAAAGTGCAAGAAATTACAGCATCTGAAATTCATCAAAGTGCAATGTGCAAGAAAAGGAAGTAAACCATGGCAGTCATATATAAGTAAAGATGTCAAGCATGATACACATTTAAAAAATCTTTGCATTGTACCAAAACTCTAAAAAAACAGCAGATTGCCCAAAGAAACATTAAACTGCCATCATTTTCTCGTTTGGGTCAAGAAGACTCCTCTCCGATAAACCCAGGTGACAAATCAACAACGTCTCATTTAATCCTAGTTCTGTTAGAGATCCTATCCTGTTTCTCAAGTTTACGCTGTGCATGGGAAGAAAAGGAAAAGGAAAAGGAGAAAGAGGAGAAGGAAAAGGAAATAGGGGCAAGAACATGATTCCAGAACACATGATATCCCATGTAGAGAACCCCAAGTTCAATCAAGATGTACATGTAATTCTGCATGTTTAGTCCCCACAGACTTTCTGCCCCATGGACGGTCGCCAGTAGGTAGTTATAGTTAGGATGTAGTTGCCATAAGAAGAGCGTTTTCTGTTTTTCCAATAACTTTGGCGTCGTTTGACGAATCCTCACGAAATTGTCAAAACTAGTTTGCCACTCACTTCAGCTGCTGTCCTGAAAATTTCAGGGTGATCCGTCTGGCGAGGGCAGAGTAAAAGAGGGGTCCCAAAACGCTTTTTCCCCATGTTAATTTCCATAGGAATCTTGAGACACAGCTACAGCTGAATGGAAATACACCAAATTTGGCAGGAAGGTATCTTTTGGTCCAGAAACTCACTTTTTGTTAAATGGTGAAAATCCGTTCAGTAGTTGCGGAGAGATTTAAAGGTTTTTAGGATATACAACTGGGGATGCGGTGGATCTGCGACCCCAACCGAGATCTCAAACTTAGATCAGATTGGCTGCCAACACTTCAAACCAGGAAGTGTTGGCAGCCATCTTGTGACTCGGTTGAACCGAGTCACAGATAAAACATTAAAAAAAGAAAAGGGGGCAGGGTAGAAACATGCTGATCACCTAGGCCCCTTGGGGGGGTCCCACAGGGAACAAAAAAGCATTTTTTTAAAAACAATTCAGCCGGAGTCACGCTTAATCAACGACTTCAGCCGAAAATTAGAAAAAAAACGAAACACTGGCTGCCACGCTTCATTTGTAATCGGCCTCCAGGTGGGCCAGGTCCCGGGGGCATATGTAAAATATATAGGAGGGGGGCATATGGGCCCCCCCTCTTTGGAGCCTTAAAGCCCCAGGGACTGCCACCTCCCTGGGGCATTTTCACTCAATTCTACGGGGATTGCCCTAGGCAACCCCCATGCCCTAGGGACCACCACCTCCTGTTACCTCCAGTAAGTCCCATACAGCGCGATTGCTGAGAGGACTTTGGAGGCCACGCACCCTTTCCCCACCACTCTGCAAACGCGCCTCCTGGTGTACTTCTGGCTGGGGGATGAAGTCCCCTTGGCTCCAGAGGGTTCTTGGGGGGCCAACAAGCCTTCCTGTTACATGCAGTAAGTCCCACACTGCAAAATTGCTGAGAGGTGTTCGGTGGCCACGCCCCCTTTCTTGACCACTCTGCAAATGCGCCTCCTGGCACACTGCTGGTTGAAGAGTGAAGTCCTTTCGGGTGCTGAGGGTTTTTGGGGGTCCAAAAGCCCTCCTGTTACTTTCAGTAAGTCCAACACAGCAGGATTCCTGAGAGCTGGTCGAAGGCCCCACCCCGTTTCTCCACCACTCCTCAAACATGACTACTAGTTAAAAAGCCATCGAAATTCACTTATAAAAACAAAAGTTACAGGGACATTAAAGTTAGGAAATAGAATTATAAAAAAGTTAAAAATTCACTGAAAAAATCAAAGGTTACTGGGATGTTATAGTTAAGCTCAGATTTCACTCATACAAAACCAGTGAAAATCAGCAGTTATTCTTAGCTGAGCTAACTATAACTCACGACCCCGCAATTCACTTCTCATGACCTCACATATTACATCACTCATTACATGATAAGTGACATCACTGATGACAACACTGATGACATCTCAAATGACATCACTGATGACATCATCCACAGAACCACTCACACACCTACTCACACCCCATACAACCTTTCATACACCCATTCACAGACCTATACTAGTACTCACACACCCACTCACTCCTCCATAGAGCCACTCACTCACTTGTACAGCCACTCACACAACCATCCACTCACCCATACAGCCACTTATACAACCAGCCACTCACCCATACAGCCATTCAAATAACCCCATACTCACCCATACAGCTACTCAAACACCCACTTATTTACCTACAAAGTCACTCAGACACCCACTTACTTGCCCAATCAGCCTCTCAACACAGTCATTCACTCAACCATACAAGCCCTCACACACCTAATTGCATACCCATTCACACATCCATACAAGCACTCACACATCCACGTACTCACCCATACAGCCATTCACACAGACACTCACTCTCTAACACAGCCACTCGCACACAACCCACTTCAGCAAACAGCCACTCACTCACCCATAGAGCCACTTACACACCCATAGAGCCACTCGTACCTCCACTCACACACCCATACAGCCACTGACACACCCACTCACTCACCAATACAGCCACTCACACAGCATCTCACTCACCCACACAGCTACTCACACTCCTACTTATACACCCATCCATCCACTCACACACCCATACGCTCAAGGATACATAGTCACACAGCCACTCACATATTATATATTAGAAGTAGTATCACTCATTAGTAGTGCACCTAGTATACTACTTTAACTTTTGTAGTACATTAGTATATATGTTTTACAATCATAAACTCTTACAAAATACTTACACTCACTGGAAGATGTCAGCAGTGATTGTGAGAAGTTGGCCTGGCATATGCTGTCCACTAATTATAGTGGGCACCTTGCACCAGTCCAAATCGACTCTTATGGTAGGTAGGTTAAAGACAACCTTATTGAAAGCTATCCTAGTGGTAGCTATGGAGAGCAGCCTTCAGGCTAAGTCTTGAAGGAATGTAAAGCAGCTTGTTTTACCAGTCTATAATCTCTTGAGTGACCAAATGAAAGAGCACCACACCAGGTATATATTCAAAATATATGTATTTATTACTAAACACACCCCTCTAGTCTCTTTATGAGGCTAGAGTTCGAAGTACATAAGTTATAAGATCTTAAATCACAATAATAGCACAAATACACGTTTGGGCCCTAGGGGCGTACCAAACCATATACCAATAAAGTGGTATGCGAACCACGACTGAACTAGACACTAGGCCTAGAGCCTCTAGAAGTGCTTGGACCACAAGGTACCACCCAAGGTAGTGACACAGGGGACCCACGGGAGACGCGTGCAGTGTAAATACACAACCGCGATACGCCGTTAACTTCTATGGAGAAAGTCGGGATCGGGAAAATAGAGGAAAGGGACACTTAAAAGAGGACTAGGACAAAACCCTTTGAGATCTAGGACTTTGAAGAGTCTCTACCCACGGGAGCACCGGAGTACTCGTGTTACCTCACCCAGGGAAGCCGGGTGCATAGGTGCCTTTCGGGGTCGGGTTTCGTCGTCGATTCGAATGGCGATCTGCTGCAAAGTGCTGCTGGCGGCCAAGAGGAAAGGGTCCGGGTGGATCCAAGAGTGGATCGGAGTTCTGGTGAACCTGAAAGCAGAGGGGACAGAGTCTGGGTCACTAGCCAGTGACCAGGAAGGCGATGGACAGATGCCCACCGATGTCGAGTGCTTCAGGTGCGTTGACAGTTGTCTTGACTCTTCAGCCACGAGGTCCGGGAGGCGTTGTCGGCAACCAGGAGCAGGATTCGGGCTGGTGCTCAATGTCTGTCGAGTGTTGAGGTGTCGGCGACCGGATTGGACCCAACAAGCCTTGGCAACGGCAAGTCTTGAGTAAGATGTAGATCGTCGATGGTGCAGACCAGCAAGGTCTGTGGAACTCACCCAGCGAGGGTAAGTGAGGGCAGGCCTGGAGCAACGAGGATGCCAAGTAAGGAAAATATTGGCCTTCGTTAAGGGCTACTAGCCAACGGGCTAGCGACCGCGAAGGAGCCTCGTGACGCCGCACGTGGAGCTGGCTTGCAGGACACTCGTGGAGTGGGGGCCAGTGATCTTCGGTGCAGGTGGTGCTGGAGGCTAGGGCTACTCAGAGCCCAAAGCACGACTTCTTGGGAGACCCAGAAGATGGTGCACTTGCAAATGTGCTCGGTGTCCAGGGGTCAGAGTCTCAAGTCACCCACGATATCCACGGGCCTCAGCTTTGCTGGGGACTCAGGGTAGCCTCGGGGAAGTCTGAGAATCCACCTCTGGTGATGCGATGACTTCGGCGTCCGACGGGAGCTTCAGTAATGCGAACCGGACAGATGCTTCTTTGGTGCCTGCCAAGCAGGGGAGTCACTCCTTGACCCCAAGGGAGATTCTTCAGTCCTCTAATCTTGTCATAGAGCGTCGAAGGTCCAGGATTCAGTGTCAGAGTTTCGTCCAGGTATAATCTAAAGTCCTAAGGACTGGGTTCCTACCTTTATTCTAAAAATAGGGGTTGGACTACTCTGTGGCCCCACCTATGGGTGGGTCAGGGCAGAGGGGTGGCTACACCCCTTTCCCTTTGTCCAGTTCGCACTAAAGCAGGGGCTGCAAGCCCCTGATCCGGTTTGAACTGGGGTATGCACAGGGACACCAAATGTGCCCCCAGTGCAGGACTTCAAAGCACCCGAAAGTGCTCCCGCCCAGCCCCAATACACATTATCCTGTCTGGGGAGGTGGTCACACCTCCCTGGGACAGGAAACCTATTGTCCAGGCCTCCCCTGCCGGAGTTTCGTCCAGCAGCAGGAGGTCAGACTCGTGTCTGTGGCAGCAGCATCCATTTTGTGATGCCAGGGCTCTGGAAAGAAGTTACCGGACTCGTCAGAGTTAACATGTCTTTCCCTCTAGAAGGGTGGAATGCTACCCCCGCCGCCAGGATTGGCGGGGGGGTAGTATTCCAAGATGTTTGACACCAAACACGACATGTTTAGGTGCAGCCATTCCAAAGTTAGCATTTTACCGCGAGGATATAATGCGCTTAAGAGTATATGGTCAGGCTGCACTACAAACAGCATCAGAGATGGTCTCCGAACGCTGCAGAGGGGCCCTGCTCATGCAGGGGCCCCCTCTCACATAGGAACCATGCACTCTGCCTTTAGGATTGATAAGGCCTGCCTTAGGAGTGACTTATAGGTTTATATGTGTGTATGTATTTCGTGATATAGGTAACCTATATCACAGTAAGGGGTGCTTGCACCACCTTACCCAGGCTGCAGTAGCAGACCTGTGGTGTCAGTTTGGATGGCCTTCCAGGGGTGGCATAATACATGCTGCAGCCCCTGGCAGGCCTCTGAGGTACCTATGCCCTTGGTACATAGTATACCATATACTAGGGACTTATAGGGGCACTCCAGATCCCAATCAGAGATGTGCCTAAGGCACATGGAAACCATTTTACAGAGAAAGCAGATAGACTGGGGCCCTGAATAGCAGGATCCCAGTCCAACTAAGTCATAAACCAGCAAAACACCATAAAAAAAGTGGGGGCAACCATATAGTCAGATTCCACCTTCCTACATAACCCCCCCAAACGAAAGGAGATAAGTCTAACCTTGGCCAGTTGAGCCTTCATTGACTAAGTGGTCATATAAGGAAGCACCTGCACTAGCATGGTTGCCCCCTGTCTTATGGTCCACTAAGCAATCCCTCACCCTAAGGGTATGAGAGGGTCTCCACCATGGGGAATCACTACCTGTGGTGTGCTTAGGTAAAGTACAAGGCTGGTGAGGTGTCTGAGTAGGGAAGTGAGGCCCTAGGAATGTTGGCCTCAGCTTCCTCAGATCACTGGTCACCATGTATGCCTGTCTTTCCATGACTGAGTTGCACTTTGCTCTAAGGGTCAACCTTTGGCTGCCTACAGCTGGGGGTTGGGTCCCTTTGGATGGACTACTGGAGGGACATGGCAGGTTTGGAACCTTCTGGTCCCAGGTTTGCCCTTGCCTACCAGAGTCCTTCTGGGGGAGGTCCCTACATAAAGGTATGGGGGATCCCTCAGTGTGTAGAGGAATTTTCACCTGGCTAGGGCTACTAGACTGGGTGCCCCTAATCTGCTGATGGGGGGCTTCCTCTGGACAGGGGGCCCTGGGGGTCCACTGACCTCCCTGACCTCTGCAGCCCTGGGCTGACTGAGGCAGGGTAGAGAGGGGCAGGTTACCTGCTCCAGACGGGGTACCACCTTGGAAGGGTCCTCTGCCATCAGGGGCGTGGCCAGGCCAGGCCTGACTACCTCTTTGGCAGTTCCTTCACTAGGGGTAGGGTCAGTTCCCTGAGGAGGCTGACCCTTACCTACTGTCTGGGGGGAAGAAGACTTTTCTTCAACCCTTGTGCTCTCTTTTGGGGGAGAGTGGGCCATTCTTTCAGGCTCCATCTCTCCAAATTCTTGGGCTGGGGCTGTGGCCATCACAGCCCCACTAACCTTTACAGGGACGCCCAACATCCTAAGATGGGTTTGGTGTTCAACTTCAGCCCAGGCTGAAATTTCCAGATCATTGCCCATCAGGCAATCTACAGGTAGGGTTGGGGACACTGCCACTCTTTTGGGCCTGTGACCCCTCCCAGCTGAGATTGACTATGGCCATGGGGTGATCTGTTCTGACACCATCAATGTTGGTCACCTGGTATTTAAACTCAGGTAAAAGCTGGTGAGGGGGGACTAGTTTCCCTGCCACCATGGTGACACTAGCCCCTGTGTCCCTAAATGCCACAGCTTTCTGACCATTAATTATTGGCTCCAATCTGTACCTGCCCAATGCTATGGGACCCATGGTAAAGGTGGCAAATCCTATACCACCATCAGAGTCAGAGGAGTCTGTTGAGGGGTCCCTGTCTAAACTAGGGCCCACCTCTGTTCCTCTTGCAAAAGCGCCTAACTTTTTGGGTGCACTACTCCCAACTGGAGGATTACTACTGGTAGTACCAGGAGGGGTGGTAGTAGTTGTGGGAGGAACATTTTCTTTATTGCCAATCCTGGGGCAACTGGGATCAGTTTTCCAGTGCCCAGGCTTTTTACAGACATGGCAATATGGTTTCTTTTCAGGAGAGGAAGGAGTTTGGGACCCACCCCCAGAAGAGGAATTTTGGGGCCCTGTAGGGGACTTATCCTTAGATTTATCCCCACCTTTCTCTTGGGACTTAGTAGAATCTTTCTTCTGGTCACCACCCTGATTTCTAGTTTTTACTCTGGTTCTGACCCATTTGTCTGCCTTCTTTCCCAATTCTTGGGGAGAGGTCAGATCAGAGTCCACCAGATACTGGTGCAAAAGCTGGTTTTGACAATTATTAAGGATCTGCTCCCTCATAATCAAATTGTACAATCCTAAAAAGTCATGCACTTTGTTGCCATGTATCCACCCTTCCAGAGCCTTTGTAGCACAATCTACAAAATCAACCCAGTCTTGAGTCTGAGCTTTTTGGGTGTCTCTGAACTTCAACCTATACTGTTCAGTGGTTAGGCCAAACCCATCTATCAGAGCACTCTTCAAGACTGTGTAATTGTCAGCATCCTCTTCTCTTACAGTGAGGAGCTTGTCTCTACCTTTGTCTGCAAAGGAGAGCCACAAGATTGCTGCCCACTGCCTCTGGGGGACCTTCTGAACTTTACAGGCCCTCTCCAGTGCAGTTATCCATTTGTGGATGTCATCCCCACTCTGGTAGGGAGGGACAATCTTGTTTAGGTTTCTATGGTCATAAGACCTGTCCCTATCTCTAGGGATATTGTTGCCACCATGGGACTCTAGTCCCAACTTTCTTCTCTCTCTAAGGAGATCTAGGGATTCTCTATCTAAAGCTAATTGCTTTTTTCTGAGTTCCAGCTGAGTTTCCTCATACTGGACTAGCCTCTTTCTTCTCTCATGAGAGGATTCTCTCCTATGAGATGAGACAGAGCTCCCTATAGAGGTGCCAGAGTGGTTAGACTCCTGAGAAGGAGACCTAGACCTTCTGGGCACACTCTTAATCCTTCCTGGGGGACAAAGAGGGCATCATTCTGATCATCCTCATCATCTTCCACAGGAGGGATTTGGGTTATCCAGGTCAGGGTCATTGTCACCCTCCTGGCCAGTTTCAGAGGGGGGGCTGGGGGTATTGGTACCCCTGGCCTCCTCCTCTTCTTCTGCCCCACCCTCAGCTCCTACCCCTTCAGTCCCTACAGGCTTACTAAGGTCATAAGCCACCAACAACTCCTTGAGGTGTTGGGTGGTGGGGCTTTGGCCTGTCCTTATTTTTCTCAAGTTGCATAAAGCTCTCAATTCCAAGAATGGGAGTGTATCATACTTGGAGGGTGGAAGCTCAATGGCTTCCTGCAAGGATTCTTTAGATCCTACCCTTAAAGACATTACTAGTGTGGTGTGGTGTATGCACTACCTACTCTAGTGTGGCCTACTAAACTCTCTTGAGTTGTAGAAAGGGTTGTGCTATCCCTTAACACACAACTCTAAGTTCAGTAGAACTTACTGTTATTCTAAGCTTAAATTATATGTACCTTAGGTACCTTTAGTGGTTTTCAGTTGATCAATTCAATTGAGATTATCTGGTAAAACAATAGCAAGCTGGAATCCCACACGCTGCACACCAATGTGAGAAGTTGGCCTGGCATATGCTGTCCACTAATTATAGTGGGCACCTTGCACCAGTCCAAATCGACTCTTATGGTAGGTAGGTTAAAGACAACCTTATTGAAAGCTATCCTAGTGGTAGCTATGGAGAGCAGCCTTCAGGCTAAGTCTTGAAGGAATGTAAAGCAGCTTGTTTTACCAGTCTATAATCTCTTGAGTGACCAAATGAAAGAGCACCACACCAGGTATATATTCAAAATATATGTATTTATTACTAAACACACCCCTCTAGTCTCTTTATGAGGCTAGAGTTCGAAGTACATAAGTTATAAGATCTTAAATCACAATAATAGCACAAATACACGTTTGGGCCCTAGGGGCGTACTCAAACCATATACCAATAAAGTGGTATGCGAACCACGACTGAACTAGACACTAGGCCTAGAGCCTCTAGAAGTGCTTGGACCACAAGGAACCACCCAAGGTAGTGACACAGGGGACCCACGGGAGACGCGTGCAGTGTAAATACACAACCGCAATACGCCGTTAACTTCTATGGAGAAAGTCGGGATCGGGAAAATAGAGGAAAGGGACACTTAAAAGAGGACTAGGACAAAACCCTTTGAGATCTAGGACTTTGAAGAGTCTCTACCCACGGGAGCACCGGAGTACTCGTGTTACCTCACCCAGGGAAGCCGGGTGCATAGGTGCCTTTCGGGGTCGGGTTTCGTCGTCGATTCGAATGGCGATCTACTGCAAAGTGCTGCTGGCGGCCAAGAGGAAAGGGTCCGGGTGGATCCAAGAGTGGATCGGAGTTCTGGTGAACCTGAAAGCAGAGGGGACAGAGTCTGGGTCACTAGCCAGTGACCAGGAAGGCGATGGACAGATGCCCACCGATGTCGAGTGCTTCAGGTGCGTTGACGGTCGTCTTGACTCTTCAGCCACAAGGTCCGGGAGGCGTTGTCGGCGACCAGGAGCAGGATTCGGGCTGGTGCTTGATGTCTGTCGAGTGCTGAGGTGTCGGCGACCGAATTGGACCCAACAAGCCTTGGCAACGGCAAGTCTCGAGTAAGATGTAGATCATCGATGGTGCAGACCAGCAAGGTCTGTGGAACTCACCCAGCGAGGGTAAGTGAGGGCAGGCCTGGAGCAACGAGGATGCCAAGTAAGGAAAAGATTGGCCTTCGTTAAGGGCTACTAGCCAACGGGCTAGCAACCGCAAAGGAGCCTCGTGACGCCGCACGTGGAGCTGGCTTGCAGGACACTCGTGGAGTGGGGGCCAGTGATCTTCGGTGCAGGTGGTGCTGGAGGCTAGGGCTACTCGGAGCCCAAAGCACGACTTCTTGGGAGACCCAGAAGATGGTGCACTTGCAAATGTGCTCGGTGTCCAGGGGTCACGGTCTCAAGTCACCCACGATAGCCATGGGCCTCAGCTTTGCTGGGGACTCAAGGTAGCCTCGGGGAAGTCTGAGAATCAACCTCTGGTGATGCAATGACTTCGGCGTCCGACGGGATCTTCAGTAATGCGAACCGGACAGATGCTTCTTTGGTGCCTGCCAAGCAGGGGAGTCACTCCTTGACCCCAAGGGAGATTCTTCAGTCCTCTAATCTTGTCGTAGAGCATCGAAGGTCCAGGATTCAGTGTCAGAGTTTCGTCCAGGTATAATCTAAAGTCCTAAGGACTGGGTTCCTACCTTTATTCTAAAAATAGGGGTTGGACTACTCTGTGGCCCCACCTATGGGTGGGTCAGGGCAGAGGGGTGGCTACACCCCTTTCCCTTTGTCCAGTTCGCGCCAAAGCAGGGGCTGCAAGCCCCTGATCCGGTTTGAACTGGGGTATGCACAGGGACACCAAATGTGCCCCCAGTGCAGGACTTCAAAGCACCCGAAAGTGCTCCCGCCCAGCCCCAATACACATTATCCTGTCTGGGGAGGTGGTCACACCTCCCTGGGACAGGAAACCTATTGTCCAGGCCTCCCCTGCCGGAGTTTCGTCCAGCAGCAGGAGGTCAGACTCGTGTCTGTGGCAGCAGCATCCATTTTGTGATGCCAGGGCTCTGGAAAGAAGTTACCGGACTCGTCAGAGTTAACATGTCTTTCCCTCTAGAAGGGTGGAATGCTACCCCCGCCGCCAGGATTGGCGGGGGGTAGTATTCCAAGATGTTTGACACCAAACACGACATGTTTAGGTGCAGCCATTCCAAAGTTAGCATTTTACCGCGAGGATATAATGCGCTTAAGAGTATATGGTCAGGCTGCACTACAAACAGCATCAGAGATGGTCTCCGAACGCTGCAGAGGGGCCCTGCTCATGCAGGGGCACCCTCTCACATAGGAACCATGCACTCTGCCTTTAGGATTGATAAGGCCTGCCTTAGGAGTGACTTATAGGTTTATATGTGTGTATGTATTTCGTGATATAGGTAACCTATATCACAGTAAGGAGTGCTTGCACCACCTTACCCAGGCTGCAGTAGCAGACCTGTGGTGTCAGTTTGGATGGCCTTCCAGGGGTGGCATAATACATGCTGCAGCCCCTGGCAGGCCTCTGAGGTACCTATGCCCTTGGTACATAGTATACCATATACTAGGGACTTATAGGGGCACTCCAGATCCCAATCAGAGATGTGCCTAAGGCACATGGAAACCATTTTACAGAGAAAGCAGATAGACTGGGGCCCTGAATAGCAGGATCCCAGTCCAACTAAGTCATAAACCAGCAAAACACCATAAAAAAAGTGGGGGCAACCATATAGTCAGATTCCACCTTCCTACAGTGATGTCATCAGTGATGTCATTTGAGATGTCATCAGTGATGTCACTGGCCATGTCATGAGTGATATAATATATGAGGTCAGAAGCAGTGTATTGCTGGGCATAAGTTATAGTTAGTTCAGCTAACTGTAACTGCCAAATTTCACTGGTTTTGTATGAGTGAAATCTGAGCCTAACCATAACGTTACTGTAACCTTTGGTTTTTTTCAGTGAAATTCTAAGGGTTTTTTTTATTCTATTTCCTAACTTTAACGTCCCTGTAACCTTTGGTTGTTTAAGTGAATTTCTAAGGTTTTTTCAAATTTGTTTTCCTAACTATAATGTCCCTGTAATCTTTGGTTTTGTAAGTGACTAGATATATAGATAGATATATATAGAGATAGATAGATAGATAGATAGATAGATAGATAGATAGATAGATAGATAGATAGATAGATAGATAGATAGATAGATAGATAGATAGATAGATAGATAGATAGATAGATGGTAAACAACCCTGACAACAAAACCACAACCCCGCATGTTGTTACAACGCAGTCGTTACAATGACTGCGTTGTAACAACGCATACCATTACCCCGCAAGTCGTAACAACGACTTGCGGAGGGGGGAGAAGGTGTTGGATTTAAAATCCAACACCTTCCCTACTGTCCGCACAGAGTGGAGTTGGAATAGTAAATTATACTATTCCAACATCCAGCGCCCCCCTCCGCAAGTCGTTGTTACTACTTGCGGGGTAATGTGTATGCGTTGTTACAACGCCGTCGTTGTAACGACGGCGTTGTAACAACATGCGGGGTGAAAGGCAGCGGGGAAAAGTGTCATATTCAGATTGATAGATAGATAGATAGATAGATAGATAGATAGATAGATAGATAGATAGATAGATAGATAGATACACATATATATGCACCATGGTGCAAGGATGCCTGCATTGACGCTAGGCAGCTTATTGTGTGCCGGTGCAGAGGAAAGCACAGGGATGTGTCGTATTTTTGTAAAGATGACGCATCCCTGCATTTTCCTAATCACACAGCTTGGCGCAGCAAGACGGCTTGCAGCATTGTGCTGCGTCATTATCTTGTAAATATACCCCCATGTTTTTTCGTTTGTATTCTGGGACTTGTAGTTCTAGCGACTGATGTTGTACATTCAACTGCATGTGCCAGTAAGCAGAAAAAGGTGAACGTGGACTGGTGCTGCACTTCCCATATGGAAGGGATAAAGGCGACAGAGCTGAACTGAGCTGTGCAACGTGTAACTGGGCAGTGAACCTTCCATTTCTGTTATGTTTAACCATAGATGAGCCAGCATACTACTCATTTGGCCAGCAGACAGTGCCATGGACAGCTGGGACATAGCTGCCTGCACTGCATGACATGATCTAGTTACCCACATTGCCCCTTGTTGCAACTTACCCTGTTGCTAATGTGGTTGATCACAGCCAGCAATGTCCTGTCTCGCAACTCCTACCACCAACTCTTCTGAGATAACGGCTGACACACGCTCCTCCAAGGGATCCAGCTGCTCCTGTGGCGCTGGACTTCTACTTCTGGTCTGAATGGCTGCCTTGAGGTTGTTTCCCACTTTCTCCTGCACTTGCAATCATGCCAGCACTTTTTGCAGTCACTCACTGTCCTCTTCACTTCTGAAATGCTGTTGACCCTGTCCACAAAGGTCTGTCATATGGGCTTTTTCCTCCCTAATGACATTTTGGAGCTGACGCAGAGCTGTTGTTGGTGCTCCATCCCCTCAGTGATCAGGATCTCATTCTCCTCCTCACTAAACTTGCACTTTCTCTTCCTCTGGGACTCTGTCAGGACATCTTGGCTGGTACTGGGCTTTTTGTCCTGGTCTCTTCGATCTGCTGTCTCCTCCATGGTTGCTTTCAGGTAAGTGTGCCATTTGTTTTTCACGTAGCTGCGTTTTTAAAAAGAAAATTACTCTAGGCACACAAAAGTGACGCTGGTTACCTCCTTAAGCTATGGTGCGCCTATTGTAAATACGACACATCCATGGCGTTAGAATGTGTTGTGTCGCGGTGGAAATTTTTAGGCGCATAGCTGCGGCAACGTATCGATGTTCCAGTTCTTGTAAATATACCCCTTTATGTTAGTGAGCCAATGCAGGGGTCACATCACTGGAGTGATTTCATGGTACTTGCGTGCCTACTGATGTCAGGCAGTGGCAGCAGACGATAACATTTCCATAATGTTGTCTCAAGATGCTCGATTAGCAGACCAAGGAAAAAACTACTGGTTCATTAAAACATCAACTGAAATCAATAGAAACCCAAATACATACTTTAGAAACCATTTCAAAGATAAGAATGTAAACACCTGCAATCACCGCCAGGGAAAAGATGAGATGGCTCGCTAGGACTCAGGTGCGAGCCAAATCTAAGCACAAATATTGAACAAGGTGGTAGGCATTGCTGGAGTTTTGGACACTGAAATAAGAAGTCGGTGGTTGTTTTACAGATAATGAAAATGCTTTGACGTATCATGTACTTGTCTGAATGGAGAGAGCATGCTCAGAATTATTACACTCAGCCTGTGGGTAGTTGTTTAATAGGAAATAAAATCTCTGAAGGTCATACAACTCATTACCACGCTTGCAAATGCCAGTCGCAAATCTCTCTGCGGCTCAAAAGCTTCTTCATCCCGAGGTTCTGTCTGTTTTCGAAATGGTACAAGGTAATGGAGTTGATTTTTAATTTGCCCGGTACAAGTGCAATGGCTGAACACCGACTGCAGTAATGTTTAAACGCTGTTTAAAAGATCATGCCCCACGGAACCCTTGCTTGACACGCTTTTTTGAAGGGGAAGAAAAAAACGTTGCCAAATCGCTGTCACTCCAGTAGCATGGCTGAAACACTGGACAAATAATCTTCGCTCCTTAATAATGAATGGAGAGTCGTCTGTGCAGCAGGAAACGAGGCCCATCAGCATCCAGTCCTCGTGCGCACATTAGATTAGTCACTTTCGCCAACTAATCAATAATTGTTATAATTAAAATTGATAGCTGCAAATAGTATGACAGAGGGCTGCTGCCAGGCTACCGAGCGTGGGTTTGGCTTGAAAAGATAGGCAGCAGTGTGGAACACTTATTTTCCAATTTGCTTTTAGCTGTGTGCAAATTGCTTTAGCTGTATCCAGCTGATTTAGACCTTGCCTGGAGGTACAGCAGATTAATTGAGAGCTGCACATCCATTGCTTACAGAATGGACGCTATAATTGGTGAAATTTGTTAGTGCCAGTTATAAAATAACTACATAGTTCTGGTGTTCAGCTGCATTTTCATTTCTGCTTCTGGTAATAAAGGCAAAGAAACCCATTAGAAACTGTGACAAATGCAATCGCTCTCAGTTTTATGACAACCTCCTGTGTGGATTTCGTCAATCATTTGCCGAAGCAATTGTTAGAGGACGACTCTAGCATTCTAGATTGCTGGGTTGTAAACATCAGGGCAAATATTTAGCTGTCTTCGAGGCCTGGCAAAGCGGTGCATTATGCTGTGGAATAACATACACAATTTAATTTAAAGGGAATGTTATTTGTTAAGCCCATGTACCATATTTGTGGCCAAATTATGTTATTTTCTATGTTATTGCAGCTTTTGTTGCGCTCATAATTCAGCAAAGCTTCTTTGCTGCAAGATTAAAAGCATGTCTTCTAGTCTGACAAATTTAAATTGGAAAGAGACAGTTATTCAAATACCCAAGAAATAACGTTCGTTAATTTCCCCTTTTTGCTCTGATTTCTTTCCTCGGTATTTTTGGAATTCTCCGAGGCCGTAAGAGCTACTATATGGGCCAAATTGCAGACGCTCGACACAGAGCAGAGATTATCAGAAATTATCAAAAGTTGGTCTTCTACCTCAGGGATCCAGATTGGATTTATTTAGGAAATTGAGTATTCAAAGAAATTCGGCTCACACAGAGGGTTGAGGCAAGGTTCCATTTACCACCACATTACACAACAAATATGTAAATTACATCCATACTTCCATAGTTGCATCGCTAAAGAATAAACAAAACACCAGCCAAATTTCCATTCCCAATTTTGTTGTACCGCAATCATTTGACAGTGTTAGTGTAAAAAATTACCAAAGGTCTCCAAACTCAATTCGGCAAAATATCAACCTAACAGTGCGAAAATTAACTCGTGCTGAACATAGAAAAAGTAGTTATCTTATAGTTCTCTTATCCAGCGACCACTTAGCAGAAAAAATGTCATTGGAGGCTCATCAGGATGTAGTTTTCAGAAAATTCAGAGATCACTGGCCAAGGGATCAAAGGGAATAGAAACTCTATGAATACAACTTCAACTCAAACATAACACTGATAGTCCAGAGCAAGATGGCTGCCCCTTAGACACTCGAAAGTGAGCTTTCTTAGGCCCTCGCACAAAGTAGTATGTTGTTTGAATGACGCGAAAGGGACTTCAGGGAGAGAATCATACAGCTACCCCAGTTGTATCCCATTGGTGTTTACAGATTAAGGCAAAAGGTACAGGATACTCTAATTTATAGTTGGGTAAACACAAATGCAGACTTGCAAAAATGTATTGAACACTCTTGCATATAAAATGACATCTCAGCAACCAATTATCAATGGCTGAAGTTGGTTTACTAAGGAAGCATAATGAACACTGGATCAAAAGAGGATTAAGATGGCCACGAAAATTCCGGGAAAGCATCAAAAGTAACATAACTTCAAAAAGAGGAAATGCAACTTTTTAAGAAACACAGAGCTAACATGATTGAGTTATATGTGATCCACTGATTGTGGGAATCAAGTTCTATAACTCTACTATATGTAAGTGGGGTAACCACACCAATGAAAGTCCATGCCTCTCACTGTAAGGGTTTGTGCAGTGGGTTATTTTCCATATAGCAGTGGCCACGCCCTCTATCAGGCAGAAAGTAGAAAAGCATTAATGCAATATGTGTCATTGTTCCTGGTCAAGCAAACTACATAAAGAGACAACATAAAGATACAATTTAACACCACCAAACTTGAATAAATGTAAAATATGCACCCCTCAAATGTGCAAACAAAATAAGGAAAAATCAATGTGTCGTACTGGTGAAAACATTACACCAACAGCAAAGTTACAGTGATAACCGAACTATGGCAGGTCCTTAATCAGACCGTCATGAAAATATCACAGAACTACATATTGCACCATGTACAACAAATACCTGGGCAGTAAGCACCATCATCAGAAGCGCCAAAACAGCGGTTCTGAATATCAGCACAGCCACAATCACCAAGCTAAAGATCACCAACACTAAACTCTTTCAACACAAAACATGACTGGCTCACCGTGTTTTGTGCCACATCACTTAACTAAGTCTTACGTGGGATACAATTAAGGACTCCTAGACTCCTTATTTCTGTGCCAACCCTCAGGATAATACTGTTAAGTGAACTTAAAACCCCAGGCTATTTACGCCAGTAAAATAACTGGCCCTTTGACATCTGAAACACCTGGAAGCAGCCACATAAAAGCGCTATCCATCACCCTTACAACACTAACAACAATTATATTTCTGGCACATGGCAGCTCGTGGAGCTAGACATAGGATGGAACAAAATGTCAGTGCTAAATGCAACATTCAATGTCAAACCACACAAAATGCCAGTCCATCACCTGATGACCACATTCCAACAAGGTGCATCAATATCCATGTACCACACACACAAATAATCAAGCAAAAGTTTAAAAATGCCATGCATTGCTCAGTCTGCACACAGCCAACCCACACCTCTTTCATAAGTAACTTGAAAGAAAATGAAAAAATGTAGTTGCCCATGGGTATTTAAGTCGGGTGACAAGATGTCTCAGATTTCCACAGAGAGTCTGGGTTTTCAGAGGACTGTCTCAGCATTCCAACTTTTTTCTTAATTTTAAATACATGTCCCAGTTTTGCAGAGCATTAAAATATGCTCTCCTTTCCACAGGCACCTCTAAAAGCTGTAATAATAGAAATATCTTATCTGTTTATTTCATGCAGCACAGGAGGAGGTCAGCCACATGCACACAGCAGGCGGGAGACAAAGTGGGGAGGAGGGCTCAGGGTGGAGGTCCTGCCATAGTTAACACTATGTAAGCGCAGTCCTGTAAATTTGTAATTGTGTATATATATATATATATATATATATATATATATTCAAGTCCTCCAGGCAGGGTCTTTTCGGGATCGAGCCCGTTGTCAGCTGGTGCGTGCCGCCGGTAAGCCCAAAACCGGCAATTAATTATCCACGAAGATTCAAAATAAACGCACACTCGGAGATCAGGTAGCAATTGATAGCTATTTAATGCTCGTTACGCGTTTCGACCGTAGTCTTGATCACAAAACATAACTTCATTTCGTATTTCATTCTCAAAACAATATGATGAGTTAAAATTTACAATCATATTGCAAGACTTAATGACAACCGTTATATAGTAAAGAAAGCCCAAGTTGGCGCTATCATAGCTCTAGTGACAACAATATGGCTGGCATGTTTGGCGGACATATGAATTCGGTCTAGTGCCAAATCCCTGCGAATCATGGTCCACTTTACACTCCCTGATGAGATCACCACTTCCTCTAGGTAACTCTATGCGCCAGTATCGCAAAACATAACTTCATTTCGTATTTCATTTTCAAAACAATACGATAAGTTAAAAATTTATAGTCATATTGCAAGACATGATGACAACTGTTATATAGTAAAGAAACGCCCAAGTTGGCGCTTTCATAGCTCTAGTGGCAACCACACGTCTGGCATTTTTCTGCGTACATATGAATTCGGTCTAGTGCCAAATCCCTGCGAATCATGGTCCACTTTACTTCCCTGATGAGATCACCACCTCATTTAGATAACTCTATGCGGTCTAGTGCCCCATTATTCTGTGGTGGTGTTTATACATCTTGAGTTTTAGGTGTATATATAGTCCTGTGAGTATGTCCATCATAGATTAATATTCAGTTGATAATACACAAGATATTTGTTGTCTTTTCTATGTAATACCCAAGTCATTATCAGAAAATAAATAGGATTCTCGTGAATAAAAAGTGCTGTAAATAACTACTAGAAAATAGAATAGAAGTGCTCCTTATATAAACTAATAGTAAAAATTCAAAAATTATTTCATTTTTTCTTAAAAAATTACTATTTAACATAAAAGTCCCTTATCTGGATTCAGTGTCATCCGAGCCCGGGGAAGAAAAGGATAGGGAACCCGTGAAGTGACCATCCAGACGGTGGGTCCCTTCCTTTTTCCTGTGAAAAAAGAACCCAAATAAGAGATAGATAAATATAACATCTTACACGGAGCAAATACATACAGACAAGATAGTATATTGCAAACAGCATACATATTTCATGCTCAATGAACTTGGAGATGAGAGGCTAATTCCTCATCAAGATTATGTCCCCCTGGAAACTTAGTTTCTAATTCTAGAATCCATTTGGATTCCTTTTGTCTAAGTGACAATTCCCTATTGCCACCTCTTAGACCTGGGACTACTTGTTCAATTGCAAAAAATCTCAATAAGGAATTATTGGATTGATGGTGTTCCAAGAAATGCCTGGCAATGGGGTAGACAGTGTTTACATTAGTTATGGCTCTAAGATGTTCCATGACTCTTTTTTTCACCATACATATTGTGCTGCCCACATATCTGAGCTTGCATGGACACTCCAATGCATAGACAATAAAAGTGCTGCTACATGTCAAGAATTGATTGATTTTCCAACTATTAGTTCTCCCTGGGATACTGAATTCTTTCACTGAGGGACTGAATCAACAGGCCCTACAGTGCCCACAAGGATAAAACCCTTTGAGCTCATGGAAATCATTTCTTATGGTTGCAGTTATGTCCCCCTTTACTAAAATATCACGTAAACTTTTAGCTTTCCTATAAGTGATAAGGGGTCTTTCTCCTACCTCTTTGCCTACAACTGCATCGGTTTGTAGGATCTTCCAACTGTCTGTTAAGATTTTACGAGTTTTACTGGATCTGTTGTTAAAGGTTGTGATCACTCTGATACCACTTTTTTTCTCTTGTCTCTGTTTACCCTCTGTCTGTTCCAGTGATTTTTCCCTACTGACGTCCTTAACCTTACTCACAGCCCTATCTAGGACCCATTCCGGATAACCTCTTTGTCGGAACCTATTTAGCATGACATTTTGTTCCTCTTGAAACCTCTCTTCAGTACTACAGTTCCTTCTTGCCCTCAGTAGCTCCCCATATGGAATACTCCATTTAAGTGAATCGGGGTGTCCACTGAGGGCATGAAGGAGACTGTTACCAGCAGTCTCCTTTCTATATAAGCTAGTGACAAGGTTACCATTTTGAACCTCAATACGGGTGTCCAGAAAGTCCACACTAACCTTACTGATGGTATATGTTAGCACAGTGTTGTATGGGTTGTGGTTAAGTTTTTCAATAAAGGCAACAGCATTTTCTTCACTTCCACTCCAGACGATCAATAGATCGTCAATATATCTCAGCCATATCCTTACTGAGTCAAAATCTTTTGTCAGTAGGTGATCCTGACGAATCTCCTCCTCCCATTTTCCCAAGAAGAGGTTAGCAAACCCAGGTGCGAAGCACGTCCCCATTGCTGTGCCCCGCACCTGTCTGTACAGTTTTCCATTAAACATGAAGATGTTGTTCTTTAAACACAACATCATCATGTCGGCTAGCATACGTGTGTGCTCTAAATACTCAATGGCTCTAGTTCCCAAATAGTGCATACAGGCTCCCACTCCCTGGACGTGGTCGATTATAGTATACAACGAATTCACGTCCAGGGTAATGAGGTAGTAACTTTCATCCCAAATAAATCCTCCTATTTTATTAAGGAAATCTTTGGTATCTTTGACAAAAGATGGCAGTTCCATGACATATTCTTTCAAAAAATGATCGACATACTTAGATACTTTTTCATTTACATTGCCTACTGAAGAAACAATGGGTCTCCCTGGTGGTATAGTGGGGTGTTTGTGTATCTTCGGTAGGAGATACAGAATAGGTAATTTGGGGAAATCCTGTTTCAAGAAACAGTATTCCTGCCATGAAATAATACCTAATTCCTGCCATTCTGATAGTTTTTGCCATGTAGTAGTTATGCTAGCATTATATGTTGCTGTGTCACACGTACAGTAAAAATCATAATTATTCAGTTGTTTTTCTGCCTCATTAATGTACATTTGTTTGTCCCATAAAACAATATTCCCACCTTAATCAGATGGACGTATAACCAAGCTATTATCTTTAGCTAAAGATAAAATCAAATTGCGTTGTTTATGTGACAAATTGTAATTTCTTGTTTTCTGATGTACAATCGAATGTTTTTGTTTCGTCAGTTCGTTATTGACAACATCATGAAATGTATCAATTGAATCATGAGAACGATTTTAACTCATCATAATGTTTTGAGAATGAAATACGAAATGAAGTTATGTTTTGTTAAACTGGCGCATACATATTTGTATGTATATTAGTACTTACATTTATAATTTGCTCATTACAAGATGTCTGCCATTTCACAATGATGCTGATGGTTACCTGAAATGTAGTCCCTTGTCGACTTTCACAAATGTGGGTGTGTTTTTTTACTTTATTTAAACATGCTAGGAATGCTTTTCTGTTCGTGTGATCAAGACTAAGGTCGAAACGCGTAACGAGCATTAAATAGCTATCAATTGCTACCTGATCTCCGAGTGTGCGTTTATTTTGAATCTTCGTGGATAATATATATATATATATATATATATATATTACCAACTGGCAGTCGCCAGTAGGTATAGTTAGGAACTAGTTTCCATAGGAAAAGCATTTTTTGACTTGGCTATAACTTTGGTATCGTTTGACCAATGTGCATGACATTTTGCCAAAAAAGTGTCACGGTGGGTACTATTGATTGGGAAACTTTGGAGGTAATCCGTGCAGTGGGGACATAGAATTTGGGGTTCGAAATAACGTTGCATTTGTAATGTTAATTCCCATAGGAACCTTTAGCCACCTCTACAGCCCGAACCGCTGAACAGACTTACACCAAATCTAGGTAGATGTCGTTTCAAGGAAGTGCCTTTTGCTTATTTGGTGTGAATTCATTCAGTAGTTTTTGAGAAATGTAAGTTTAAAATTATAGTGATATCTGGCCGTGGATATTTTGCGGTGGTTTCACAATTAATCACGAATGCATGCGCCAATAAGAATGCCCTGATTGGCTGGACAATTCTAACAAAAAAACAAGAGCGACCCATATGTCCTTGCGAACTGGGTATTGCTATTCAAGTAGAAACAACTCATTTAATCTAATTAATACACTTTTATGCAAGGGGTTTGATTTCTTGCGTGATTTAAACTGAAACAGCATACAATAAAAAGTCAATCCATATATCACTTAGGTACTATTATTTTTGATGACTGACGAAGCATATGCCTCAGGAGAAGACAACCCACATAGAACAATAATTTTGCTGTTCCCACTTCAGCCGAAGTGAGTGTTATTTATTTTGCATAGACAGTATTATAAAAGTAAAAAATATATAAATAAATTCTGATGTGTATTCACACTATACACATTTTATATTTGGACGTGACTTTGTGACCCCAGTGAAGTGACCATAACCAAAACAGTGCAATAATTGTGGTGCTAATAAAGAAGGAAGCGATTGGTTATTGGAATTTACGGAAGCCCTTTGGATATCTGATAAAATCATTTGTTCCTAGAAAGCTTTTCTAGTTTGCTGGGGGTCTCCCTTTGTAGTTGTCGATGACGTTTCGACCCTCTCGTGGTACGGGGTCTCTTCAGGACGGGAATTCTGGGGACTGGAAGTAGGACATGTAATTAGTGTGAGTGAAAATTAACACCTGTGGGCTGTTGGTGGAAAAGGAGGACTTGCTTACCCAAGGCACTAGGAAAGTGCCAGAGGTGGAATAGGAATCAGTCTTCCTGATTGGCTGGACGGAACCTGAACAGAACATTGTGGCTGCCATTTTATTGCTCAGGAACGGTTCTCGGGCTGAAAATCTGTGTGAAAGCTCACATAAGGGGTCAGGGTGGAGATACTCTGACCCCATGGTTGAGAAACGGAGGTGACAATGACGTGATCGCCGGTGCCGCCCCCGTGTACCATCGTAGGGACTTCACGACTTTCAACGCCGTCGCCAATACTTGTGAAAATATAAAAAAAATATATCAATGAATTATTAGTATGCATTGTTATAGAGATATTGATAAATGTTTTTATAGAGTTATTTAAATGGTGAGTTATCTACTGTGATGGCTAGAATTAATTATATAGTTATAATTTTTTAATGTGGTGGTGGTTATTGAATTCCTGCTTTTGCTTTCTGCTTTCGTGATGTAACCCTGGGGATCACGATTACCGATGTCATCGCGATCTCCGGCCTCACTGCAAAAACAGAAAATAGGTTTTGGAGATGGTTGTTCTAGAAATACAGTAGAAAAACATGAGTTTGAAGTGTACAGTAACAAACCTCTGGTGAGTAGAATACTGTAATGTGTGTGAATATATGTGTTTTCACTTTATGGGAAAGGCGCGATCGTCGCGGTTAACGACGTTGTTGCAATGTCCTCAATAACCACGAAAACAGAAAATACGTCTGAAAGATGGTTTATAAAGAAACTTAGTACAAAAATATGAGTTTAAACATGCTTTGAAAGAAGCATGTATATAGTAATATGTGTAATGCAATGTTCATAATGGATTTTTTTACATATTACTTTTGGATGTGTTGGTGGCCATTGAATGTCTGCTTTTGTTTTCCGTTATTGAGACGTATTCGCGGGTATCGCGACGTCGTCGCAAAGTTCCCCAAAAAAAGGAAAAAAGGATCTTCTTAAAGAAAATTAACAATATTTCGTGTACTAGGGTGGCTCTGACAAGAGCCGTTGTGTTGGTTGTGTGTATATGGCTGCTACACATAAGACAAGATGCAAAGTTTCAGGTTACTGCGAAACACCCTGTTGCCTTCATCTGTAAAGTGCACCCCATCATTTCTATAGATTTCATGCATTTCAAAACGCAGATTGTTGTTATAGATACAGCCCATACTGTGGTCTCTGAGGAATGCAGAAACAGTTTTATTAACATGTTTGCTGGCTTTGTCAATCTGTGGACAGAATTGATTTGACCACTTCCATTTCTGTCTTTGGCATACATTAGAGTACACCAAGACAGTGTGAGGGAAAAGTGACATCAGTTCTGCAAAGGTTTCTTTCATTAGGATTTCCAGCCCTACCCCAGTCAATGTGCCTAGGTCGTAGCCACCTCAGTGCACAATCATGAGGTGAGGAGCTTGGGAATCTATAATGGATTAAGCCAGTAACTGATGAAACTTTAACCCTCTCTGGCCTAACCAAGTAATCTGCACATTTGGCAAACCCAAATCCCTGTCAATACCTCTCTTTTTGCAGCCTCTTTAGCCCAATAGATATAGCTGTGGCCCACAATCCATACTCTAAGCATTTTGAAAAGAAGGAGCAACAGTAGTCAGGAGAAGGCTGGAGCTGAATTTGATAGTTTCCAAAGGAGAAGCAGTTAAAATGGGGGTGTTTTAAAAAAATATATATATATATATGCGGTGCGTGGTGCTAATATGGATTAAATAAATACCTTTTTGCACGCAGCTATCTGGGTCCGTGTTCGTCTTTCCTGGAAGTCTGGATGTTTTAAGACGGAGTTCTTTGCATATATATATATATATATATACATATGTGTATATATATATATATATATATATATGGCAAACACACGGTGACTCACTCGAGAAGCACTCGGGAAATGTGCAAGGTCACCAACCTAAAATAAAAAGATATTGAGAAGTTCAGGAGCTGGTACATTATTGCCAGCCTTTCTTTTAGCCTGACGCGTTTCAAAAATTTCTTCCTCAGAGGCTCAAGAAGGTAGGTGCTATTTCTCCTCCCCCAGCAGCATTTATAACATGTCCCGCCCTTGAATAGGGCAATCGTCATTCTTTGGCATTCTGGGAGTTGGAGTTCTTAATCTTTCAATATTGTTGTGCACAATTACTGCTTGCGATAAAGCCCAGATTGGGCCCCAGCCACTGATCAAAGTCATAATTCTGCAACGTTTCCCCGCATATGCGGAGGGTGAATCACTCCACGCGGCCCCCTCTGGATACTGGGGTGGTGCATCCTCAGCGGCTGAGCGACCGCTTATCAATGGCAAACACACGGTGACTCACTCGGGAAACGTGCAAGGTCACCAACCTAAAATAAAAAGATATTGACAAGTTCAGGAGCTGGGACATTATTGGCAGCCTTTCTTTTAGCCTGACGCGTTTCAAAAATTTCTTCCTCAGAGGCTCAAGAAGGTAGGTGCTATTTCTCCTCCCCCTGCAGCATTTATAACATGTCCCGCCCTTGAATAGGGCCATCGTCATTCTTTGGCATTCTGGGAGTTGGAGTTCTTAATCTTTCAATATTGTTGTGCACAATTACTGCTTGCGATAAAGCCCAGATTGGGCCCCAGCCACTGATCAAAGTCATAATTCTGCAACGTTTCCCTGCATATGCGGAGGGTGAATCACTCCACGCCGCCCCCTCTGGAAACTGGGGTGGTGCATCCTCAGCGGCTGAGCGGCCGCTTATCAATGGCAAACACACGGTGACTCACTCGAGAAGCACTCAGGAAATGTGCAAGGTCACCAACCTAAAATAAAAAGATATTGACAAGTTCAGGAGCTGGTACATTATTGGCAGCCTTTCTTTTAGCCTGACGCGTTTCAAAAATTTCTTCCTCAGAGGCTCAAGAATGTAGGTGCTATTTCTCCAGCAGCATTTATAACATTCAACATTAAAGGGCGGGACATGTTGTAAATGCTGCTGGGGGAGGAGAAATCGATACAAAAGGGGATGATGGACGGAACGTTTGAGCCAATCAAACACTCACCCCCAGTCAACTGATCTGGGTTTAATCCATCATCATTCTTTAGCTCACTCCACCACCCCAGTTCAGACATGGCCATATGCAAATCAGTCTGACCCTGTGCCTCATGGGAACAGTCCAGCCCGAACTGCCAAGCCATGTCTTCCCTGGACCGGAAACAAGCATCCTAGGACCGGTTTCTGGCATTCCAGCCGTCATCAGCCAGGCTTGCTTGAATCCAGTGGCAAAGTGAGCAAGGGACCCACGTCTGGGCATACCCCCGCCAACTTAGGGCGAACAAAGCGATACAAAAGGGGATGATGGACGGAACGTTTGAGCCAATCAAACACTCACCCCCAGTCAACTGATCTGGGTTTAATCCATCATCATTCTTTAGCTCACTCCACCACCCCAGTTCAGACATGGCCATATGCAAATCAGTCTGACCCTGTGCCTCATGGGAACAGTCCAGCCCGAACTGCCAAGCCATGTCTTCCCTGGACCGGAAACAAGCATCCTAGGACCGGTTTCTGGCATTCCAGCCGTCATCAGCCAGGCTTGCTTGAATCCAGTGGCAAAGTGAGCAAGGGACCCACGTCTGGGCATACCCCCGCCAACTTAGGGCGAACAAAGCGATACAAAAGGGGATGATGGACGGAACGTTTGAGCCAATCAAACACTCACCCCCAGTCAACTGATCTGGGTTTAATCCATCATCATTCTTTAGCTCACTCCACCACCCCAGTTCAGACATGGCCATATGCAAATCAGTCTGACCCTGTGCCTCATGGGAACAGTCCAGCCCGAACTGCCAAGCCATGTCTTCCCTTGGACCGGAAACAAGCATCCTAGGACCGGTTTCTGGCATTCCAGCCGTCATCAGCCAGGCTTGCTTGAATCCAGTGGCAAAGTGAGCAAGGGACCCACGTCTGGGCATACCCCCGCCAACTTAGGGCGAACAAAGCGATACAAAAGGGGATGATGGACGGAACGTTTGAGCCAATCAAACACTCACCCCCAGTCAACTGATCTGGGTTTAATCCATCATCATTCTTTAGCTCACTCCACCACCCCAGTTCAGACATGGCCATATGCAAATCAGTCTGACCCTGTGCCTCATGGGAACAGTCCAGCCCGAACTGCCAAGCCATGTCTTCCCTGGACCGGAAACAAGCATCCTAGGACCGGTTTCTGGCATTCCAGCCGTCATCAGCCAGGCTTGCTTGAATCCAGTGGCAAAGTGAGCAAGGGACCCACGTCTGGGCATACCCCCGCCAACTTAGGGCGAACAAAGCGATACAAAAGGGGATGATGGACGGAACGTTTGAGCCAATCAAACACTCACCCCCAGTCAACTGATCTGGGTTTAATCCATCATCATTCTTTAGCTCACTCCACCACCCCAGTTCAGACATGGCCATATGCAAATCAGTCTGACCCTGTGCCTCATGGGAACAGTCCAGCCCGAACTGCCAAGCCATGTCTTCCCTGGACCGGAAACAAGCATCCTAGGACCGGTTTCTGGCATTCCAGCCGTCATCAGCCAGGCTTGCTTGAATCCAGTGGCAAAGTGAGCAAGGGACCCACGTCTGGGCATACCCCCGCCAACTTAGGGCGAACAAAGCGATACAAAAGGGGATGATGGACGGAACGTTTGAGCCAATCAAACACTCACCCCCAGTCAACTGATCTGGGTTTAATCCATCATCATTCTTTAGCTCACTCCACCACCCCAGTTCAGACATGGCCATATGCAAATCAGTCTGACCCTGTGCCTCATGGGAACAGTCCAGCCCGAACTGCCAAGCCATGTCTTCCCTGGACCGGAAACAAGCATCCTAGGACCGGTTTCTGGCATTCCAGCCGTCATCAGCCAGGCTTGCTTGAATCCAGTGGCAAAGTGAGCAAGGGACCCACGTCTGGGCATACCCCCGCCAACTTAGGGCGAACAAAGCGATACAAAGGGGATGATGAACGGAACGTTTGAGCCAATCAAACACTCACCCCCAGTCAACTGATCTGGGTTTAATCCATCATCATTCTTTAGCTCACTCCACCACCCCAGTTCAGACATGGCCATATGCAAATCAGTCTGACCCTGTGCCTCATGGGAACAGTCCAGCCCGAACTGCCAAGCCATGTCTTCCCTGGACCGGAAACAAGCATCCTAGGACCGGTTTCTGGCATTCCAGCCGTCATCAGCCAGGCTTGCTTGAATCCAGTGGCAAAGTGAGCAAGGGACCCACGTCTTGAGGAGAAATAGCACCTACCTTCTTGAGCCTCTGAGGAAGAAAGTTTTGAAACGCGTCAGGCTAAAAGAAAGGCTGCCAATAATGTACCAGCTCCTGAACTTGTCAATATCTTTTTATTTTAGGTTGGTGACCTTGCACGTTTGCCGAGTGCTTCTCGAGTGAGTCACCATGTGTTTGCCATATATATATATATATATATATTCACTGAAAAAACCATAGGTTTCAGGCACGTTATAATTAGCATTAAGAAAACCATAGAAATTCACTGAAAAAACCATAGGTTTCAGGGACGTTATAGTTAGTTGGATATTTCTCTTGTATAAAACCATAGAAATTGCCCCGTTATAGTTAGTTCAGCTAACTATAACTCACGCACCCGCAATGCACTTCTGATGCGTCACATATTACATCATTCATGACATGGTCAGTGACATCACTGATGACATCACTGATGACATCTCAAATGACAGCCCCCCTTACCTGCTGGGACATCCTGAAGAGCAGGTTGGCCTCACCGGGCTGCCATGTGCCCATGAAGGCGGGCTTGCTGCTGGGCGTCCTGGTGCCGTACTGCATGGGGCTGCCGCCTGCCGGTCCTGGGAGGGCTGGCTTCACGAGCGCATGGCAGTGTGCGTGGTGCCAGAAACAAAGATGGCTTCGGCCTGTCCACATGGGCTGTCCTAAAAGTGGGCAAGGCGGTAACCGAGAAGCCCGCTTTCCAATCACGTGCCATCATTTAACATAAACGATGACGCGAGTCAATGGAAAGTGGGGCGGGGCTTCAAGTATACTTCTGGAATCGTATCGATTCTAAAAGGCCCTCGCATGGTGAGAGCAGCGCATGCGCACTGCTAACGCCAGGCAAGACCTAAAAAGACTCTTTCTGAACCAAGACCTACCTTTTTGCCAAATTTGGTGTAATTCCGTTCAGCATTTCGGGCTGTAGCTTTGTCTAAAGTTTCCTATGGAAAATAACATGGGGAAAACGCGTTTTGGGACCCCCCTTTTTTCTCAGCCCCCGCTTGGCGAATCACGCCAAAACTTTCAAAACATGAGCTGACCGGATCACTAGTTTTGAAAATTTCACGAAGATTTGTCAACCGGCGCCAAAGTTATTGGGAAAACAAAAAACGCTTTGCCTATGGAAACTAGGTCCTAACTATAACTACCTACTGGCGACCGCCAGTAGGTAATATATATATATATATATATATATATATATATATATATATATATACATATATTTCATTGGATGCTGTCAGCATGAAAGGGAATAAAATTAGGTAGTGTGTTGGATGGCTCAGGAAGAAGGCTTATTATTGGCTGTTGTTTAAAAAAAAAATGCAAAACAGATTGATATGCTTTTGAATCTGTGGAGTAAACCACAACTGCTGTATCTCATTTGGAAGTAGCATGTTTCCTTTTAGAATGTGCTGTGAACTTGTGACCTACTGGTTCCACTGGGTTGTTAGGTTCACTGAGCTAAGAGTGTATTGGGGGAAGGGTGTTAATGAGACAGAACATTTTTTTTAAAGTTGAGGAGTGATGACAATTTAAGTAATGGCTAGCTTTATTTTCCAACTCAGGACTATGTAATAAACTGTTGTGTACTATTTCATTTTTTTAATTTTTTTAAATGAAGCTAAATATTGGTTTGGACTCCCATTTTTTGTCTTGATTTCTCCGCAATCATCGTGAATACATTGCAAACACACATAGATAGGAATCTCTTTTTGAAAGGGAGGGAAAGGGTTAACAGATACTAATCATTCACAAGTGGAGATAGTGCAGCCTAAAATGAAAGACATGATTTCATTTGCTGCCTTTCTCATGATCACAGAGTGCAAAGTTGAAGAGGTTGCCATTTCATGGTTGCTTTGTATGAGAGTGGTGTACCATTCTTGTTCTTAGCTTTTACAAATGCTAACGGTGTCAAAACTATCCAGAAAGAGCTACAAACCACAATATTATCTACAAACTGAATTTATTGGTATGTACAAAACGTTTTAATCCTTTATAAAAATTACATTAGAAATGAAGATGTATATAGGAGTTTGATAAAAAAGAGTATCACAGTGATATGAAAAAATATATCAAATAAACTGTATGTATTAGAGGCTATGTGTTTAAGAGCTTAGTGGTGAATGATTTGGGAAGTAAAAGAAAAATGAATTAGTCCCTCTTTATTACATTGCGTACTTTATAGGAAAGAAATAGTATAGTATTGTGGAAAGTTGCATTGAGGAACTAAGAATGTTTTATGTCTAAATATCATGTGCAAAAGAGATACATCTGTGATTTAATTCTGGGAGTTGTAGTACTTTTAGAAACATTATTAAACAGGAGTAGTGTAGTCATAATTAAAAGATGAGAACATGTTGTCTGCCTGTATATGAATTAGAGAGAAGTAATTATTGTTAGGTACATATTGGGAAGTGGTTGTCAATGCGGTTTTAAACTTATATGTTCGTTTAGCATATGCTTAGATGGTGAGATACGGTTCTTGTGGCTGCAGATAGCTATATATACGGTGGGACTACAAATACATGTTTTTACAAGTTTTACTGAAGAATATGTACTCTTTTAGAATCATCTGGTGAATTATATATGCAAGGTGTGACATACTTTTTGGATGTAGTTGGAAGAATTAGTGAGGTCTATGCTTTGATAGACATTAATATGCAGATTGTTATATGCACCATTTACCAAAATGTAAATCTGATTAATTTAAGTAGAACAGTACTGAGATAGTAGATAGACCACTAACACAGTGGATCCAACAGGTCTTATGTTGTGTTTTTGTATTTATAGTTTTGAGACACTGTATGTATTTGTACACTTGGGGCTAAATTTAGAAGAAAGTAATGCAGTGTGGAGCTGCAAGCCTTTTGGCTGTGCCATGCTGCAATACTTTCAAAGCACAGGGATGTGTCATATTTACAACAATATGATGGATCCCTATGCTCTCCCCTGTGCTGGTGCAGACCTGGCTGCCATGCACCAACTGAGGTGCCCTTGCACCATGGTGCCTGTGTAGTGGGAATAATTGTTTTTGTGGAGGGAGGGACACCTTCCAGTACAAAAACAATCACAAGAGGCATTTTCCTCTTTGTATGTGTGCTATAGAATGCAGCATGCAGACAAATATGAAAAAATGAGGAGAAAGAAAAGTATTTTTCCTCGTTGCATCTCCCTACACCGCCCCTGGGGTTTACAAATTGTTGTAAATTTGAGTATGTGGCAGAAACCATGGGTGTTGCATGGGAACACCCACAGCAACACCCATGGCATGCTTCTTTCACGCAAAGTGCTTCCTGAAAAGTGCCTGTATTTATAAGGCCATGAAAAGCTACGCAGAGTGGCTTTAAGTGGCTTTGTAAATATGGAGCCGCGCATTACGGCACCGGTGTGTCAAAAACGACTCTCGGGAAAGTGCATGGAGCTTGTAAATAGCCTCCTTGCCGTGATGTCCATTTTAAAATTTACTGCAGAAGGGATAAACTGTTCTTTCACCATGTATAAGTTAGAAGTGAGATATGCTGTAGCTGCGTTGTAGAAGAGGATGCTAAAATGTTAAAAGGTAACTGATAAATAAAGTTTAGTGTTTTACTCTGGGTTTGTTATATTGAAGTAAGTGCATGTAGTAATATTTCTAGGTTCATCTTTAGATTTAAACATAACATGAAAACTGTTTTTGTATTATGTGTAAGTCACTACTAAAGTAGTCAGTAGATTGGCTAGGGTAAAATATACTTGGTTTTTTTTGCAGAGCAATATCTACATAACTACACACAGTAGCAATGCCTACTAAAGCTCAGACGAAAAAGCAACAGAAGCAACTACAGTATTTTTGCAGTAATGATTTACAAAAGGGGCAAACTGCAGAAAAAGTGGTGAAAGAAAAAAGAGCTACTGGTAAGAGGACAAAGACATTTCTTAAAAGTATATGCACACATTTCAGATGATTAGAAAATAGAGAAAATGAAATTATGCCTATGAGTGGACAAACTGTACATTGCAAGAACAGAAAAGACATGGACGCATATTAAGCAGGAGACAGAAGCACTTTAAGGAAATCAGAGCCAGAGTGTTTCGTAGTAGAGTGGTTATAAATCTAAAAGAACTATGAAAAAGTACAAAAGAAGGAGAGAGGCACCGAAACAGAAAGAACGAGTTGAGAGAGTAGTTGATAAGGCCTTTGCTTTGAAGAGGAAGCTTTTCATTTTGATTCTAAATAGCATGAAGACTCTTGACAAAATAGTGTTGTGCATGAAGAGACAAAACCAGAAGAAAAGATTAGTGAATTTGTATAGTTTTTAGTGGAGAATGGATGCTTATTTCTAGTACGGAGCCTTTCTTTGATGAAGAAAGCTATCTCCAGAATAATGAATTAGTTGATGCTATTGGTGAAAGCGGGCGATGTTATGAAATAAAGAATGGCAGTCCTATAGCAAAAGAGGTGATGGTACCTAGAAATGTAGAAGAAGTTATTGTACAAGAGGTACAAGGGAGGCATAGTCAGGCCCCTATATACAAATGGAATTGTAGTAGTGTTTGTAGTATTAGACAGCAATCCATTGATATATTAAGGAAATTCCTACGTATATTTCCAAGGCGAAGTTTAAAACACAATATAGTACTTTACAAGGTTCGGATCCTTGCAAGCTGAGAAAGCATACAGATTTGCAGGGACACTCACTTGCTTGTTTATCAAAGAAAGTGTGCCAACGCACCTGTCATCATTTTAGGATGTTAGCTATACACCACTCAACACTGCGAACTTTAGTTAGGAGGCTGTATTAATGGCAAACTTCTGCTTTATGTTTAGGAGAAATGGATAGGGCACTTTTGCATGGTACTGTGGCAGAGGTAGAAAAGGTTTGTAATGATCTGCAGTTTCACTTTCTTTGGTCCAGAACAGGACTGTACGGAAATTGAAGAGTTGATAACAGGAGGAGTTGTAGAACAGGACACAGGTACTACAGTTGATAGTTTTGAAGAAGAGATTACAAAATTTAAGACAGTATGTGCTGAAAAAACAGAGTATGTTTGTATATGCTGTCGACGCACTCACTACAAGAATTAAACGCAGTCTGTTAACGTATATTTAAAAAGTGAAATAGAGAATAATAACTATCAAACGTTTGCACCATACTTATTCGTAGAAGAAAGATTTAACTTGTCCACACAACACTTTATATGTAAGTACTGCTACAATAAATTAGAGGATAATAAAATGCCTGCTAGAGCTGTGCATAACAAGTTAGAACTGGTTCCCATTCCAGAGGCACTTCAAGGTTTAAATATTTATGAGTCCATTCTTATCCAAACTATACATCCATTTCAGGCTATAGTATGAATGGAGCCAAAGACAGGCAAGTTACCCCCAACAGAGCTGCAAAAAAGGTCTAAAAGGTAGAGTAGTGTATTTGCCATTAGATGTCAAGAAAAACATTTAAACAGCAGGGGTAGATAGAGATTTAGAGGAAGGACTAGTAATTCTTGTAAATGGTGTGCCTACCAAGAACAAGAAGATATGGCAGGAGTTAGTAGATGTTACCAAAGTTAAAAAAGCAACTTTATATCTGGTACAAAACAATGTTTACTATAGAGATAAGAAAAGCCTGCAAGCTATCACACATATGGAGGATAAGACATTTCCATCAACAGGTTAGATTGAGAAGGTGGATCAATTCAGGACAGAAGACATTTATGAGCATTATAGCATCCACCCTTTGCATTCTAAAGAGGTTATTGGTGATGCCATTGAGCTGTTTCAAATAAGGAAGCAGAAGGAGCTCCACTAAGTGTGTGGGAAAAAAGTTTAGAAGCTCGGTGTTTCCCCACATCTTTTTCCTACTGGAGTAGGTGGCAGGTATGACTAGCGGCCTGTGCAAATACCTGCAGCTGAGTATAGCTGTAGTAGACTTTATTCAGACAATCCTAGATCTCGTCAGTGTACTCCATATATATTTCACCTATTATTTGAGAGTGACTTGTCTGGCCTCTCATATGCCGTGAATCATATTCTATAAACAGGAGTTAGTTTGCATAATATATCAGCAAGAGAACATTTGGAAAAAGTTCAAGAAAAAGATGAGCACTTAGAATACAATTTAATAAACCTAATGGCATGTCAGCGTGGGACTAATTAATATTGGTATGGGCACCATGGTGAAATCAAGTGCATGTTGAGGAGCCTTGGAGCACCTACTTGGCTCCTCACAATGAGTTGTGCTGAATATGCATGGGATGACCTGCTAGAATTTTTGCAGGAAGCAATTCAAATTTAAAAGACATTCATCTGAAGACGCCAGGAGATCTGTGCTCACTAGACCCTGCAAATGTTTGCAGATATTTTAACCACAGATTTCAAGCAATAATGGCTTTCATCTTGAACAAAACAAAACCTCCTCTTGGTGAAGTGATTGATTTCTTTTGGCATAAAGAGTACCAAGCCAGAGGTGTTCCCCATATTCACATGCTTTTGTGGGTAAAAGATGCCCCAAAGTTTGAAATAGACAGTGATGAGTCTGTTTTGTCTTATATAACTTGCTCCATCCCAAAGGAGAGTAGTGACAACATATTTAGAGAACAAGTTCTACGATTCCAAAATCATAGATGCCTAAAATATTGTCAGCGAAAATACAGAGCAAAAGGGAAATTTTATACAAGATGTTGTTTCAGATTTGCACAACCTGTCATCTCACAAGAAAGAGTCAACAGCTTTTTGTTTGCAGTCAGACATACCCTTACAAGGAAATCACAAAAGATACATACAATCTAAGAACAGAGGCCTCCAAGTACATTAATGACTACAACCCTGTGATTCTGAAGATGTGGAATGCAAACATGGATGTGCAGTTTGTTGCAGATAACTCAATTGCTGTTGCTTGGTAAGAATACATCTTATACGAATGAATGAATGAATGAATATGAAATTTGCAAAGCGCGAACTAAGCCCAAGGGCCTCAAGGCGCTATAAGCGGACCTAAGGGTGCAGACAAAAAGACATGCTCATACCGAGGTCTGTGAGAAAAGCCAGGTCTTTATGGCCCTGCGGAAAAGAGAATGGGACACCTGACTTGAGAGCTGTTCCGGGAGGGAGTTCCACAGTCTAGCAGCAGCAGAGGAGAAAGCTCTACCTCCCCATGTAACCTTCTTGAATCTCTGTACTATAAGCAGGTTCTTATCTGCAGACCGGAGCCGCCTGCTAGGAACATAACGATGGATAATGGCCTTAATCGCCTCAGGACCTGACCCGTAGTAGGCATTGTGAGTCATGCACAAGGTCTTGAAGAGGATCCTACGGTCCACAGGCAGCCAGTGCAGCACCCTAATAGCGGCTGTGACTGAATGATATTTAGGTAAATTCATCACCAGCCTGGCTGCGGCATTCTGCACCATCTGCAGACGTCGCACTAAGCCTTTGTTAATGCCCAAATAGAGGGCATTACAATAGTCCAATCTGGATGTTACCAGTGCAATGACAGCCTGCTTACGTGCATCAAAAGAGAGATAGTGGGAAATTTTCCGTAGGATCCTAATGATCCCAAAACACGTGGAAACTGTCCTACTAACCTGCAAGTTCAGGGACAGTGAATTATCCACGATAACCCCCAGGTTTTTACCATGGGAGACCGGAGAGGGACAGACGCCAAGCGCGTCCGGCCACCAGTCACTAGACCATATTTCCTGTTTACTCCCGAAGATCAAGACCTCCGTCTTCTCTCCATTCAATTTCAAAAAAATTCTCCACCATCCAGGAGGAAACTGCCTGCATACAGTTCCTAAAATTAAGGGCCGAATCCTTTATACTATGCGAAATGGACACCATAATTTGGGTGTCGTCCGCATAGGACAGCACTTCCAACCCAAAGGATCTCACAACCTTCGCAAGAGGAGCGACATAGATATTAAAAAGAGTAGGGCTCAGGGAGGAGCCCTGAGGAACACCACACAGCAAGGGTTTAGGGGCTGAGTAAAATTGACCAAGCTTAACCATCTGTGCCCGCTCACTAAGAAAGGAAGCAAGGAGCCCCAAAGCCGAGCCCCCAATACCTATCTCTCTGAGGCGATCAATCAATCTACAGGGAGACAGGGTATCAAAGGCTGTGGTAAGATCCAGTAGAACAAGGAGGGTGGTGTGCCCTGCGTCCACTTGAACCCGGATATTATCAAATACAGCCGTCAATGCTGTCTCCGTACTGTGATGGCTTCTAAATCCATGTTGCGAGCCATCTAGTAGATGGAAATCTTTTAGGTAAGTACTGAGATGAGAGTTAAGGTAAGTTTCCAGAATCTTAGCTGGGACAGGAAGTAGGGAGATCGGGCGATAATTCTTCAGTTCACCAGGATCCAGAGAAGGTTTCTTCAAAAGTGGCTTCACTACAGCCGTCTTCCACAGAGTGGGATATTGCCCCTCAGAAATGGCAATATTAAAAACATCAGTCAAATGGGGAATAATAACTTCACGACCATGTTTTAGCACCTTGAGGGGACAAGGATCCAAGGGGAACCCGATTTAACCCCTTCAAGGATCCGATCGGTCACCTCGGAAGACATAGTAGGGAAGGTAAGAAGACTGGGCGACCCCTCGATGGGTGCGGCCCCAATGGGATGGGAGGTGGATCGGACAGATGACCCCGCGATGGGGTTGGAGGCTTCAAGCAAGGAGTAAATATCTGCAATCTTAGTATGGAAGAAGTCAGATATTTTATCACAGCACTCCTGAGAAAAATCTGAAGGGTCGGAAGCAGGGGGAGAGGTAAGAGAATTTATTACCTTAAAGAGATCCCTAGAGGATCTCATAGAATCAGTAGTCTTAGAGAAGTATAATCTCTTTTCCTCCATGACGGCAGTTTTATATTCTTTGAGGCCCTGCTTATGTAGTGCCCTATTCAGCGGATCTAGGTCTACGCGCCAATGCCTCTCCTGTCTGCGACAGCCCTGTCTCAGCGTTCTGAGCCTCTCCGTAAACCAGGGAGCAGAGGGTTTTTTCCTTGCTGAATAGTACTTACTAAGAGGTGCAAGGGTATCCATTGCTGCTAGCAATTGTTGCGATAGCTCTGCCGCTGCCAGATTAGCATTATAAAGCTTAGTGAGCTCAAGATTGTTAAGAAAATTTGAAAGAGACTCATTACTTATGAGGCTAAAGTTCCTCCTTTCGTCCAAAGTCATGTCACCAGAGATAGTCAACGCCGGAGACATAAAATGTAGGTCAAAAGGGACGGCAAAATGATCAGACCAAGCTAGAGGGATAGGTTCCCCCACACTTACACGTGGGTCATTAGAAAAGACCCCGTCAAGTATGTGCCCCGCTTGATGGGTAGGCTTCTTGACCAGCTGTGGAAAACCACAGCCATTCAAGGTATCCAAAAGACCCAGGGTGGCCTTGCAATCAAGGTTATCAAAGTGAAAATTAAAATCCCCCAGAAGAGTGAGATTGGATCTTTCACAATAAGGTTCTAAAAGCCTGCTAAAATCCTGACTAAAGGCCGCCCTAGAGCCAGGTTGCCTATAACAGAGGATGCCAGAGAAGCTTTCCGTAGGGTGAAGATTAAGTGAAAAATAAAAGGCCTGGTAGAGATCAGGAGGAGCGGACAAAGCCTGAGTGCGACAAATCAGGGTTTCTCTATATAGAATGCCCACACCCCCTCCCCGCCGATCTACCCTGTCCATTCTAGCAAGGGTGTATCCAGTAGGAATGGCATCTACAAGGTCAGGACCAGAGGCATCCGTAGCCCAAGTTTCGAGTTATAAAACCCAGGTTGGCTTCCTTGCTGATACAAAGTCTCTAAAGGCAACCTTATTTTTGACCAGGGATCTTGCATTAATAAGATAGCCCTGTGCAGTCTGTACTGTGGAACTAGGCCTAATTCCTTTATTATCAGAGGGGGTGTTACAAGCCTGCTTAAGAGAAGTATTACATCCTGTACAAACCAGATGCCGCTTCTTAGCTAAAGTATCCGGATCCAGGGAGTGATAGCAGGGAGCCCAGACTGCCCGCAGATCTAACAGTAACTCTCGGGAAAGGCAAATCCGTCCCCGCTGGTCAGAGATGGACAGGGCAGCATCTCCTGCGCGACGAGCCGGCCATGCTGCTTAAGTAGTGGAGCAAGACTAGAGTGCTAAACACCCCTGGCTCCACCCCCCAAACACCGGAAGGAGCCTGAATGTACGCCGGCGCCCTCCACAACAAACGGGAAAACCCGCGGTGGAACGGGGCACTGGCGAAATGAAAGGAAGCGTTGAGAAGGAGACGAGCCCCCGAGAAAGTGGAGGAAAGCGGGGAACTCCAAACAGAGTGTGCAAATATGCAAGAGAACAGCAGTAGGGTAAGAGCAACCAGTAAATATTTTCCACAAAGCTTTAAAACAAAATTTTAAAACAGTTTAAAACAATGAGGCAGTAGGGAACCAAAAGCATCAGCAGTAGCATGGTGTCTGCGCGCGTCCGCTGCGCGACGAGCCGGCCATGCTGCTTAAGTAGTGGAGCAAGACTAGAGTGCTAAACACCTGGCTCCACCCCCCAAACACCGGAAGGAGCCTGAATGTACGCCGGCGCCCTCCACAACAAACAGGAAAACCCGCGGTGGAACGGGGCGCTGGCGAAATGAAAGGAAGCGTTGAGAAGGAGACGAGCCCCCGAGAAAGTGGAGGAAAGCGGGCAACTCCAAACAGAGTGTGCAAATATGCAAGAGAACAGCAGTAGGGTAAGAGCAACCAGTAAATATTTTCCACAAAGCTTTAAAACAAAATTTAAAAACAGTTTAAAACAATGAGGCAGTAGAGAACCAAAAGCATCAGCAGTAGCATGGTGTCTGCGCGCAAAGTCAGAGAAAACTGAGATAAAAGAGATGTGGGAGGAGATTTCAGCAGAAAAGAGTCCAATGAAGAAATTGTACAGTTTTTGTTTGAAAATGTTTTCTCATAGAGAGATAGGCTCCTATGAATGTATAGGCAGTTTAAGCTCAGCTAGTTTGTTTTCTGAATCTAGAGGAGTTTTATGGGTGAGTTTAGGGCTTGCTAATACTCGTAAAAGAGTACTGAAGTCTTTTCCTGAAATTCAATATCTTGCAGAATTTCAGCCACACAGTACAGATATTCTAAAGAGTAACATGCTGGATACATACTATCCAAGAAGAAGTCCACATCTGTAAAGGATGTGTCTTTATGAAATACTTCAAAATTATAATTTCAGAAGTAATGTCAGTGAAAACATACATGAAGGTAAATTTGCTGTGGCTGGATATGAAGAATGTTTTGGTGAGACATAAAAAAAGGAAATTTAATCAACCATCGAACGCTAAGTTGCCAAACTCCCAACAAAAGAGAGTTTTTCTAGTTAGCCTTGTTACATTTGTTTAAGCCATAGCAAACTGAATGTGAGCTACTAGGAGTTTTGACTGTTATGAAGACTCTTTCAAAGCTGTGAAAGACAGCATTGAGTACTCTGTGTTTCCAGTATATCTTCAAATGTTGAGAGATGAGATTGAACAAGAAGAAACAATTGCTGCTGAGATAGCAAGAGAGAGTTCTCAAAGTAGTCAAAGCTCAGCACCTGGAAGTCAAGATCCTCTTGGACAGCCAATGATTGAAAATGAAGCTGCAAGAGCTATGAATGAGGTGGAGAATGCAATGCAGCAAGTCAGACAGGAAACTGTGGATCTAGAACTACAAATACAGCAATTGAATGCAGAATTTTTGAAGAGGTAAAAGGTAATGTAGAACATGGATTTCTCCATGAGAATAAAAAGTGTGCACATTCTACATATAAACCAGTTCTATTGTACATAACTGGTCAAGCTGGAACTAGAAAAAGCTTCTTGATTAAAGTACTGACAAGTTACCTACAGAAAACAACAGATTCCAATTTGTCATGTGTAGTCACTGCACTGACAGTGTTAGCTGCTCATAATGTTAAAGGAGTTACACTTCATTGATTATTAATGCTGCCTGTTGAACATGACAACAATTTACAATACAACAAATTATCTGGTGATGCTTGTCATGAAGTGGCAAGAGGATTAAAGAAATTAAAACTACTAATTATTGCTGAAGTCAGTATGGTGTCTAACCTAATGCTAGCTTCTATACATTTAAGCATGCAGCAAATATTAAAAACTAACTACGATGTACTTTTTGGAGGAAAACACTTAATAGTCTTTGGAGACCTGCTACAAATAACTCCCATAAAAGGACAACCTGTATTCAAGAAACTACTACATAATGAAACAAGGAATTAACTAGGAAGTATTGGAAATGTAAACATTTGGGAAAACTTTAAATACAAAGTGTTAATCCAAATATGCGCCAAGCATCAGATATGCATTATGCAGATATACTAAAGGATAAAAGAGTGGGAGTCCTCACAAAAGAGGGAAAGACAGTATTACAAACCCGCCTCATCAAAAATGTGTTTACAAGTAATGTTTCAGCTGTTGAAGTAATGTACAATTTTGTTAAGGAAGAGAAGTCCATTCTTTGTTTGATGCCAACTCTTGAGGAGTGTAGTAAATTCAATCAATAATTATTGCAACTGGAAAAAGAAGAGATTGTCGAAATTAGAGCAAATGATAAAATTGAACATCAAGGAATTACAGTGCAATCAAAATTGGATAGTTTAGAAAAGTCTGTGTCGAAAACTGCAGGATTAGAAAACAGTTACGTATCTGTAAAAGTTGTTGTGTAATCTTATGTCGTAATTAAAATGTTGAAGAAGAGCTAGTAAATGGTGCAATGGTTAAAGTTATGAAATTTGTTAATTATCCAAACAGAAATGATGTGGAATACTTAGCCATAAAAATTGATGATATTGTTGAAGTTAAGCAGATTGGTAGATGTATTGTACATTTCCTACTTGTGAAAGACTTGTATGTCCAGTGAAAGCAGTTCCCAGTGTCTTTAGCATATGCAGTACCTAATTCATAAATCGCAAGGTTTAAGTGTAGATACTGATCTTGTTAATATTGCTAGTAGTGTATTCGAAGAAGGAATGTCATATGTTGCTTTATCCTGAATTAGAAAATTGTCTGGTTTATTTCTGATTGATTTTGATGAGAAGAAAGTAAGTGCTGATGTGAGCTGTGTAACGGAGTATAATCGTTTAAGGGCTCAATATGCACCTCATTTAGGCCAGTATCCTGTGGTTCAAAAAGAAATACTGTGTCCAAAGCGGAAAATATCTGCACGGTCTATGACAGTTGAACAGAAAGATGAACAAAAGAAAATCAACAACGAGGAAATAAAAAGAAATCTAGAGCACAATGAGGAAATACAAGGCTATCACTTTGATAATAAATCTGGACTGAACTGTTATCAAATGTAGTGTTAAATGGACTATATCATTTGCCTCATTTTACAAATTCTATTAAAGAAAAGGTGGATAAAAGAATGTCTTTACAACTGTGTAGTTTACTTGAAGAATTAAGAAGTGATAGAAGTATTATACATTCTGCTACTGGAATAAGAAAACTCTCTGATGACTGTACAGGGTCAGTAGTGTTCTCTCAAAATCTTCAGCAGGATGCGCAAGACTTTCTAATGGTAATGCTAGGACTATTAGATGAAGAAGATGTGAATATCAATGCACTATTTGGTTTAAGTTATAAATGGACCCATAACTGTGAAGATTGTGAATTTATGTCTTGCACTGAAATGAATTCAGAACGATTTCTGTACTTGACATTACCAGATTGTGAAGCTGTGCCGTTTGAAGATTTAACTACAAACTCCCATCAAGATATGACCTGTCCAAACCGCAGATCAGAACTTAGGTCAACGTTGTTTCGACAGAGGTGTGGAAAATATATCATAGGCATGCTACAGCGATGTAGAGTGGATGGTATTAAATTAGGAACTGAAATTACAAACTTTAAATCTGCACAAATGTCTATCTCAAAATGAACTTTCACAACTATAGCAATCATATTTCATGAAGGAGTTAATATAATCTCTGGATACTACACAATATATTTAAGATGTCAAACAGGATGGACAGAGAGCAATGACATGCAAGTGACATTCAAATCAAGACTACCCAAAAAGTTACCAAACTCATATCTGCTATTTCTACAACCGAAGTTCTAAGGAGAATCTAGGATAAGAAAATGTGGTATTGTGTTTACATATATATGGACTATGTGTTTCTGAGACATTATCTTGCCTATTGGGGGTATGGTCTAATGCAAACTATTAGAAATGAAGGACTCATTTCAACTGCAAGAAAGGAATATATAAATATTTGAGGACTACATTGTGCTACTACAGATAAAAAGTAAATGAAGGTAGTATAATACCAGAAGCCTTAAGTTGCATTTGAAAACTCTCTTCACCACAAAAAAGGTCCCCTTTTGTTTCTGCTACAACAATTTCTACGTAGTACTATGAGTTATGTTTTTTATACATGTACTAAGAACATTTTAGACATCATTTGTCCTAACAGGGATGATATTTACAAAAGGATATGCACAAACGAGGACTGCTTCATAATTGTTCGACAATTTGTACCAGATATAAGAATATCATAAACTGTTTTACCATATAGTTGCTTTCATTAAGGTAATAACCTATTAGCAAGCCAGTATTAAAAAAAGTGTAGTGAGTGCAATGAACAGTATGACATAGTTGTAATGATCTACTGTACACATTCTGGTTTTTTACAATCTATTGAGTGGTTTTTCCCACTGGTTCATGATGAGTCTTCATACAAAGCACTGTTGAAAGTGAACAAGTATGAAAGATGAAACAGGAAAAAACAGTAAAACATTTATTTATCTATGTTGATTTAAAGTTTTGCTTAAAACATTTTGTATGTTGTTTGATTGCCTTATGTTCAAAATAAATTCTAATACTTTTTGTCTTTTTCTATTTTTTCACAGTGGTTGGAGGTCGAGATATAGTATATGTGTCAAATCAGTAATCTAGGGATGGATTCATTGAGTTACTACTCATGTACTCATCCCATCCTCAGGCACAACAGTTGCACTTGTCCAATCATCCAGCCACTACCTAAGCAGTCATCCAATCACTCAGGTACTGCACTTGAATTTATCTAATCTCCCAGCCACTACTCAGGCACTCATCCAATCACCCAGACGGTACTCATGCACTATGCAAACACCCAAATACTATGTATGCACTCATCTATTCACTGAGGCACTACCCATGCACTCATCCACTCACCCAGGCACTACTCATGGACTCTTCCAATCACCCAGGTAGTACCCATGCACTCATCCAATCACGTAAGCACTTTCCATGCACTTACCCAATCATGCAGGCAGTATCCATGCATTCATCCAATCACCCAGGCACTATCTGTGCACTCATGCAATCACCAAGCCACTACCCTTGCACTCATCTAATGACCTAGGCTGTACCTTTGCACTCATCCAATCACCCAGGCGCTACTCTTGCACTCATCCAGTCACCTATGCGCTACTCACGTACTCATACAATCAACCAGGCACTACTCATGCACTAATACAATTACCCAAGCAGTAGCCATGCACTTATCCATTCACTCAGGCACTATCTATGCACTTTCACAATCACCTAGGCACTATCCATGCACTCATCCACTCACCCAGACACTAGCCTTGCACTCCTCCAACTACTGAGGCACTATCCATGCACTTATCCACTCACCCAGGCACTACTTATGCACTCATACAATCACCTAGGCAGTACCCATGCACTCATCCAATCACCCAGGCACTACTCATACATTCTTCCAATCACCGAGGCACTATCCATGCACTCACACAATCACCCAGGCAGTACCCTTGCACTCACGCATTCAATCAGGCACTACCCATGCACTCATTAATTCACTCAGGCATTATTCATACAGTCATCCACTCAACTAGGCACTACCCATGCACACATGCAATCACCCAGGCACTACCCTTGCACTCATCCCTGTAGTCAGGCACTACATGCTCATCCATTCACTCAGGCACTACCCATACACTCATGCAATGATGCAGCTACTTCACTTGTACTCATTCATTCACTCACGCAGTGCCCAAACACTCATCCATTCACCCAGACACTAACCATGCACATATCAAACTACTCAAGTAATACCCATGCACTCTTACAATCACCCATGCACTACGCTTGCACTCATCCATTCACTCAGACACTACCCATGCACTATGAAATGACCCAGACACTAACCATGCACATATCCAATCACTCAGGCACTACCCATGCACTCTTCCATTGACTCTGGCACTACCCATTCACTGAGGCAGTACCGATGCACTCATCCAATCACCCAGGCACTACCCTTGCACTCATCCATTCAGTCAGGCTGTACACATGTAGTCATTCATTCAGGCATTACTCATACACTCATACTATGATCCGGGCAATACCTTTGCACTCATCCATTCACTCACATACTACCCATGCACTCATCCATTTACTCACACACTACCCATGCACTCATCCATTCACCCAGGCACTATCCTTGCACGCATCCATTCACTGAGGCACTCTGCTTGCGGTTATCCATTCACTTAGCCACTATCCACTCACTCATACATTCACTGAGGCACTAGCAATGCAGTCATCCAATCACCCAGGCACTATCCATGTACTCACCCAATCATCCAGCCAATATGCATTCATTCACCCAATCACCCAGGCACTACCCTTGCAATCATGCAATTACCAAGATACTATCTTGCACTCATCCAATCACTCAGGTGTTACCCTTCCATTAACTCATTTACTCAGGTACTACCCTTGCACTGATCCATTCACTCATGCACTACCCATGCACTCATCTATTCACTCAGGTACTAAGCATGCACATGTTGAATCACCCAGGCACTACCCTTTTAGTCATCCATTCACCCAGGCACTACCCGTGCACTCATCTATTCACCCGGCCACTATCCATGCAATCATCCAATCACCCAAGGACTACCCATACACTTATTCATTCACCCAGACATTATCCACGTACTCATCTATTCACTCAGACACTACCCATGCACTATGAAATGACCCAGACACTAACCATGCACTACCCATGCACTCTTCCACTGACTCTGGCACTAAACATGCACACATCCAATCACCCAGGCACTAGTCTTGCACTCATCCATTCACTCAGGCAGTAAACATGCGCTCACCCATTCACTGAGGCAGTACCGATGCACGCATCCAATCACTCAGGCACTACCCTTGCACTCATCCATTCAGTCAGGCTGTACGCATGCAGTCACTCATTCAGGTACTACTCATACACTCATCCTATGATCTGGGCAATACCTTTGCACTCATCCATTCACTCACACACTACCCATGCACTCATCCATTTACTCACACACTACCCATGCACTCATCCATTCACCCAGGCACTACCCTTGCACTCATCCATTCACTGAGGCAGTCTGCTTGCGCTTATCCATTCACTCAGCCACTATCCATGCACTCATAATTCACTGAGGCGCTAGCAATGTAGTCATCCAATCACCCAGGCACTATCCATGTACTCACCCAATCATGCAGGCACTATGCATTCATTCACCCAATCACCCAGGCACTACCCTTGCACTCATGCAATTACCGAGATACTAGCTTGCACTCAACCAATCACTCAGGTGTTACCCTTCCATTAACTCATTTACTCAGGTACTACCCTTGCACTGTTCCATTCACTCGTGCACTACCCATGCACTCATCTATTCACTCAGGTACTAACCATGCACATAATGAATCACCCAGGCACTGCCCTTTTTGTCATCCATTCACCCAGGCACTACCCGTGCACTCATCTATTCACCCAGACACTATCCATGCACTCATCCAATCACCCAAGAACTACCCATACACTCATTCATTCACCCAGACAATTTTTACACACTCATCCATTCACTCAGCCATTACCCATGCACTCCTCAATTCACTCAGCCACTACCCATGCACTCAACCATTCACCCGGGCACCACCTATACACTCATTCATTCACCCAGTCACTACCCTTGCACTCATCCATTCACTCAGACAGTATGCATGCACTCATCCATTCACTCAGCCACGATCCATGCACTCATCCATTCACTGAGGTACTACCCATGCAGTCCTCCATTCACTCAGCACTACCCATGCACTCATCCATTCACCCAATCACTACCCATGCACTCATCCATTCACCCAGGCACTATCCATGCACACGTCCAATCCCCCAGGCACTAACCTTGCACTCATCCATTCACTGAGGCACTACCCATGCACCCCTCCATTCACCCAGGCACTATCCATGCACTCATTCATTCACCCAGCCATTACCCATGCACTCATTCATTCACCCAGCCATTACCCATGCACTCATTCATTCACTCAGGCACTACCATTGCACTATTCCATTCACTCAAGCACTACATATGCACTCATCCCTTCACCCAGGCACTACTTATGCACTCATAGATTCACTCGGGCACCACTGCTGCACTCATTGTAACATCCATGCACCAGTTGTGCACTCATTAAATTATCCATATACCAGTCATACACTCATTCCAACATATATACATTCTTTATCTTTTTTTAACTGTAAAAGGTGGTTCCAACAAGGGCCCTTTTATTATTTTATTTTTTAGGCTTTTGTAAAGTTTTACATTTGTTTTGTTCTTTTTTATAATAACAAAAAGGGCAACTGGGACAGCAGGAATTGAAAAAACGCACTGAAAAATGTGCAAGACATATAAAAGGGGACAGAAATTAGCACGTGTGAGGTTTTGCAGCATTGCGAATAGCGGTAAGACTCTGCTCACCAGCACTTATGACAACACTACAGTCCATGCAGCACGTGGCCATTCTTGACAACTCTGGAGCCATATATGTTGCAGTAGTCTTCACCTCAGAGGGGAGTTTCTGACCAGGAATTGTTGCTGCTGCCACTGAATTAGATGGTCCTCCAGCTTCCCTCTGCTTGATCGCCAAGGTCAATTCAAGAGGTTTTTTATGATAGGTTTTTAGATGGTATAACATGGACGTTGTCCCACATGAATAATTCTTGTTCATCTCTCTAGAGAGGGTCTTCTTGCAGATTGTGCATTGCAGAAGTTTGGCAGCTGTTTTTGATTCACTTGATGGGATTGTAAAAATCCCATGCCTCACTGGCTCTCTGTTGTGGAGGTTACTCTTCTTCCACATCTTCAGTGTCCACCTCCTCCACATCCTGGTCCAGCTGTTGTTCCCGCTGACCCCCATCTCTTTGCTGTGTTGCCATTTCTGATGGGAAAAAAAGACCAAAAAGTTTGCACAGCAAAATGAATCCACCTGCTCAGAATGAAGTTCTATTAAAGAAGATTCAAGAGGAGGATTGGGTGTGTACTTCCTATTGATTTTGCTGAAAAGTATATTATCCAATGATATTCGTTGCTTTCCCGGTCATGTGATATTCGCGATGATCTAAATAGTCCCGGTTACCGCGGTGAAGAGGAAATGCAAAATATAAGTTTAAAGTAGTTTTGTTCAAAAATGGAAAGAAAAGCAGAACTTTCAATATTATAATAGTGAACAGCTATACTAAACTTGTTCACAATACCTCTACATATACGTTTCAGAGTTGAAAAACGTGCGCTATCGGCGATTTCTGACGTCATCACGATTCCCACTGTCTTCGCGGAATTTTGAAAATGTGTTTGGAGGAGATATTCTGGAAACTCACTAGAAAAATTAGTTTGAAAAGTACACTAATAAAGCTCTAATGTTAAACATATTTTAGAATGTCTATATATATGTTTTACACGTTGTATAAACCATGCACTCTTCGCGACTACCAATGTCACCTCGATGACATCTGTAGTCGCGAATATAAACATTTTTTGTAAAGGTGGCTTTCTCCTAAATTGATCACAGAAAGAAAAGTTAAAACAGTATATTACTAAATATTTAGAGTTAAACTTTAGTCAAAAAATGTCTTTGAGTGTATTTTTCAGTATGTGAAATAGATTTACTGATGACAGAATCTACATTGTAAATGCAACAATGTTGTGCCGACGTACAAAATTGTTAAAAATAAAACCAATTATTAATGTATTTTCGGATAAACACATATGAAATCAAAAAATAAGTGGTGTATTATATAAATATAATACACAATATCCAATAATAAAAAGAAAGTACGAAAATTTTAGAGGTTCACTTACAAAAAGAAATGGACCTTACAATTAACAAATAGAATTTTAAAAAAACCTTAGAAATTGAAAAAACCAAAGGATACAGGAACATTATAGTTAACAATTAACATTTAAAAAACCTTAGAAATTCACTAAAAACACCAAAGGTTACAGGGACGCTATAGTTAGGAAATAGACTTTAAAAAAACCTTAGAAATTCACTGTAAAACCAATGGTTAGAGGGACATTATAGTTAGGATGATATTTCACTTGTACAAAACCAGAGAAATTCAGCAGTTATAGTTAGAAACCGGACACTAGTGCTACAACGTTAAGGGAGGCTTGCATAAAGGTTAATTATTATGTCATTCTACAGTGATATTTACAAAAAAAAAATCCTAAATAGTTTTTCAAGACTATAACAGTGTATAGAGCTCTCTGTCCAAGTTTAAACCCATGTTGACCGTATTAAGTTTATTAATCCAAAGGGTTCTCTAACTCTAACTTCTTTTTCTCTGTCACCTCCTCTCCTATTTGGTTTCACACATTCAATGCCTATAAACCTGATATCAGGTAGATCATTAGCTGTATGTTCTGAATTAAAATGTACTGCCATGGGATACTTCGGATCTTTATTCTTAATAGCCCTGACATGTTCTTTCCATCTTTCTTTCAATATTCAGGTTGTGGAACCCACATATTGTTTTCTAAATACACAAGACATAATGTAGACGCTATGATTTGTATTGCAATTAATGAATGTGTTGATCTTGTAAAACTTATCTCGCCCAAAATCAGCAAAGGTATTCATGTTATTGACAACATACTTGCAACATATACATTTGGAACATTTGAAACATCAATATGTAATTCACTTAACCATGGAGAGGCATGAAATTCATGGGTGTCTGGTCTAAAATTAATAGTATCACTAGGAATTAAGATGTTGCGTAATGTTGGTGTTTTTTTGTATGTAATCAAGGGTTTCTCTGAGAGTATTCTTACTAAATCTTTGTCACATTGCAAGATACGCCAATGTCTCATCAGACTATTGTATAACTCCTTGTTGCCTTCACTCTATGTAGTAATGAATCTTACATCGTTAGCATCATCTACGTTTCTAGTTTTCCTATTACTAGATTTAAAAAGGTCTGTCCTAAGGACTCTGCTTGAGCTTAGTCTGGCACTTTATACATCCTCATTCCGATAGCCTCTTTGGAGAAACCATTCTGTAATGACCTTCTACTCAATTTCATAGTCAGACTCTAAAGTACAGTTTCTTTTGGCACGCAAATATACCCCATACAGAATATTTTCGATTTGTCTCTTGGAGTGTCCCGAGTCAGCATGTAAGATGGAGTTAGTAGAAGTTGGTTTCTATATAGCTTGGATAATAACCTACCATTCATGATATACAGTTCTAAATCCAGAAGACATATTTTTTCTCTACTGTACTCTAAACTCTGTGTCACTTTGAAACAATTGGTATTAAGATACTCATGGTATTTGATAAACTCTAAGTCAGTTCCATGCCATATTACAAACACATCATCAATATAGCGGCCCCAAAATACCACTTTCTCTGTACTTTCACATGGGCCTTTCCAGGCATGCTCCCTCTCATACATGCCCATGAAAAGGTTTGCATTAGAGGGAGAAAACCTGGAGCCCAACGCAGTTCCCTTCAGTTGATGGTGCAGAATATTTTGATAGTAATAAAAGTTATAATAAAGCACAAATTCAGCAAGATCAAGACTCATGCAAGAGCACGAATAGTAGCTGGCTGACTTGGTAAATAGAAAAGATTTTAAAGCCTCCAACCCCAGCTCATGAGTAATATTAGTATAGAGACTGTTGACATCCATAGTTACTAGGAGATAATCAGAGTCCCATACTATGTCTGCAATTCATCTCAAGAAGTCCTGTGAGTCTTTAATGTAAGACGGAAGTGTGCTGACAAAAGGATCTATGTAAATGTCCCCAAATTTTGAAACATTTTCAGTATACGATCCAATCCCAGCTATGATAGGATGTCCTGGTGGTATTCAGCCTCCTTTGTGAGTTTTCGGTAGAAAGTAAATGATTGGAGTAACTGGTGAGGAAATACTGAGGTAATTATATTCATCAATATCTAAGAGTTCCTAATCTCAATAGTGTTTGAGCTTGTTATTAAGTTCCAAAAGTGATGTTCTCAAGAAGTGTGTAGCTGCTCTTTTATAATTGGATAGGTCATTGAGTTGTCTCATAGCTTCTGCCTCGTAATCACAGAAATATAATGACAACGACATTGCCTCCTTTGTCCGCTTGTCTCACAATTATCGATTTATTCAATCTTTTAAGTTCAAAAGTAAGTTTATTGAAGAAATTTAAGATAAAGGTACATAATATAGTCAGACAATGGATAATCACAAAAATTAAGTTAGAACAAAGACAACAAAATTGTAAGGTGTATTAGATTAACATGGCTTGAAGGATAATATAAAAAAAAAAAATGAAGGGTTAAATTGGTGTATACCACGAGATAATGCATGTCAAACAGATAATTCATTAATGATATTAATATGAACAGGTTGCTGTATAGTTAACATGTGGAAAGTCAAGGAGGTTGAGAAACTTCTTGTTGAATAGGGGTTAGGGAAAAAGAGCGCTTGGTCTAGCGTCTATGAACGATGTGACAGGGGACCATAAATGTAAGCGTTTCGAGGCCATATGAATAGGGTGTACAAAGGCTGTATCTAGTCTGTGGTTATAACAAATGGCATACCACCAAGCTTGATATGATAATTTGGTGAAATCTTTCCAATTTTTGGTTATTTGCTGGAAAGCAACTGCCAGCAAAAGGTCTATAATCTTTGTATTGAGATTAGAGTTAACCCAAGCTGGAGATAACCTCCCTAGAAATAGATGTGTGTGGAGAAATGGATTTTGGAGCCAAAGATTAAGTTAATCTGAGACTTAACGTTCTTCCAGAATTTATGAACATGCGAGCATGTGAAAAGTAAATGGTTTAAATCAGCAAGTGGGGAGGTGCACGTCCAGCAATATTAGGAAGGCCAGTATGCCTATTACTTAAGGTTACCGGGCATAGCATAAGTCTGTTATAAATAAAAAAGAGTGTTTGTGTGGTGTTTGCTGCTCTACAGGATTTCCTGATTTTAGTCCATATCCTGTTCCATAAGGATGTAGACCAACACACCTCTAAATCCTGTTCCCAGGAGAGCTCTACTTTATTTTTTTCTCTAACATTGTGCGAAGTGCGTAAAATGTATAAATAACAGACGCTTTGGAATAAGTGCGAAGAAAATCATGTAGTAGATTCACAGGTGAAGAGATGCTGGTGTTAAGGGTTAAAAGTTGAGCGTAAGCAGTCTGGATAGTTTGCTGTAGAAGTTTGTATTTAGACTGAAAGGAAGTGGGAAGATTGAAGAGCTGGCTAGCTTGCGGAAAGGCATAACCTCATCTTGTACAAAAAGCTGATGTACCCAAATTAAACCCTTTTGTCTCCAAAACTTCCAGTACAAAGGCTTGCCATGGATCAATACCATCTTGTTATGCCATAATGTGGAACTAAGTAAAGAATCTAAATTTGTAAGGAGTGTGAAGTGATGAGGATCCAGATTTTTGCAAGTGAATTTAAGTATAGGGGTAGATATAGATTGAGCTCTGCGGGTAAAAGATAAATATTCTTGAAATGAGTAAGGGAAGAGAAAGAATGTTCAAGTTTCACCCACAAAGGACAATCCAAAAGAGACTCGGAGAGCCATCTTGAAGATTGGTGGAGTAAAAACGATTTTTGGTAGGTCGAAAAATCGGGAAAGTTGACGCCACCCTCTGATTTTGGCCTTGATAACTTTAATATGGACATGCGAGATTTCTTGTTGTTCCAAAGAAATGAAGATAACACCGAGTTTTTCTTCTTATAAAATTTTGAAGGCAGGGGCACAGGAATACTAGATATTGTGTAGAGTATTATGGGGGTTATCATCATCTTCATAGTGTCCAGACGACCCCACTAAGATAAGTATAAGGGATGCCATTTAGCAGTCAATGTGGAGATTCTTTGCATACATTTGCTCAATCATAAAGAAAGTGTTGCTGGGATGGAAGGGGTGAAGTGTAAACCTCAATATTTTATGTGAATAGGGTTCCAAGCAAAATCCTCTTTGAAAGTGTATTTAGTTAAATGCATTATTTCACATTTATCTTTGTTCAGTTTAATACTGGATACAGAGGTAAAGGATTTGACTTCTTGTAAAAAGGCAGGGATAGAGGATTGGGGCTATGAAATAAATAATAACAAATCAAATCCATGTATATCTTGGTTTTGACGAATTCTAGACAACAAAGGCTAAATTAAAAAGGAAGGGAGATAATGGCCAACCCTGGCGAACACCTCTGCCTAAATTAAAGTATGAAGAGATGTTGCCATTAGCGTATACAGCTGCCCGTGGTCATGAGTAGAGAATAGAAATTAACAAAATAATTTTTGGGCCAAAACAAAACCATTAAAGTGTTTGAAAAAGATAGGGCCGTTCAACTCGATCAACCGCTTTTTCCGCATCTAAGGCTCTAGCTGCCATTGAATGAGGTAAATAGGAGGATTTGGATAATATGTCAAAAATAGTCGGGTGTTATCTGTGATGAGACGTCCTTTAACAAATCCAGATTGTTCTGTACCTAATAATTGGGGTAAGTGGGATTTCAAACGCGTGGCCAAGGCCTTAGAATCAATATTTAGTAACAAAATAGGTTTATCATTTTTGCAATATCGTAGATCCTTACCTTCCTTAGGAATAAGGCAAATTAGGGCATCTGCAAAAGAACCATAGGAGCCGCCAGAATGTAAAGAAGAGTTTAAGAGGTCGTGCAGTTTGGATAGAAGTAATTGTGCAAAATAGAACTCAACAGTGAAGCTGTATGGTCCTGGGGCTTTATCTTTTTTAAGTATCTGTAGGGCAGCTAAGAGTTCTTTTTGTGATAAGTCGGATTCTAAGGAGGTAAGATTGATTTGAGTATCAGAGGAGTCTTGAATGACAGAAAAAAATTGAGAAATGTGGAATTCTGAGGTAGAACTATCTGATGTGTATAGTGTTTTGTAAAAGGTAAGGAATTCATTCAAAATATCAGCATCTTTAAATTTCAACGTTTGTTGTTCATCCATAATTGACTCTATATTAAGCTTATTATGTTTAACTTTCAAATAGTTAGCTAATATTTTCCCAGCTTTGTTCTGACCACCATAAAACTTTGCACTAGATTTTAACAAATAGGTTGAGGCGTTATCTGTCGACTCTTCATTAAATTGAAACTTGGCATTTATGAGTTCCGTTAAACATTCTTTTGATTTGGAAGAATGTTAGGAATGCTCCAATCGCTTTATCCTAATTAAGAGGTCTTTGTTTAGTTTATGTGAAGTTTTGCGTTTTTTAGAGACAAAGCCAATAATGAAGTCCCGAGCAGCTGCTTTGAAGGAGTCCCAAATAACAGAAAATGGTAGGGTATCTGTTTGATTAAATAGAAAATATTCATTAAAAAGGAAACAATAGAGGAAGGAAACTTTGGATCTAAGAGAAGAACATTATTAAAACGCCACTTCCTGGGTATATTGGGTTTGTGCAAGATGTCTAATTGAATAGAAATTTGGGCATGATCAGATATTAGAATAGAGCCAATATCTACATCTCTTAAGGATTGGAAGATGTTGTGAGATATAAAGAAATAATCTATTCGTGATTGAGTGTGATGGGTTGGAGAGTAGTAAGTATACTCTCTTATGGTAGGGTTACAGAGTATCCAGGCATCAATAAGCTTGTACTGCTGAATAGTTTGAATAAAAGGTTTGTGTGATTTATGTGGAACAAAGGAAACCATCGAGTTGCGATCAATGAAGGGATCAACAACTTGGTTACAATCACCAACGAGGATAAAATTATCCTCAGTTCACTGTGAGCTATGCTGAGCAAGGGATGACCAAAAAGAGGGATCCCAATGGTAGGAGCATAAATGTTGAGTAAAGAAACCGGAGCATTCCCGACCAGCAATTTGGTATGCAACCACCTTCCCTCATCATCAGAACTCTGAGAGAGCAATTTAACAGAAAGCGATTTATGGCAAAGAGTCAAAACCCCATTACGCTTACCATCTCCTGGTAAAAAGAAGACCTCTCCCACCCATCCCCTCTTCAACTTTAGAGATTTGTTTGCCGTATGATGAGACTCCTGTATAAGGGCTATATCAGCCTCTAATTTAGCCAAGTGTGTTAAAGCCCGTTGTCTTTTAATAGGAGAGTTCAAACCTCTGACATTCCAAGAAACAATTTTCAGAGACAAGGAGGTAACAGAAAAAAAGATAGAATACACCAATTTAGGCAAGCCAACATGAAATTAAAAACAAATCATGTAAGAATCCAACTATACAATGAACTAACCATACAGTATATATTAAATTTTAAAAATGAATGAAGAAACAAATGCGAAACAAGAGGCATATAGAGAAAAAAGAGTTTAAATATGAAAAGGAGAGAGAAAGAAAGCCCAGAGAAAAGAGAAAGAAAGGAAAAGACAAGAAAAAAGAAAAGTGGGGAAGAGATACTGGGGTAAGAAAGTAGAAACATACCTAGAACAACCACACAAGGGTGGGAGGGGGTGAAACCACAGGAAAAAGATGACACACCCAGGTTCAACCGAACGACGGGAGGGGAAAGACTGCAACACATGTGACAAGGAGACAAGGCGAGCACAAATTTCAACAAATCTGCAAGGAAGGAGAAAAAGACAAATATCATGGAATTGCAATGAAATGATGGGAAACATCATAAAAACAATTTTAAAAGATTCAACTGTATAATAAAATGTTAGCATGGTAACAAAGAGGAAGACAAGTTACAGTAAGAATATGTTAACATTAAATAGTCTGGGAAGTCGAAGCCCCAGAGAAGTCCATGGAGTCTGTTTTGCATGAGTTAATGAAGCTCTGCAGCTTGACTGGATCCTCATATGTTGTGGTTCTGTTCTTGTAGGTATCCTTGAAAAGGCAAGGGTGAAAAAGTCCAAATCGGGCTCCTAAAGAGCGTAAATAAGGTCTCATATTAAGGAACTCTTTACGTCTATTTGCAGTAGCTCTGGCGTAATCTTGTGAGAAAAATAAAGTAGAACCTGACCACACGATGCGTTGAATTGATTTGGCAGCAGTGAGAACTTTTAACAAATCAGTGTATTCGAGGAAGTATAGGATAACCCCTCTTGGTCTCTGTGAGCTTGACACACCAGGTGGCTGTCGACCTAACCTGTGGCAAGTTGGATATTGAGTAGTTTCCTCTGGTAAATGTAGCAACTTAGGAAGAAAGGAAGAAAGGATTTAAAGAAAACGAGGGGTTCAGAGCCCTCTGTACCTTCCCGTAAACCATAAATGCGAAGATTATTTCTTCTATTTTGATTTTCGAGGTCTTTGACTTGTTTTTGAAGTGAAGAAACCTGTGATTGCAGTACATTAACTTTAGCAAAGGTGGGCGCAAAAAAGAGACGTTCTGCTCTACTACATTGAGTCATTCATCCATTTTAGACCAGTTGTCTGTGAGAAACTGCAATTTGTTGCTTGTATCCTCCATAAAGGGGCGGAGAGCGCGTATCTCTTCCAACGACAAGTACAGGAGAGGAGGATTTTGGTGGGGATGAAGGATCGTTCTTCAAGCGTTTTGTAGTTGCTTTCCCTGTTGCCTGAGGGATAGGGCTCGGAGAGAAAGATCCTTTAGATAAGGATACCAGGGAGTCTTCCATTTTAGCGAATTCAGTAAAAATCTTAGAGTTTTTGATGAAAGACAATGCAGAATGTGATGCAGGTGGTCCCAGTTTTTTCAATCTTCCCAAAGGATGAGGAAATGTAGATATGGGTCGAGAGAGAAGGAACCCACAATGGCTGCGGAGATAAGATCCGTCTTATGCTGGGGAGCTCTGCATTTTTCTCCTTATACAAAAAGATCTATAGAAAATCCATTAATATGCTAGCAGGATATGATGTTAAAGTGACCCTTTCAGTAAAAATATCAGCACACAAAAGCAGCTGCCCTTATTTTTCTTACAAGCTGCAGAGCCTCCAGGGATTATCAAAAAACAAAATGGCGGCTGCTGATAACAACTCCCTGAGGAAAGAAGTATTTTCCCCCAAAGCACTCTATAATAACACAAGGTCACCACAGCTGAAGCTCTTAAAGCGCAATAATCACGATGAGTGCTTCATATTCAACGATAGACAGAGACACACATAGCCTACCAAGGTCTTCAGTGATAGCATTATGTGTCAGCGAAGCTTCGCATTAGACGCTCAAAATGGCAGTCGCATTCATCGTTGTTCCAAGGTGGGAGCCTGTAGCAATCAAAAGCAGGTCCCAGAGCTGTGAAAATAGCACCAGAGGGCTTTTTCCCCGTCAGGGCGACATTCGCTATCAAAGATGCCTTACCAAGTCCTCGGAAAATACATCTAGCTGCAGTCCGTTCGCGCCACGCCGAGGAGCCTCACTCGGGCGCCACCATCTTCCGCGGGCTCCAAGCCACGCCCCCAATTTATCCGTTCTTAACCCATTAAGTGCTTCTCTTTCATTTTCATTCAAATTGTCATGTACATTACAGATCTTTTTCTTTTCTAAATCTTGCAATACCATATTTTGAAACATATCAATAATATTTTCACTTTACAACATTGGAGTAAATTTGGCTTTATCTTTTAAACCACTGTTCACAGTACACCCCATATCAATTTTAAATATTTTTTGTTTTTTTGTAAAAATTTGACCCAAATGGGTTTCAACTAACCCGTTTTGTATCTAATTTGTTCTATACTGGCTTTGTATGCAATTTTGGATGTCATCAACTTGGTTTTTCTGTATATATCACATTTTCTGCTTGGGAACTGGGATCAAATGGATGGGTCTCTTTTCACCTGAAAGATAATGTTGTGTACTTTTTTGAAAAAAATTCTGTATAAAATATAGAATAGTGTGTGATGTCTCCATTGAGCGATTATATTTTATACATTTGTTTCAACAGCCCTGAAGAAGCGTGACCTTCGCGAAACACGTGTTGGGTGTTTATGTCACAATTAATGATGAAGAACTGTGATTAATGTATGGAGGCTTGAACAACTATTTCATGTTAAATTGAAGAAATTTCAAAGTGTATGGAAAAGAAGAAAACATTTGAAATAAAAGACTATACATGGACTTTGGAGCTGTGATATGTGTTCTTCTCAAACCCATGAACTAATGTATTAAATCCCTGTGAGGGAAACAGGGAATTGAGATTTAGCGCCGGGCATGCTTTCTATTTCCCTCGTGTGAATTTTGTATATATGATAGAAGCATGGCTGCTCTATGAAAAGTAATCTTATCTGATTGCATTGTATTTTGTATAATGTCTAAGGATTATGAAAAAGAGAGGCATTGGCGAATAATCTGTTTCAAAATGTACAAACTAGGGGTCCTAAACTAGATGCCAGAAATAATGGAAAGGGTCTTAAGGAACTGTCTATTAAATTAGAAAGATTACAGAAAAAAGAGTCCTGTAAATGGTGGGATGCAATAGCACTTAAGCAATATTTAGAAGTTAATTGCATTCCTAGAGGGTTAAGAATTTATATCTTTCCAACAGTGGATGACCTAGATGAAAACAAAGCAGATAGGTGGGAAGCCAAATTGAATCAGACCAGTAGAGAATTAATGGACATGCTAATAGAATTTGCAGAAGCTCATAGACAAATGTTGACTAAACAGATAGAAGATCTATGTAAAGAAATAGAACTTCTTTACTGTCCCGAGAACACTAAAAAGAATTTTGAGATCTTAGAAGGAATTATGGGCAAATATCAAATAGAACTTCAGGAAAGAAAAAAACTGAAATTTACTAGAGATGAAAGTGATTATCCTTCAGGACGCGTTTTCACGTATGCAAGAAAATTTGATACTACCACGAAAAAGGATCTAGCTCCTAAGGGTAGACCCCTAGTGGATGACAATTCTAGTGTAAGTAGTATATGAAGTATAGCAATTAGTGGGAGTGGACAGAAAGTGACAATCCCTCGACATCACATCCTTAAACTACATCATCTTTTTTAAGGGAAATGAAAAGAATCAGGATGCTGCAGATGCAGCCACAAGTAAGAACTATAGAAGGTCAGAAACGGGGAAAAGAAGCAGAGGAATAAAAGGTGGCAGGACAAGATCAAATCGCAGAAGAAACAAATCTAGATGGGACAAGATCTCAGAGAAACAGGGACAGGCTAAAACAGTAAATCTGGTGACCAACTTATCCGGATAGGGTGCTTACATCTCATCAACTAGAGGTTTTGAACAAGGAATTAAGTTTAGCACCCAAACATAGACCTAATGACTTGGCGACAATAGCAGATCTTTTGATATTTACACAGAAGCTTAAATTGCAAAACAAATTGTAAATAAACCACTGGGAAGAAAGCATCTGCCGATTTGTAAGGGTATCAGCTCTCTGTCAGTACAACAACTTTCAGATATCCAAGTATTACTAAGCATTTTGAAGATTTTGATTGTGATATTGAGGATTTTGCACGGGATCTGGAAATTGATATGGGGTATACTGTGAACAGTAGTTTAAAAGATAAATCAAAATTTACTCCAATGTTGCAAAGTGAGAATGTTATTGATATGTTTCAGAATATGGTATTGCAAGATATAGAAAAGAAAAAGATCTGTAATGTACATGATAATTTGAATAAAAATGAAAGAGAAGCACTTAATGGGTTAAGATCTGATAAATCGATAATTGTGAGACAAGCGGACAAAGGAGGCAATGTCGTGGTCATGAATTTCTGTGATTGCCAGCCAGAAGCTATGAGACAACTCAATGACCTATCCAATTATAAAAGAGTAGCTATACACTTCTTGGGAACATCACTTTTGGAACTTAATAACAAACTCAAACACTATAGAGATCATGAACTCTTAGATATTGATGAATATAATTACCTCAGTATTTCCTCCCCAGTTACTCCAATCATTTACTTTCTACTGAAAATTCACAAAGGAGGGAGAATACCACCAGGACATCCAATCATAGCTGGGAATGGATCGCATACTGAAAATGTTTCAAAATTTGTGGATATTTACATAGCTCCTTTTGTCAGCACACTTCCGTCTTAAATTAAATACTCACAGGACTTCTTGAGACAAAGTGCAGACATAGTATGGGACTCTGATTATCTCCTAGTAACTATGGATGTTAACAGTCTCCATACTAATATTACTCATGAGCTGGGATTGGAGGCTTTAAAATCCTTCCTATTTACCAAGTCAGCCAGCTACTATTCGTACTCTTGCATGATTCTTGATCTTGCTGAATTTGTGCTTAATAATAACTTTTTTTACTATCAAACTGAAGGGAACTGCAATGGGATCCAGGTTTGCTCCCTCTTATGCAAACCTTTTCATGGGCATGTATGAGAGGGAGCATGCCTGGACAGACCCATATGAAAGTACAGAGAAAAAGGTATTTTGGGGCCGCTATATTGATGATGTGTTTTTAATATGGCATGGAACTTAGTTAGAGCTTATCAAATACCATAAGTATCTTAATACCAATCATTTCAATGTGACACCGAGTTTAGAGTACAGTAGAGAAAAAATATGTTTTCTGGATTTAGAACTGTATATCATGAATGGTAGGTTATTATCCAAGCTATATAGAAACCAAATTTTACGAACTCCATCTTGCATGCTGACTCGAGACACTCCAAGAGACAAATCAAAAATATTCCATATGGGGAATATTTGCGTGCCAAAAGAAACTGTACTTTAGAGTCTGACTATGAAATTGAGGAGAAGGTCATTAGAGAACGGTTTCTCCAAAGAGGCTATCAGAATGAGGATGTACAAAGTGCCAGACTAAGAGCAAGCAGAGCCCTTAGGACAGACCTTTTTAAATCTAGTAATAGAAAAACTAGAAACGTAGATGATGCTAATGATGTAAGATTCATTACTACATACAGTGAAGGCAACAACGAGTTATACAATAGTCTAATGAGACATTGGAGTATCTTGCAATGTGACAAAGATTTAGTAAAAATACTCCCAGAGAAACCCTTGATTGCACAAAAAAAAGCACCAACATTACGCAACATCTTAATTCCTAGTGATACTATTAATTTTATGCACACACCCGTAAATCTCATGCCTCTCCATGGTTAAGTGAATTACCAGCTCAATGTTTCAAATGTTCCAAATGTATATGTTGCAAGAATGTTGTCAATACCATGAATACCTTTTCGGATTTGGGGCGAAATAAGTTTTACAAGATCAACACATTCATTAATTGGAACACAACTCATAGCGTCTACATTAAGTCTTGTGTATTTAGAAAACAGTATGTGGGTTCCAGAACTCAAAAATTGAAAGAAAGATGGAAAGAACATGTCAGGGCTATTAAGAATAAAGATCCGAAGTATCCCATGGCAGTACATTTTAATTCAGAACATACAGCTAATGATCTACCTGATATCAGGTTTATAGGCGTTGAATATGTGAAACCGAATAGGAGAGGAGGTGACAGAGTAAAAGAAGTTAGAGTTAGAGAAACCTTTTGGATTAATAAACTCAATACTGTCAACGTGGGTTTAAACTTGGACAGAGAGCTCTATACACTGTTATAGTCTTGAAAAATTGTTTAAGAAAATGTGTTTTGTAAATATCACTATAGAAAGACATAATAATTAACCTTTATACAAGCCTCCCTTAATGTTGCAGCACTAGTTTGGGGTTTCTTATCTTGTATATGTCCCGGTATATATTTTAGTATGGTGTATATATTGGTCATTTAAAGAGTAGAACCCCAGTATATCTCCTGCTAACCTAAATATTTTGATCGCCTACCGGCAACATAGGGCCGTGATGGTTAAGAGTGCGGATGATATGGCCAATTGGTCGGTGGTTTGAGTCTCGACTGCTCTTTTGAATGGGAGAAATTTATGTATTATATTTTTTTGCAGAGAAAGTGAAATATTGTCTTTTGCAAACCTAGCTCTTATTTTTATAGTAATCAAATTAAATTAAATATAATTTTGGTTCACAAGGAAAGAACAGGGAGACTGAACATGGCAGCAGTTTCTGAGTATGTCCCCGGTTAAGCTAACATATTCCGATTGCTTACTGGCAATACAGAGCCAGAATAGCATGACGGTTAGCAGCTAAGATGATTTGGTGACTCGAGTGGGAGTTCGAGCCCCGAGTAATATTATTGTTTTGGAAGGATTAGTACATTCTTTTATGCATAAATTCTATTGGGAATAGTGAATAAATACCTTCTGTTTATTTTGGCCTCTTTCACGTAAATGTAATAAATTATTTGTACTTTTCCTTTGTACTAAGAGAGGAACTTGACTTAACTAATTACGTGGTATTTTTCCGTAACCAATGGATTTCTTAGGCTACTTTTGAATTTTATTGTTCAATAAGGAACTAACGGTCAAACCAATTATCGGTCAGTTGTAGGTATTTAAGGACTGACTTTTTGTCTGATCCTAGATTGGACTGTATTGAGGATGGCTATAACCAGTTAGAGGTAAGCGGGGCACACCAGACTTCATGAAATCTGAACTTTATGTCTTGGCACGGTAAATAATTCCTGTTCGTAATGATAGATTGCTTTAACAATTGTCCTGTGGCTTTTCATAGTCTCTACAGTCTAATAAAATTGGAATTGTGATAGCTGCTCAATGTGGAAGCTTCCTTACATTAAATATATGTTCCCTTCAGTGAAGCAGTCCCCTGTTTTATTGTTGAGAGGTACTAATGGGTTTTCCAATAAACGTTCAGTGTTTGTTAAAAGGTCTTAATACAGATGGGTACATCCGGGTGGCCCGAGGATGTGCCCGTTTATGTATTTATTGTGCCTCTGAGACAGATGGCTCAGGAGGTTATTTCCTTACAGGGCTTACCTTTTTGCTGTTGAGGCGAATTTTCCAATGTTTATAGTGGTTTTCAAATATAATAAGTGTGCTCTAGTTTTTCTTCTTTGGTTGCTTATGGCATGCGCATCTTTTTACCTTTTATCTTTTTTCGGGATATTTCTAGGCTATCTTTTTGTAAATGATCATAAAAGCAATATGTATAAAGATTTTTTCTTCATGATATCGCAAAACATAGGATAAGGAAATAAGCTGTATAGATTATCATTTAGATATTTTGTTAGTATACAACACTTGTCACATAATATATATATATATATATATATAACAATTGTAGACATTATAAGAGACTTACAGAAGACTATTCGATGTACAAAAGGGACACAGAAACATTGGGACTTGAAGATCAATGAATGAGTTGCTTCATACTGATTATAGGTACAGAAATATGTTCGTTATTATGGTCCACTATGTTCTCTTTAGATTCATGAAATATTATATTTTGATACTTGGCACGAGGTTTTTTGAGTAATGAGATTTATCTAGATATATGATCTTAGTGGATGTTTAAAAATTTTAAATATTTTTAGATTTTTATAAATATTAGAACCTAATGGGTTTCAGCTAACACGTTTTGTATCTAATTTGTTCTACACTGGCTTAGTATTAAATTTCGGATATGCTAAAATTGTTTTTTCTGTATATCTCACATTTTCTGCTGGGGAACTGGGATCAAATGGACGGGTCTCTTTTTACCTGAATGATAATGTTGTGTACTTTTTTTGAAAAAAATTCTGTATAAAATATAGAATTAGAGTGTGATGTCTCCATTGCGGGATTATATGTTATACATTTGTTTCAACAACCCTGAAGAAGCGTAACCTTCGAGAAATACGTGTAGGCTGTTTATTTCACAATTAATGATGAAGAACTGTGATTAATGTATAAAGGCTTGAACCGCTATTTGTATGTTGAATTGATGAAGAAATTGCAAAGTGTATTGAAAAGAAGAAAGACTTTGGAGCTGTGATATGTGTTCTTCTCAAACCCATGAACTAATGTATTAAGTCCCTGTGAGGGAGACAGGGAATTGAGATTTAGCGCAGGGCATACTTTCAATTTCCCTTGTGTGAATTTTGTATATATTTATCCTGATGAAGGCTACAGGTATTTGCAGAGAGCAGGTTGATGACATAAATGCCAACCCACTGTGGTAATAATTTGTGCACGAGACTGGGAGCAACATTGAGACCCACTGGGGTTTTACTTTGTTTTGCAGCACTACAAGCACCAGAATGCTCGGAGGCCCGTTGGGGCGGAGCATTTTTGAAAGAAAAACATGTGATTGCAGTCCTTGCTGTTGACTCTTTGCCTAGCCTGTGAACAAGGGCGTGGATGCCCAAAATGAGTCTGGCTGTGATTTTAGGCATCTTGTTGCTGATTTGCTCGCTGCACCTTCATTAAAGGAATTTGAATCCACCTGAGAGACTTTTCCGTATGGGGGCAACCCTTTTTCTGGATTTAATACGGCTGGCCGGGTCGTGGAACTGCCCACCGTGGAAGTGCGGATCTGTGGACCACGAGTGCGTGGTACCTGGGACTGGTGGTTTTCCTGATGAAGGCTACAGGTATTGGCAGGGAGCAGGTTGGTGACATTAATGCCAACCCACTGTGGTAATAATTTGTGCACGAGACTGGGAGCAACATCGAGACCCACTGGGGTTTTACTTTGTTTTGCAGCACTACCAAGCACCAGAATGCTCGGAGGCCCGTTGGGGCGGGGCATCTTTGAAAGAAAAACATGTGACTGCAGTCCTCGCTGTTGACTCTTTGCCTAGCCTGTGAACAAGGGCGTAGAAGCCCGAAACGCATCTGGCTGTGATTTTAGACCTCTTGTAGCTGCTTTGCTCGCTGCACCTTCATTAAAGGAATTTGAATCCACCTGAGAGGCTTTTCCGTATGGGGGAACCCCTTTTTCTGGATTTAATACGGCTGGCCCGGTCGTGGAACTGCCCGCCGCGGAAGTGCAGATCTGTGGACCACGAGTGCGTGGTACCTGGGACTGGTGGTTTTTCTGATGATTCGAGACCCACTGGGGTTTTACTTTGTTTTGCAGCACTACAAGCACCAGAATGCTCTGAGGCCCGTTGGGGCGGGGCATCTTTGAAAGAAAAACATGTGACTGCAGTCCTCGCTGTTGACTCTTTGCCTAGCCTGTGAACAAGGGCGTGGAAGCCCAAAACGCGTCTGACTGTGATTTTAGGTATCTTTTCGCTGCTTTGCTTGCTGCACCTTCATTAAAGGAATTTGAATCCACCTGAGAAGATTTTCCGTATGGGGGCAACCCTTTTTCTGGATATATATATATATATATATATATATATATATATATATATATATATATATATATATATATATATATATATATATATATATATATCACACAAGGGACTTCTGGGACCCAGGATCCATGAGGGGTGCTGCATGATGCTGACAGAGCATGCCGGCACCAAACGTAACCAAACTGTAAATGCACACTCAGGGCACAGTTGCGATATCCATCAGCTTTCTTTACTCATAATCCCAGAACGTGTTTCGACCATCGAGCAGTCTTGATCACATTAGGATCTCCCGGAAGTGTTGAAATAAAGGACATGATGTGTACAATACAGCTAGAAATGGTGCGCCCATAAATGTACGATGACAATGATAATACTGCAACTCATAAAACTGGTATGTGAAACATACAGTACAAGTGTAGTTGCCATGAAAAAGAGGCATGAATGGTACACACAAAATGTGAAAAAGACACAAATGTTGCCTCAGAGTGGGTAGCAATTGCAGGATTAGAGAAATCAAAATTAATACATTCTGGCTAGTGTGTATACTATGCTCCAAATCAAAAGTGTAAAATAAACAATAAACAATAAATAAAGAATAAAGAAAAGTGGGGCAAGTGCTCACATGCCAACTGCCCTATAACTTCGGATGAGGAAAGGAGTTGCTTCTGGGTAAATAGTACATCCGGCATGTTGGAAAGGAGGTATCACATGGAAAAACCAGGTGCTGTGTGGTGCCCACAAAACATGTGCTGGTACCCTGGGAGGTATATGCATGATGTAAGCGCACATACAGATTTGTGTAAAAAGCAAAATGTGGGTAGAATAAATGAAGTCCCATGGTGGCAGAGCCAAATTGATAAACCGGGACCCTTATTGCTCTGTAAACAACAATGTGAAAACATAGCGGGGGCAACGGTGTCCCATGACGACACATGGGTGTGCCGCATGACATTGTAGACAGTATTGCAGTGAAGCCACATTGGGGACATAACAATGTGTTGTCCACAGGTGATGCCCATCCGGGCTGCAACAGGGTAGTAACATGGTAGAAACACTGGTATGTTTGTCCTGGCACCCTGCCAAGGTGAGCTGGACATGTGGGAAAACAAGACAACAAGTGTAAACAGCATACAGTCTGACCAAGGGGGGCCCTACCCTTGAATGGCCCCAAACCAGGCAGGTAGAGATAGAGAAGTGGTATAGATTATGTCTGATGCCCCGTGTGGGTCACAGGGAGCAACAGATGTTAAAACGGCATGTCATTCCTAGCACAGTGCTGGGGTGGACAGGAGACGTGGGGTAATGCACAAAACACAGAAATTACAGAAATTATAATCACGTCCAAGTGGGCACAACATCTCGTTTGACCAAGTGTTACACGCACGTGAGCAGAATAGTCCTGTGCCTCACAAGACCTAATGTCTCGGTGGGCTGGAAGCATCTGGGGAGATCCAACAAGATGTAAACAGAATGCAATGTGCCCAGGTGTGCAGCGTAGCGTACGCCACTAGTTGGCAACAACCTGCATCAGTGCAGGATAGTTTAATGCAATGTACAATAAAAGAGACTTGGTGAGAAAAACGCCGAGAACAGAATGTGCACAGAATCTATCAAATTCTAAAATAAATATAATGTGCTCATATTCTTATCTGTGAGGCATGAATTACCCAACCAGTGTCGGCGAAGAAAAGGGTACGGGGACCCATTCAGGTGCCTCCACATGTCACATGTTTCCTCCTGTAACAGAACACAATGAAATCACACAGGTTAAAAACTGCAAGCCCAGGAGGTCAAGATCATTTGTCCTTTACAGAAGTGGAGCTTCAATTGGGGCACCTGCTATGTTTATATATGTAAGTGTTTTTCCAGTTGAGGTTTAATATCTGTAGAAATTAAGCAGGTCCTCATGTCAGCTCCCCCTGTGACAGGTTCTCCTGTCCAGGTTGCCCACAGTCCGATACCCTCTGCTGCCTATCTACCTGCTGCCCTTTGTTTGTGCCTCCTCTACTTGTTTCTTGCTCTGTTTTGCCTTTTCTGCTCATTTTTCTGTTCTCTGTTTTGTTTTTCTGCTCATTTTTCTGCCCTCTGTTTTGCCCTCTTCTACTCTGTTATGCCTTTTCTGCTAATGTTTCTGCTCTCTGTTTTGCCTTCGCTGCTCGTTTTTCTGCTCTGTTTTACCTTTTCTGCTATTTTTTCTCCACTCCATTTTGCCTTTTCTGCTCATTTTCCTGTCCTCTGTATTGCCTTTTTCTGCCCTCTGTTTTGCCTTTTCTGCTTGTTTTTCTGCCCTCTGCTTTGACCTCCTATGATCTGTTTTGCCTTTTTTGCTAGTTTTTATGCCCTCTGCTTTGCCTTTTCTGCTCTTTTTCTGCTCCCTGTTTTGCCTTTTCTTCTTGCTTTTGTAACCTCTGGTTTGCCTATTTTGCTCGTTTTCCCACCTCTGTTTTGCATTTCCTGCTCTTTATTCTGCCTTCTATTTTGCCTTTTCTGCTCGTTTTTGTGCCCTCTAATTGCCTTTATTGCTCTTTTTTGTGCCCTCTGTTTTGCCCTCTTCTGCTCTGTTTTGCCCTTTGAGCTCTTTTTTCTACCCTCTGTTTGGTTTTTTTCTGCTCGTTTTTCTACCCTCTGTTTTGCTTTTCCTGCCTATTTTTCTGCCCTCTGTTTGCCTTTTCTGTTCGTTTTCTGCTCTCTGTTTTGCCTTTTCTGTTTGTTTTTCTCCCCTCCATTTTGCCTTTCATGCTCTTTTTTTCCAGGGGTGAGCAGCAACCTCCCCTCCATCTACGGAGTTCTCTGATTTTTTGGTAGTCCCGCTCTGCTTTGAGTATGAAGTTCGGCAAAAAAGTCCTCCTACGCATTGGCGGAGCAGAGTTTCTTGGTGCCCTTGCGCTCACAGCCCTTTCCACCCTCCTTCACTAGTCTGCTTCTTCTCTTTTACGGTTTCAAACTCACCGATGTGGCAAATACTGTCGACGGAAATACAAGTCAAAGGAAAAGTTTTATACAAAATGTCGTTTTGGATTTCCACGTCCAGTAATTTCCAAAGGAAGAGTCAACAGTTTCATGTCAGCAGTGAGGCATACTTTAACTCGAAAATCTCCCAAAAATACTTACAATTTAAAAAGAAGTGAACTTTCAAAGTATATTAATGATTGCAATCCAGTGATTTTGTCGATGTGGAATGCAAATATGGATATTCAGTATGTTGCAGATAATTCCATTGCTGTTGCTCGCTATGTTACGTCATAAATAACAAAATCTGAAATGACGGAGTTGAAAGAAATGTGGCAAGAAATTTCACAAGAGAAGACTCTTAGTAACAAATTGTACAGCTTTAGTTTGAAGATGCTGTCCCATCGAGAGATTGGATCCTACAAATGTTCAAATCGGTTGACCTCTGCAAGTTTATATTCAAAGTCAAGAGGAATCATTTGGGTTAGTATAGGTCTTGCGGCAACACAAAATAGAGTATTGAAATCTGTACAAGAAATTGAATATTTAGCATTAAATGAACCGGAAAGCACAGATATTGTTAAAACAAACATGTTGGATACGTACTATCCTAAAAGAAGTCCCTATCTTGAAAACATATGTCTCTATGAAGTACTGCAATATTACAGCTTTAAGAGAAATATTGCAGAGAACATAAATGAAGAAAAATATGAAGTAATTGGCTGTGATGGATGTTTGGTGTAACATACCAAAGGAAATCTCATTAATCACAGGAAACAGCTGCGAAACTCCAGATAAAAGGGAATTTAACTATTTAGCACTTCTGCAACTGTACAAGCCTTGGCGTACTGAAATGGAATTACTTGGAGATTTTGTTTGCTATGAAGATTCTTTTAATGCATGTAAAGATAGCATTGAATGCACAGTTTTTCCAAATTATCTACAAATGTTGAATGAAGAAATTGAACAAGAAGCTACTATTGCAGCTGAGATTGCTAGAGACAGTTCTCAAGATAGTCAAAGTTCTGCTCCACTGAGTCAAGATCCACTAGGAGAACCAATTCTTGAAAATGAAGCAGCAATAGCCATGAGTATACATCCTTTAGATTCAAAGGAAGGGTTTGGAAATACTATTGAAGTATTCCAAATGAAGAAAGCGAAGGGAAATCCCATGAGTGTTTGGGAAAGACGTTTGGAAGCTCGTTGTTTTCCACAGCTCTTCCCCACTGGAAAAGGTGGACGATATGATGAACGACCAGTACAGATTCCAGCGTCAGAATATCCTACAACAAGATTGTACTCAGAAGATCCAAGATTTCGACAATTTTTTTTCCATATATATTTCATCTTTTGCTTGAAAGTGACTTGTCTGGACTTTCATATGCAGTGAACCACATATTAAAAACAGGAGTTCACCTTCAACATGTTTCTGCAAAGGAATTCATGGACAAAGTACAACAGAGAGACGATCATTTAGAATCTCAATTGATTAATTTGATGGCGTGTCAACGTGATACTAATGAGTATTGGTATCGTCGTCATGGAGAACTTAAATGTATGTTAAGGAACTTAGGAACCCCTACTTGGTTTGTTACGCTAAGCTGTGCTGAATACGCATGGGACGCATTTACTCGAATTTTTTCGAGAAGCAAATTCAAATATTAAAAACATTCAATTCAAGACAGCTGGAGAACTGTGTTCCTTGGATCCTGTAAATGTGTGCAGATATTTTAATCATAGGTTTCAAGCTATGATGTCTTTTATCTGCAATAAAAACAACCCACCTCTTGGAGAAGTTATTGATTTCTTTTGGAGAAATGAGTACCAAGCTAGAGGTGCTCCTCATATACATATGCTTTTATGGATCAAGGATGCACCTAAATTTGGAACTGATTCTCATGAGACTGTTTTATCTTTCATTGAAGACTATGTTACATGTGGTATTCCAAAAACAGGAGAAGAAAATACCTGAGCCCCTGCTCAGTGTCAACAAGTCAGCCTTACTGTCTCCCAACAGATGAGATCTGCGGTAGTAGAGCGCATGCGTTCCTCCCATCTTACTCAACCCTTCTCCTGGCTGCCCTGCTGCCGGCGGTGACCAGGCAGCATTTGCCATGCTTGATGCAGCAGCAGAGAGTCTGGGAGAGGAACCGAGGTTGGGCAACTCAAGAGATAGCAGAAGCTGGCCCTAGGGGCTGGCAATCACCAGGGCCGTTAATGGCTCCTTAAAATAGCATTGGCCGGTCCTGGGGTGGTGGTGGTCCCTGAGGCCCCCCGTTTGTACTTATTTAGCCCTGGGGAGGTGGTGGTCCCCGGGGCTCATAAGAGCCTCAGTAGGGGGGCCTGTGCACCCCCTCCTTTATTTTATTTTATTTATGTGCATGCTTCTGGGACCTGGCCCACCTGGGGGATTTTTTTTAAAACAGCACGGGAGCCTCTGCTTGTTTTTTAATGTTTTTCACAAATTTTTGAATCCATCATGATTTGTGCAGCAAAAATGCGTTTTAGCCCTAGTGGGACCTCAGCACCAGACCTAGGGGGTAAGGGTATTCTTACCCTGCCTCCTTGTCTTTATTTAACACTGGTTAAAGTGTTGGCAGCCAACAGATCTCTGCATGAGATCGGGAGAATTAGCGGAGGGGTCACGTCCCAGTATATACAAATTTGTTTTTCTTTTAACCGCTTCGATGCTCATGACGAGACCAGCTCGTCATGAGTCACAGTGGAGCTGTGCTCATGACGAGATGGTCTCGTCATAACGGCTGCCCGCCGCCCACGCGGGATTAATTCCCTGCCTGTGCGGGAGAATTAATGAGGGGGCGGGGTTGTGACGAGACCAGCTCGTCGTGAGCACAGCTCCACTGTGACTCATGACGAGCTGGTCTCGTCACGAGCACCGCGGCGCCGCGCTCACCCCCCCCACCCCCCCGCACCCGTGGGGAATTACCCCCGCAGGAAAGGGGTTAATAACTCTAAAACTACTGAACAGATTTTCACCAAATAACAAAGAGCACTCTTTCTGGACCAAGATCTAGCTTTCTGCCAAATTTAGTGTAATTCCGTCCAGCAGTTCGAGCTGTGGTCGTCTTCCAATATATATATATATATGTGTGTGTAGATATATAGATATATATATATATATATATATATATATTGACAAAAACAAAAGTTAAAGTAATGTTATAGTTAGGTGAATTTGTCAATGGCAACATTAAGATTTTGAACTAGAAAAAACACAGAAATTCACCAGTTATAGCTGGCATGACAGTTAGGAACTGGGTCCGGTAAACATTGCTTACTCTAGGGAGAGAGATTACTCTATACCACACTGTTTGCAAACAGTGAAATTTTCATGAGAAATACACCACAGAGTATTAAAACACATCTAATAACAACAGTGTACACTCTATGCAACAGTTGTCAAAAAGATACTAATTGCTCAAAATAACCAAGATCTAAAGGCCCTAAACATCATACTACCTGTACCCTTTATACTGTGGATGACGCCGTTATAATGGCTAGGACCCCACTAGCTCTGCAAAGAGCACTTAACTCCTATAATGGTTTTATGGAAAATCTGGATCTTAAAATTAATGTTACTAAAACCTATGTGATGAATTGTGGAAAGGGAGGCAAAAAGCAGAAAGATATTTTTGTAAATAATAAGAAACTGATGACAACCCCCACCTACCCCTATTTAGGAATTTTATTTGACGACAAAGGCTCATGGCGTCAAGCCGTTATTACTAGAAAGCTTTTGTTTATGAGAACTACAACAGCACTTGTAAAGTTTGCACAAAAACTGGGAAAGTGGCCCCCAAATGAATTAATAAAAATATACAAAGCGAAGTGTATAACCTCAGCCACATATGGGGCAGGGATATGGGGCTACTGTGAGGTCTCCGAAATACAGAAAGTGGAGAACGCCTTTTTAAGGTACCTTTTAGCAGTCCCGAAAACAACATCCACATTTATCTGCCACACGGAACTTGGCTTGCCATATATCTCAGATATTATAAAGGTGCAACCGGTCATGCTGTGGCATAGGATCTGGACCTCAGAAAAATCCTCCTTTAACCAGTCTGTACTACAGGACAGCCTAAATTTGGAACATACTCTTGAGATAAGATGGTTAAGATATATTAAGGAATTTATGGATGACATAGGAGAACCAGAATTTTATCAAAAACCCATGACAATGAGCAAGATTTCCAAAAGTGATTTTAAAAAACAATGTATGCATCACTTGGAAGTAATTAGACTCACGAGTGAGGCAGTAAAAACAACTGTCCATTTGAATCAACAGATATGTATTTCTCCTTCCATCCAGCCATATTTGCTTTTTAGTCCACGCGGTTATGATAGATTTGTACTTACACGTTTCAGGCTGAGTGTATTTCACCGCTTGGTTAGTTTTCCTTTGATTAATGACTGGTCACCAAATTTATTGAACTGTCCCTGTGATGGGGCCTCTCCCCAATCGACTATACATGTCGTACTTTTCTGCAAATTTTATCTGGTATTAAGGAAACGGTGGATCAAACCAATATTAAAATTATGGGGATTAAGGCAGTGTCATCCAGCGTTTATTGCTCTCCAGTATTTAGACAATGAGATAGTTACTAATAATATTGTATCATTTCTGAAGAGCACGATTAATCACAGAAAACGAAATGAGGCTGGACTTTGTTAAGAAACCACTTGAGAGATTTATATTCTCTATTTTAATAAATGAATGATTATATAAAAGTTTGTTGTAATGAAATATGAAATTAATTGGTTAGGATATTTAAATGAAATGGAAGATAAATTTGTTGCTGCTTGACTTTTTTAGCCTAAATGAATTTTGGATAAAGTTTTAACATTTTAAATGTATAATGCAATATGGTGGATGTTATTAACTATGGTTATTTTTTAAATTGTTTGTATTAATATGCATGTAAGCTTTTATGATTTTTCTGTATCAAAAATCGAATAAAGCTTTTTTTGATTGATTGATTGATTATATATATATATATATATATATATATTGACAAAAACAAAAGTTAAAGTAATGTTATAGTTAGGTGAATTTGTCAATGGCAACATTAAGATTTTGAACTAGAAAAACACAGAAATTCACCAGTTATAGCTGGCATGACAGTTAGGAACTGGGTCCGGTAAACATTGCTTACTCTAGAGAGAGAGATTACTTTATACCACACTGTTTGCAAACAGTGAAATTTTCATGAGAAATACACCACAGAGTATTACAACACGTCTAATAACAACAGTGTACACTCTATGCAACAGTTGTCAAAAAGATACTAATTGCTCAAAATAACCAAGATCTAAAGGCCCTAAACATCATACTACCTGTACCCTTTATACTGTGGTGAAAAGTTTACAGATAGCCCATCTTCCCAACAGAACAAGCACATGTACATAGGCTAGTACCTGGGGCACACAGTCTTCCATGTTTTGTAGAAATTGTCATGCTGACACGATTTTGTCTAATAAATCAAGGCTGCTTACAAAAGTTAGTATCTACTACATAGAATCTTACTACCATTGAAAACGTTTTCTGCAGAACCAAAAACTTGTGTGGAACATAATGAACACAAGTCAACTGTCACCGGGACACAGAGTTACTCTTGAAACCAAAGATTTATAATGTGTTCAATACTACTACACAGCTATGGTGCATGTGTTTTGTAAACATTTACACCCATTAGCTGGACACAATTAAGTAGACAAGTGACATGGTACTTACCCGCCACTATGTAAACTATAAAACAAACAAGCACACTCGTTGGATGATGTCATCAGTGAAGTCATCAATGATGCCATTTGAGATGTTATCATTGATGTCATAAATGATGTAATAGAACATGTCATGAGTGGAGTGATGTCATATGTGAGGTCATAAGCAATGCATGGTGGGCGCAAGTTAGTGATACTAACTATAACTGGTGAATTTGTGTGTTTTTTAGTTCAAAATATTAATGTTGTCATTGACAAATTCACCTAACTATAGCATTACTTTAACCTTTGGTTTGTTTAGTGAATTTCTATAAATGGAACCCCCCGCCGTGTACGGCTTTTGGCCTTGCATGGCAGGGTTTTGGCTGCAGAGCCTGGCCTGTGTTCAGGTCCTGCAGCCAACCCCCCTCCTTAAAATAAACTCTGTGCTACACACTGCCTTCAGCTGCACACAGTAGGAATGTTGGCCATAGGGCCTTGTCCTGGGGACCCTTTCCCCTAGGGCCGTTTGTTTTTTAATTGAAGGGGAGGGTAGCCGGGCGGCCCCCCTCCCCAAGTTTTCATAGGTCTTGGGGACCCCATCCACCAGGGTAATTTCTTAAAATAAAAGAGGGGGCGCACAGCCCCCTCCCAGAGCCTCTATAGGCCCTAGGAACCCCATCCCCCAGGGCACTGCATTTTTTAAGGGGAGGGGGCCATGGAGTCCCTTCCCAGAACCATTATAGGCCCTTCATTAAAGTTTTTTCTGAGAAATACCTCTTTTCCTATTTTTAACCTCACACCTTCACTCCTCAACACCAATCTACTCCTTAAGAGCCCACACCCGCACTTCACCAAATGGCAGACAAGAAGATCTCTGGCAAAGAGCCCCCATTAAGTGTGTCCATCGGACATTGCAGCGCTGGCCCGATGAGGAGCAAATGCCCTATGATGAAGCATGACACCTATCCAGGTGTGCGAGGGCATTTGATTCTTGCAGGGTCACGCCCACTACCTAATTATAACATCCCTGTAACCTTTGTGTTTTTTCAGTGAATATCTAAGGTTTTTTCTAATTCTGTTTGCTAACTATAACAGCCTTGTAACCTTTGTTTTTTTAGTGGATTTCTACATTTTTTTAAATTCTATTTCCTAACTATAACGTCCCTGTAACCTTTGGTTTTTTCAGTGAAAATATATGTGTGTGTAATAGGTTTACCTATAAAATACTTACATTTCCTTTGCAAAAGCATGCATGGTAAAGTCATATGCACAGTAGAAAATTAACAAGTAAGTTTAACCCCATATCTATTAGAAGTATTGACAGGGACTTGGGTTTGCCAAATGTGGAGATTACTTGGTTTGGCCAGAGAGGGTTAAAGTTTCATCAGTTGCTGGCTTTGGTTAAATCCATTGTGGATTCCCAAGCTCCTCACCTCATGATTGGGCACTGTGGTGGCAATGACCTCGGCACATTGCCTGGGTAGGGCTGGAAATCCTAATGAAAGAAACCTTGGCAAAACTGATCTTGCTTTTCCCTCACACTGTCTTGGTGTACTCTAATATATGCCAAAGACAGAAATGGAAGTGGTCAAATTAATTCTGTCCACAGATTGACAAAGCCAGGAAATATGTTAATAAAACTGGGCCTGATTCACAGAATTAACTTACGTCAAAAACTTAAAGTTAGTACTTTTGGTATTCACAGAATACACTTACTCATTTTGGTATTCACAGAATGAACTTGCTCATTTCGGTATTCACAGAAGTTAGTAGTCCTAACTTTAGGACTCCTAAATGCCTTCTGTGAATACCGAAAGTCTTAAAGTTAGGATTTTCTCAGTTTAGGAGCAGTAAAGTTAGGACTCCTAACTATACTACTCCTAAACTGAGAAAAATCCTAACTTTAAGACTTTCGGTATTCACAGAAGGCATTTAGGATTCCTAAAGTTAGGAGTACTAACTTCTGTGAATACCGAAATGAGTAAGTTCATTCTGTGAATACCAAAATGAGTAAGTGTATTCTGTGAATACCAAAAAGTACTAACTTTACGTTTTTGACGTAAGTTAGTTCTGTGAATCAGGCCCACTGTTTCTGCATTCCTCAGAGACCATTGCATGGGCTGTATCCATAACAATAATCTGCGTTTTGACATACATGGAATTTATAGAAATGATGGAGTGCACACCTAACAGATAAAGGCAACAGGGTGTTTCTAAGTAACCTGAAACTCTGCATCCGGTCTTATGTGTAGCAGCCATATACACACAACCAACACAACAGCTCTTGTCAGAACCACCCTAGTATCCGAAATATTGTGAAGTTTTTTTAAAAGTTTTTTGGGGGTTTTGACAATCTTTGTGATGACGTCACGATCCCGGCGGACATGTCGCGAAAATTGGAAAACAAAAGCAAACATTCAATGACCACCAACACATCCAAAAGTAATATGTAAACAAATCCATTCTGAACATTGCACTACACACATTACTATATACATACTTCTTTCAATTCATGTTTAATCTCATATTTTTGTACTAAGTTTCTTTAAAAACCATCTTTCAGACCTATTTTCTGTTCCAGCAGTTATACGGGACATCGCAATGACGTCGTTAACCGCGATAAACGCGCCTGTTCCAGAAAGTCTAAAACACATATATCCACACATTTTAGACACCAGGGGTTTCTACAGTATTCTCTAAAATCATGTTTTTCTTGTGTATTTCTAGAACAACCATCTCTAAAACCTATTTTCTGTTTTCGCGGTGAGGCCGGAGATCGCGATGACGTTGGTCGTCGCGATCCCTGCGGTTACGTCGCGAATGTGGAAAGCAGAAGCAGGAATTCAATAGCCACCACCACATTAAAAAATTATAACTATATAATTAATTCTAACCACCACAGTAGATAACTCATTATATAAATGACTCTATAAAAACATTTATCAGAATCTCAATATCTCTATAACAATGCGTATTAATGATTCACTGATATAATTTTTTATATTCCCACCATAATTTGCGGTGTCATCGCGATAGTCATAATGTACCCGTGACTGTACACCAGGGGGCCACAATGCCGATCGCGTGGTTGTCGCAAATATCGCGTGCGATTAAAAAAATTGATTTTGGACACATAACTTGTGTCATCAACACCCCCATTTCTCAAACATGGGCTCAGAGTACCTTTACTCCGACCCCTTATGTTAGCTTTTACAGAAATTTCCAGCCCCGGGAACCATTCCTGATCAATAAAATGGCGGGCACAACTTTCTGTTCAAGTTCCGTCCAGCCAATAAGAGCAATCCCATTGGCACGTGAATTCTCGATTACTTGCAAAACCATCGCGAAATATCAGAGACCAGAGATATCACTATAATTTGCAGCTTAAATTTCGCAAAAACTACTGAACTGATTTACACCAAATAGGCAAAAGGCACTTCCTTGAACCAACATCTACCTCCCTGCCAAATTTGGAGTAAGTCCGTTCAGGGGTTCGGGCTGTAGCTGTGACTAAAAGTTCCTATGGGAAAAATGCACCCTTATTTTGTGCCCCAAATTCTTGGTCCCACTGCACAGATCACTCCCAAATGTTCCATGACAACCGAAACCTACCTTGATCCTTTTTGGGGAAAATTTCATGAAAATTGGTCAAATGAAGCCAAAGTTATAGGCAAGACAAAAAATGCTTTTCCTATGGAAACTAGGTCCTAACAATAACTACCTACTGCCGACCGCCAGTAGGTAATATATATATATATATATATATATATTAGGAAAAAACTTAGAACGTTACTCAGAAAGTGTGTTTTTTGTTACCTGGTGTTAATCAAACAAACATTTGTGTTTGAAGAGGTGCTTGTGGTGGTCATTATGGGGTTTAAAAGATAGCAATATCTCGACTGCTGATGTCCAGATAGGCTCTGACTGACCATTTTACAGTGGGATGGTCAATCCTGATTGGCTGGCCACAGCCTGACCAATATATTTTGGCAGTCATTACATTGCTCAGGGACTAGGTCCCTGCATCCTGAAAATGAGAAAAAACCCTCCCTTGATTGACTGGTCATAACATGGACAACATGTTGTGGCAGTCATTACAGGACTTGGGGGCATGGCCCATTTTGAAATGTATTGTAGTGTATGCCAGGTTTTGAGGGTTACAAAATGGAGCACATATAAAGGGGGATAACAGATTGTAGCCCCAGTATAAATTATTTGTTGGTAGTACCATACTAATTGTAAGAATTGGGATATATTCTAAGGTGATTTTACCTGTGAATAATGGTGACCCTGTGCTGTCATTTGATGAACCATGTTTGAAAGAAAAAAAAAAAAATTCTCATGGCTTTCTCATAGAGGTTATGGAAGGTGTTCCAGAAGCTAAAATGAGAGCACATTTTCATGTTCACACTATCTTCCTCAGCCATGTGAGTATAAAGTCTAATATTCTGATTTAAACATTTACTTCCAACAGCAGCATCAGCCTGTCAGTTGATTCCCCAGTGTTCTACTGCAGCTTCCCACAGTGTTTTAATGAGCAACTAGAGCACTAATGTACATACATTTCTACTAATTAAAAATAATGCCTAATCTAGACTCGGTTCAGTTATCATAACTAGGCCTCATTTAGCTTTTATTGACAGCTATTCACATTTGCAGAATAATAGTGCAGATTTATTTTATGAGAGCAAGTCTTTCTGTATGCTTGTGTGTTTTTTTTATTTCAGGAAATTCATTGAAAATCAACCTATCAGGTAATGTTTGTGCTCTATCGTGGAAGCAATGCAAAGGATGTTTCTATGTTTTGCAAATTCCCAAGGTTTCCTGCTGTAGTTCTATGTATTTCATTCCTAAGCTGTACAACCCATTGTATGTCTGCATTACATACATTGTTAGTTTGCTACCTTATATAGTTACTCAGAGTTTAACCATTAGAGTGCATTAGAAATTAGGGGGCTTATTTACAAGCCCCTTGCCCCGCTGGTACGTCACTTTTCTCCCATGTTAAAAGTGACGCACCGGCGGTGCAAGGGGTTTGTAAATAAGCCCATAGGTGTCTCTAAAAGTATCTTGTTTACCACAATATTGATTGGTTCACGTTTGAAACATTGACTGTGATAACAAGCCTTATGATGTCAAGTGTGTGGCTTCTGTACCTTGAAACCTTATAAAAACTCTGTAATTTTGGAGATGCACCAGTTCTTCTGGGATTCCTTAATAAGCAGACTGTCATTGATTTAATACTGAAGACTTTCTTTGGCTTTTTAAATGAACTGGATCTATGTCAGTCTGTCATGGACTTTCTTCAGAGCCAGACCTTATGTTAATCCTCTTGCAGAATATTGCTTTGACTATTTTGTTCATGTTAATTCCTATTTGATTAACTAATTGCTTTTTGCTTTCTCAAATGTTTATATTTTTTAATAAACCCTAAATGTTTTAACCTGGAATCTTTGTCTTATGCAAGTTTGTTCATTTGCCTTGGACTACGTCCTACAAAGATTCATAAGGTTCTACAAAGGCTTAGGCAGTCCCTTTTCCACATGTGTTTACTCACCCTACCCATTTTCTCAGCTTAATAGCTCGCTCATTTTATAAATAGTAGCATTTTGGTAGGCAAATAGGTATTTATATATATATGTGTGTGTGTGTGTATATATAAATATATATATTACCCAGTGGCAGTTTCCACTGGTTAGTGATAGTTAGGATCATGTTTCCATAGGAAATCCCTTTTTGTATTGCTAATAGATTTGATGAATCTCCATGAAAGTTTCCCAGAATGTGCTACTTTTTGACTAGTTTGTGCATGTAGTTGACATTTGTCATTGGATTGAACTTGGTTAACGCCTCTTTGATTTTACAGTATGTCACAACATCACTGTGTGGTATTTTCTTTATCACTTCTTTTACCCCCTCACCTGCCAAATTCTTTAGATATTGAATGATCTTTTTGTCATTTGCTTTTTCTTGTGCATCAATTAAATCATTGAAGGATTCAATCCAGGCAGTCCATCTGTTGTCAAAATTCTGCTCTTTGGCTGTATCGAAGGGAGGCAGTGGTTTTAGGAATGCGACAACATTATAACCTGTCAAACTTTCTGCTGTCTGGAGCGCCTGCTGCCCACTCGGACTGGCACCTTCGTTAAGCACTAGCCATGTGCTAACATTTGGGTCGTCACGTTCGGTCTCTGGTTGTGAGGCATCAGGTTCTTCTTTGGCAGTGAGTAGCGGATTTGTTTCTTGCATGTGATCTTCCCCACTCCCACCTCTTTGCATTGTACCAGGTCTCTACTGCATTTAGTGTTTCTTCGCGTTAGAAGGTTTCTATTTTTAGCACTTGGCAATCACTGCTTTTGGCGCTTGGCTGTACCTGGTTGTTGCTGCCTTTAGCGTTGCTGTACTGTATGAAGGATGGCTCTGTGTTAGGCTGTGGCACAATATCCCTCATTTCAACTTTACCAGCAAATTTCTAGCCGACTACAAACAACTTTCTATAAGACCTTTACTTTCTTTACAGGCCGTGCACTGGGTAGAGTGGTGCTTTGACTCCACATACGCCAACCGTAGATTTTTTACTTCGATTGAGGCACACGTAGCATGCACGAGCAGTTTTCTGGACCACAACAAACTCTATGGGAGAGCACTCTCGGTTCTTCGGGTTGCAGGGTTTATGTAATCCCCTATCTCATCGCCATTTGTAGCGTCCTCCCCAGCCTGTGTCCATGTAAATGATCATGCCACAGACGGAGCTCGGTATTACACATCTTTATTCTTCAGAGTGTAACCGTTAAATGTCCATAGTACGCCATGAATTTTCTTAACCACACCCAATTACTTATGTCACCATTTTACGGAATCCATCAGGGACCAGAGGGGTACCGCTATCTCTAACATACACAACATTACAACCATGACCCCAGGAAAATTTACCATATTTTTTAAAAGCACTTCCCAAGCTGGAGCTTTTGCTCTACATCTGGGATTGCAGTGCCACATAGGGACTGGTTGGATGGTTCCAGTTTATGTGATACAATGTATCCCATAAACTAAAAGATCTCTAAGTGGTTGTTTTTATGATTGCATTTTTGGGGGGGTAAAATGTTGAAATGCAGAAGTAAGGGATATTAGAGTTTTTTCCTTAAGGAAAAAATAATATATCTCTGACTACTTATCTTTGCATTTTTCACCCCAAAAATGTAATAATAAAAACTATGTAAAAAGAAAGAGTCACAGACATGTAGTTTAATAAAACTTTATTAAATATTTTTAAGTAATGAATAATAATAAACATTATATTGTGTGTATTATTGAAATATACATTTGATTAAAATGATTGGAGAAAAAGAGGGACTGGCCAGAGGGCCTGGATGTAGGCCAGGCCCTTCGCTCAACCCCCACTGCGCATGGGTGCATGGTGAAGGGTTAGCTTTACGTATGGTAATAATAAAATATCCTATATGTTAAAAAAAACTTGAAATTCACTGAAAGAAAGGTTAAAGTAACATTATAGTTAGGTGAAATGTTCAGTAACAACATAGCGTTTCAAACTCTAAAAAAACACAGAAATTCACCAGTTATAGTCACAGTATTCTAAAGTAGATATAACTTGTGCCCTAAGGTAAATATAACTTGTGTCTTTGCCATGCACTACCAATTACCCCACATATTACAACACTCATGACATCTTCTATGACACCATTAATAATATCAATGGCAACGCCGTGTCTGCCAACAGAGCTCCGAGATGCCCCTTGGGGGAGAGTCGTTTGCACTATACAAGAACCCTTCAATTCAACCCTTTAACATAACATAACATAGTTAAGTGTAGACAGCTAAAATAAAGCCCTTTTGGGCTTAAAAAGATTGGGAGTCTCCTGCCTGAGTTGAGTCTGTTGGCATGTAGGTATTGTACTGCAATGCCTCTCCTTTCTGCCCCTAATGGTCCGTTGTGTTGCCACAGCTTGTCTTGCCTGTCCTGCATGGTTTGGTTTGCAGCCCCTGCCCCCCTTTTCACTGCCCTTCATGGTCTATTGTTCTGCTGTAGTATCCTACAATCACATCACATATTGTGGGGATGCCAAGGCTTAGTGAGTGCAATGTAGTGGGGAAACCTAGAATGTAGAACCTTGTTTGAGTGTGGAATGTAAATGATTCAGTTTGCCTCCTACGTTGAGGTGGCTGGGACCTTTCTTGTATGTCTGAATTATAAAACCTGTTTGGATCATCTTCCCGTGTGACCAGCCCTTATTTACCACATTTGGTGACGATTTGAACCCTGCAACTTATACACTTCAGTAGCAGCATGACCAGGACGCTGTCTACAGATCCAAGGATATTCGTGTTACTACTACGTTGATGTGATCTGGCTACCGAGTGGAATCGTAGCAAGAAATGACATTTGAAACAAGAGAAATGTCCCACGATCACTTTTGAGTCACTGTGTTATTTACATTTACAAAGCACTGCATCATACTCCATGACACAGCCAGCAAGAGTTTGGCCGTGCCCTGAGGTTTTTGTTTAAAACTGCAGCGCGCTGTGTGTGAGACTTCCACACGGTGTCTAAGCTGCTGCATGTTTGCTGTACCTGTGTCAGCCTTCCAGCATGTGAACCCCCATCTTTCCCAGCTTCTCCATCGTTTTGGCAAGTTGCCAGATGCCATCGCACTACAGCACGCAGGCAGAGGGTGCTCGAATTCCCATCGAAACAGATGTACAGTAATGGCCGGCGGACACCTTAAGAAGTTGGGATGCAGTAGATTGTATAACATTGAATGTGAGGGCTTGTCCACCTCGCTCATTATATGACAATTATCCATAACCTGAATATGGGTCCGGCAAAGTTAAGGATACTAACTCGGTGGTAGGCACACCTTGAGCTATAGTTCTCTTTCCTATGCAAGTTGTGACATCGTTCACGGAAAATCCTACACCTGTTTACTGCTCTATGGAACAGGTGAGCACGACTCAGGGATGGCAAATTGGTGATTGCGGCATATAAGTTTCTTCATGGTGATAGGCTCACCATCATTTAAGGCCTCTCATCGGTTGTGCTTTCTTCCCTTCACAGTGATAGGCACACTTTCATCCAAAGCCTATCATGTTTTGCGCTCTGGCTTTTGTGCATTGTGTGTGTGCTATGCTTAGTTTTCCTCATGGTGATAGGCACACCTTATTCGAAGCCTATCATCTTTTGTGTTTTGAAAAATGGAAAAAAGTATTTGTCCATTACTTTTGTGTGTGTGTGGTACTTTGAGTGCTGATCGAAAGGCTTCTCTACTTTTACACTGTTTAGATCCTGAGGGTCAAGAAGTGTTCAAACATCTCCCTGATATTAAAGCGACTGAAGCAGAGGATTTAAGCGAATTAGACATATGTATTAAAAAACTCGATAGGCATTATCTCCTGAAAGTAAGTACTGTGCTTGAGTGATACCATTTTGGAAATAGTCTGTGGAAAGCTATGTCACAAGTTTACGAAAATGAATTGTCACTTGCAGGTTTGAGGAAAAGTTAGAAGAATGCATAGGGATCTGTTCATGCTGGGATGCAATGCTGAGAAAGTAAGTGATGAATTGTGGCAGAAAGACGATCCTAAACGTGATGAAGTCTAGATGATTGCCAGGAAAATAGAGTATTCTCTGGCATCTGTTGATGGTATTAGAATGGAACATATTCCACCAGTGGAAAAAATTCATTTGGTACAAGAGTCCTCATCTAAAAATGATGATTTGGCACATTCAAGAAAATTTGTTTGGTGAAAATGTCACAGGTGTGGGGCTGTTGGTCATGTGGCCAATGAAAACAAATTGTTCTGCTTTTTTGTCTTCCTCATCTAGGAAAGCATTTATTGGGAAGTGTTACAGATGTGGAGCTTCCAGTCATTTGGGCAATGATAAATTTGCCCTGCGCTGTTGGTTGTGTCATTTGTGTGCCAAAGTGGGTCACTTTGCTAAGAGTTTCTCAAAGTAGAAACAAGACAAAGAAATGAAAGGAAGTAATGATTTTTGAGGAGGGAGATGAGGATGAAGTTGATTATAATGATTTGAACTGCCGAGAAGTTGTACTACAGGTTGGGAAATGAGGCACAAGAGGTCCTGTTGACAAAGTAAATATTAATGGGGAATGTGTGGACATGTTATTTGATTCAGGTGCTAAGATATCCCTGATACCTAAGGATTTTTATTTACATAAGCTTTTTGGAGCTGTCAAGCTTTATAAACCAGACATACATCTGTTAGCTAATGGTGGACAACCTATAAGGTTCCTAGGTTATTTTAACAGAGATTTAGAATACAAAGGGCATCTCAATGCAGGCAAGATTTACGTGTCATGCAGAGGAGAAAGCATTATTAGTTGGTTTCTCCAGAGAGACCTCAGAGTCCTGTTAGACCCCAACAGTGAACCAAGCATAATTTTGAAACAAATGCCAGAGGTGGCAGATGAAGTTACCATTAGTGAGACAGGTGTACCAACACAAATGCGCTAGGACTTCAGAGGGGTTTTCGAGGAGAAGCTAGGATGCTTACCCAATTGCACACACAGGATTGCGCTAACAAATGATGTTTCTCCGGTAACATGTAAAGCATGCAGGGTACCTTTAGCAGTGAAACAGAGCATGTGGGCAGAACTTGATAAATTGGAAGAGGAAGGGTTAATTGTCAAAACTGAGGCTACTGAATGGGTCACTCCTTTAGCTGCTGGTACGCAAGGCCTCAGGGGAGATATGCTTATGTGTTGATCTGAGAATTCTCAATAGGGCTGTGGTGGTTGATAGGTATCCTGTTCCGAATATATAGAGATGCTGACGCAATTAGAGGGGACAAGCATTTTTTTCAACGTTAGAACTGAAAGTGGCATACCACTAAATCAAGTTGGATGAGAAGTCTCCGGATTGACTACTTTTATCACACTTTTTGGGTTTTTCAAGTTTACTAGACTACTGTTTGTCCTTAATATGAAAATGTGTTGGATGGAATTTCAGGAGTGAAAATTTAACAGGATGGTGTGCTTATTTTCGGTTCTAATCAAGTGGTACATGATACCAGGTTGAGGTCAGTTTTGGAAAGGTTTAAGTTGAGAGGTTTAACGCTGTGTGAAAGTAAATGTAACTACCTGGGGCATAGGTTGACCGAAGAGGGGGCGAGACCCAAGGAATAATTAGCTAAGACCAGTGTTCCCTTTAAGGTGCGTGCCAGCGCACCTTTGTGCCCCTGAGCGCGCAGTGCCGTGTGTGTGGCACGCACACACATCCCCACAGAGCGTTCTCACTGCCGCTTTCAAAAGGCGACTGGCGCAAAAAATGGGCATTTCCAGGTGGCAGAGGAGGCAGCCTGTGGGAACGAGGAGGGAGCACTTGCTAAATTTCTTTTGTTTTCTAGAGTGCAACTGCAGGGCACATTATGTGCTTTTGTTTAAGTATTCATGTTAATTGCAGCGCTCGTCACGAGCTGCGATTAACATGAATACTTTAAACAAAAGCACACAATCTGCCCCACAGCCACGTTTTACTAACAAAAGAAATGCAGCACCAAACACGGTGTGTGCTTTCAGAATCATCTGAAAGCACACGCTGTGTTTGTAGACTTGCTGCATTTCTATTCTTAATAGAGCTGGGCTGCGGGGTGATTGTGTGCCTTTTTAAAGTTTTCATGTTGATTGCAGCTCATGACGGGCGCAGCGATTAACATGAAAACTTTACCAAAGGCACACAATCACCCCGCAGCTGCACTCTATTAAGAAAAGAAATGCAGTAAGCCTACAAACACGGGGTGTGCTTTCAGGTGATTCTGAAAGCACACGTTGTGTTTGTAGATGCTGCATTTTCTTTTCTTAATAAAGCTGGGCTGCAGGGTCATTCAATGCTGCCAAGGTTTCAGATTGCCAGGTGTGACATTATATTCTAGCGGCCAAGAACTGGAATACACTACCTCTATGGCTACGCGCAGAGAAATCTGAACCTACCTTCCGCAGAGGACTGAAAACCTGGTTGTATAAACATTAGCCCAGCAGTCTTTCATGCAGTTTTTGCTTCTAGACCGGGGACACACCTTTGGGGTAGCCAGGCGCTCTACAAATGAACTATTATTATTTTATTATTATATATAAAGCAATAGTGGTCAGAAAGAGCAAATCATTCTATGTTTTAGTATTTGTTTCAAATTTCACGACCCAGTTACAGCTTGGGTTATTTAATTAAACCAATGAATACACGTTTAGTTAAGATTTAATATGAGTTATTGACATTAAAATACATTCACAAAGTGGGGTATGTCTCCAATCACAGAATGTCCCAAGTATGCTTAAAAGTGGAAGCACAAGCCATTTGTCTCCGAGCCATAGAGTTTCTGCCCTCAGCACTTCTCCTCCCTTTCTCCACAAGAGCAGTTCAAGCATGAATGGCAAAATATCCTAGTTTGCAAATGTTTTCTAAATAATTATGGTTCTGCAATATTTGCCGCATAATGCATCATCTGCTGCATAATTTGACGATTTTAACAAATAAATTGTTTGTAGCTCAAACATATCAAAAGTTACTAAAAAATGTGACTTGTGTTTCTGCGAAGTGGACGGCCCTTTGCAAAGGTTGACTGATCACCTATCTCACTGCTGGATTTGTATGTTACAATGGTAATAACAAGGCAAAATCTTTGCATAGACAGTTAGCATGTGTAAAAATGTCAAAATAATAAACTATCAGAAAATATACAGCATTATGCTGCAGCCTTTTTTTTTGCTGCATAATTTAGTCAATACTGCTGCATAATTTTGTCCTCCATTGCTACATAATTCCAGTGGCCCCAAAGCAGGCACCAAATGTTAAAAGTGCGTGTGCATGATGCAGAGAGACCGTGAAGTTTGTGAACTTAGTTTGGTGTGCATGCAAATCCTGCATTGCCGACCCCTGGTGAGTTACAGCTACTACTGCTGAAACAAGGCCAACGGAGGGACCAATGGGTGAGGCGGACTGGCCTCAAGGGCAGGGCCGGCTTTAGTGCTGGTAGAGCCCTGTGCGACATGTTTGTTGGTGCCCCCAATGACTCCCTCCGCCATTGATTCCCTCACTACTACCCTTTAACAGTGCCCCTCAAGTCTCCATAACCACACTCTCACTCAGATGAATTTAACTTGATTTACAGCACCACTGGTAACAGTGTAGGGTGTTTAGAGCACTTTACATTACACTCATTATACAGAGACAATTATTCATATGTGTGTAAATCTCTGTATAGGAAACGTTACATAAGACAAAGGACTACAAGGTGTAGGAGTCACATGACATCCATACTAGTAGGCAGTATACTTTAATAGTGATTGATCTGGAGAAACACAAACTCTGGATTTAGAACGTAATACCATGATTGGGGGTTCTCTTTAATAACCAGAATTGATTTCCATTCAAATGAACCCTTTTTGCAACATTAGGATAATCAGACTTGGGAAAAAACATGCAGCTCTTAGATGACAGTTAATTGCTCACTGTTCTATGTTAGGATTTTGACTTATAAACTGCAAGTAACAAAAGGATCTCACTGACAAAAGCAGTATCCCACTGACCTATTTACATTGTGTGCACTTTGTGATCTGGATGGTACATGTTCTTTGCAGCAGGCAAATTAGCTGTCTGTGTTACCTTTCCATGAGTCAAAACTTCCACTTGGCAAAACTCCATCTCTCTCTAGGAAGAACATTAATCACCGGAGTTTTCATGACATTTTTTTTGTTACCTAAAATTTCTGGAGTCCAGGAAGGAGGCAGCAAGTGCTATTAGAAACATAATATACTTGCAAGCATGACACCCCTCCCGAAGTCAGCGCCCAGTGCGATCAAACCACCCTTGAGCCACCCTGCTCAAGGGTCCTGTGACCTCAGTGACAGAGTCACTGTTGCGCTAGGGTGCGCTGCTTCATAGGCCTGCCCACAAGACTGGAGGTGAACTTCAGTATGGATTGTGGTTGACAGGCCTTTAAGGTTAACCCACGATTGCCACCGCTAGGGTCCACGTGCTGGTGCTAAGACACCAGGCCTTCTAAGGTCTAGCGGGGTCTTCTAAGGTCAAGCAAGGGAATGTGCTCCCTCAGGAGAGTGGTCTGGTGGACTGGTCATGAAGGCTGAACCTGGTTCCCCAGTTCCAAATTCAGGCAGCTCTGATCATAGTGCCACATCCTCTCCTCCAATGAACACCATACTGCCCCACTGAGAGATACTTGCACTGCCTTCAGCTACAACCCAATTGTGCCCCGCTATAAACACCTGGATGCAACTCAATTCAAATTACGCATTAGATGAGAGTAATAGGCTGCCTAACAAAAAAAAGTAACAACATCCTGGCAAAAGCAAACACTCATATGGAATGCAAGTTTAAGTAAAGCATGTGAAATGTAAGCAGGAACAACATGGTTACCTTAACGCTTTTACACTCATTATTCAGAAATCAGTGAGTGCTTTTGCAAGCGGCAGAGCAGAAGTGGACACTGTCCTTGTCTTCTGTGGGCAAGAAGGAAGAGACAGAGTCCTTTTCCTTCTCTACCCATCCAGCCCCGAACTGCCATGAACGCTGAGCCTTATCTGTGGGCCATTGCATATTTCTGCCATCCTGTGACGCGTGTTTAATATAAAAAAGCAGGGGAACTGAATCTATGAAATTAAAGAAGTAGGGGCACACCGTGCCCTGCCGATCCCGCCCACTTTGACCACTGCATGTGTGGTGCTTTTAGGAAGCAAGCAGACTCAGTGGTGGCTGGTGACATTTGAAAGTGGTGGGGCATAACATTATTGGCATACTGCACCGCAGCGAGCGAGCGCAGCGAGCGAGCGCAGCGAGCCCGAACAACCTAAGGGGGTTCGGGGGTTCTCCCTGAGAAAATTTTGAAAAAGAGTGGACAAATGGTGCATTTTCAAGCAAATTTGAGAAAGCAGGAAGGTTAATAAAGCAATTGTGAAAGTGCAGTTATTACATTAATAAAGAGATGTCATATAACATAGGTAGCTGCTTATTCAAGCTTTCTTTCACCCCATAGTCCAGCAGGGTCTTGATCGTGCCTATATTGGAGAATTCCAGAATTAAATAGTAAGTGGTAACTGAGATCGTACTTAGTGCCAACGTGATTTATTATTCCTGGTCTCGTAGCGTAATTTATTTCAAAGTAACGAAGACTTAAGTCTCAGTACTCTCTGTACTGGTTGTTAATAATCTCTGACAGGTTCAAGTGGATCATGCTTGACACAGGAGCAGTTGGTAGACACCTGTGCGGACCCTCTGATGCAATTTGAGAGCAGGTGTGTGTGCGGTGTTCTTGAAGAGTGCTTTCTGTGCATGGGACAACTGGTGAGTGCTGACATGAGAGCTCAGCTGAGATGTACTCTTTCGAGGTGGGCGTGTAAGAGTAACCCGTTGTTGTGTAATATCCGCTATCACAGGGAAAACGTATTATCCCGTGGGTTACCTTCGGAGCTCTATTTTCCGAAGGGCAGGGTATAAATAAATCATGATTCTAAGGGAATAACAAACGATGCACATCGGCACTGCTAATTCGCAGTTAGTATGTGCGAGTTGAGTTTCATTGAGCAGTTGTAACTCTACAGTCGATGGATTTTTACATCCAGACCCATCCCGTACTTAGTAGTTTCTGGAAAGTCTTTATACGTCACTGTTTCGTGACTATGTATCGATGTGAAAGTGTGTTGTAGGTATTCGACTGAAATGCAGTGTCCGTAAAAATAAGTGATTGATTTAGTATGTGTCTCTTCTCCCCCCCCCCCCACTGGATGCATAAAGAATAACGCCATTACGAACTCTCTGTAGATTACTAGGTATACTGTCCTACTGAAAGTATAGCTATCCTACTGTCAACTACAATAGAGTTCCATTGAAAGTACAGCAGTCCCCTTGGCACATATAATGCTGTCCCATTAATACTTCAGACCCCCTACTGACACGGTAATACTGTCTCTTTGGAAGTGCAGAAGCCATGTTGACATGTGCAATAGTGTCCACTGAAAAGTCCAGCAGCCATGTTGACAAGTACCATACAGCCCCTTCAATCTTAGTTATGAATCTTCCTGCGTGGTGCCCCAAAGGCAAAAATACAAGTCCGGCAGCCATGATACATAGGGCTGATGGCAACCCTTGGGAATACACAGAAATGCAGGTAGCTGCGTCAGGCGGCTCAGCCCCTAAGCTACAGCCCAGCAGGGCGGCAGCCCTCCCTCTAACCCCTGCCTCAAGGCCCCTTTCAGCACACAGTGCCTCCTTCCAGCCCCCTTTCTGTAGACCCTGCAGGGAGGGGAAGGCAGGCGCCACGGCAAGAGAAGGCTTGGGTTTAACCACAGGGCGGACACGAAGAGCTAAAAGTGAAGTCACTGGGGAAAACAAGAATCCAGACACATGCAAATCTCTCGAAAAGATCGCTGTTTAAAAACACAAATATAAATACATCCTTCTTCCGGACCCACCATAGTAAATGCAAGACGGCAAAGCACGCTACGGATCAGATACGTTGAAATACATGTTATTCAGATAGCCCGGCTCCACAAGACTGTCTGCAATTTCTCCCAAAGCAGAGGAGCCAGGCAACTCTCTTTTCACCCAATACTGCATTTAAGAAGGCTGATATGCCTACCCATCATTTCGCAGCACTCCATTACAAATAACTTAGATGTTCTACCACGCATCATCCAGCCCTTCTTACCCATTACCGACACCTACTCCTGCCAGCACTCCCGAGGCACCTTCGCCGTGGCCCTTGTTCCGCACAGCTTTGATTTATGATTTACTTTCAGCTGTTTCGTGCCCCCTTGGCCAAGTCAATGTCGTGCACCGGCACACTTATCCCAAATTCTAAATGTGCTTACGTTTAATAATCAGGGATAGTGATGTGTGTTTCGAATCTTGTAACGCTGCAGCATCCCACTACTATTCCAGCAACCAATCCCTGTGACCCCCTCCCATTTCTCGTCTGTGAGTTCCTGTTTTGATTTCAATTGGATGTTGTATGAACCATAAACATCATCTTTAGAATACCTTAGTTGAAACGGTATCTAAACAATCTGTTTATGAATTATTCAAAGTAAGCAGGGCGGACCTAATAAAATGTCTAGTATCTAGTCCTGTGCACAGCCGTGAGCCCTCCTCTTGCAGCATACTACACTGCAACTACAGCTCAAATGACGCACAGTGCTGCTGCTTGAAATCGACTTCGAAGGGGTTAAGTACGAAATTACAGGCTTGCTTGAACGAAAACTCAAGCCTGTTCTTTACCAAGACATAGCTCGGAATGTTATTTACCTTGCGACCAGGCATGGGTGCTCTGAGCGCTACACTCCAGAGTTGAAATATTAATAGGAAAAAGGCAAAATTGATCTGTTTCCTACAATGACGGTTGGGTCAAACGTTCTTTTGAGAAGGTCCCGGGTAGGATAATGCAAGAGTGTGCCCAGAATAACCTTTTCATGCTTAGGGAAGCACAGCTGCACATTTCCTTCTTTGAAAATTGTCAGATCTCTGATAGGAGAACGCTGCCATAATTTGCACCTCACTGCATGGTACCAAAAGTGACAAGTGTTTTTTTTCCTTTTACAGGACAAGCAGTTTTCTGAAGAACCTCGTCCCACAGACAAATAGAATATTTTAAATATGTTCACACCCTGATTTCAGCAAAAAAGGCAGGTGGGGCTACAGCAGAAACCGTGCTGACCCACAGTATTACACATTTACCGATCATTTAGACCCACTACCGGGAGTTACACAAGGCACTTTTATATAGGACTTTCATGACTTTAATCACTGTGATCATATGTTTTTGAAAGCATGTTGAAAATCAAGACTATGCTGGATAGTACGAACCTCGGACTTATCCAAAACCTACCCCTAGAAATTAGTTTGCTTCCGCATTCTGTCTGTCATAGCATACAAACCAACATTCCGCTACAAGCCCATGTAAATCTGGTTGTGTATCGATCCCTACATACACACAGACTTGCCTCCCAGAACCTACAGGTGCCTCGTGTTGCCTTATTTCACACACGATACTCCTCATAGTAACTATGGTTGCAACCAACTTATACTCAGCGACCGGCTGTGGGCCTCGAACCTCTGTACATGCGAGGGCCTGTGCCACCAAGGAACAGGACATTGCATCTGTGCTATAACTCCTGGCGACCGACAACCTACCGCACCGGTGCTTGACGCTCTCCATCAATAACGACCCACGATGCTCCAAGCTGTCGCCTTCCCCTCCCTGTAGGCCATTCTGACTCAAAACTTAACTGCAGTATTCCCAGCCTACCTGCTGTTATGTACTTCGGAGAGACACTTTTTCCCCCCTTTTGCATAGCACAAAACTCGGCCAAAGATTTTGGCACGCTTGAAACAAGCCACATCTTTCTTTTGAATCACAGGCTGTTGCGCCCACGTCTGTCTCAAACCTGCCCCCTCCCGAGCAGACCAGCAGAGATCCATTCATGTTATAGGCACGGGGAGATTAAGTGACTAGTTTTTATTATTCCTGGGTTGCTTGTGATTCCTGCAGCCCGTCCCCAGCCCCGTGCTTTCTTCCTCCATCCGATCTCCACCCCGGGGGCACCACCACCCGCACCGGCCCCCAGTGCGGTGCGGTCCAGCCAGCCTGGCTGATCCTTGTTAGGCAGCAGTTCCGGGGCTACTACCATGCGATCTCCGTTCTCTGCTCCCATCTTGACTGGTGTCAGCCCTGGGCTCCCCTGCGAGTCCTGCCCCAGTCGGGGCTCGCGCGCCGGGAGGTGGGGGGGCTGCCGGGGGCCCGGGGTATTTTTGAAATAAAAAAAGAAAATCCGATTCCTACCTGAGCAGGTCCGCCGTCCGCACCGCCTCGGGTCCAACTCCGTTTGCGCCTGCCCTATAGCCCCTCTCAGCCAATCCTGGCGCTGCTGGCAGCACCAGGATTGGCTTAGGGCACGGTTACCTCTCGCCCGCCTGCCCATTAGGAGACCGAGGTTTGAGCCTTTGCTCAACCCTCGCTCTCCTAATGGGCATGCGCAAGCCAGTGCAAACACAAGTGCGCATGACTGGGCACGGCGCGAAAATACGGTGCCCTTCCCCACTCATGCGCACTTGTGCTGCAGTGCTGCCTGCTGCCCCTGGTCCCTCTGACAATCATGTCAGTCAACATGACGCAGGATCGCCCACCCCTTCAGACTCTGAAGGGGGTGGGCGGTCCGACGTCATGCTGACTGACATGATTGTCAAGTCTCTCAGGCGTCTTTGAACTTAAGTAAACTGATTCAGTTTACTTAGGTTCAAAGACGCCGAGGAGCTGCGGGCGGGGGCTACGCCCCAACGCCCCAATGGACGCACCGCCCCTGAGCAGACTACTTCGAGGGTTAATGATCATCTTGCTACTAGAATGGCTGAGCTAGAAGTGCATGAGGTGAATCAACATGATTGGACAGAGTCACTACAAAAAAATGTATGTGCTTGGAGTCGGAAAAGAAAGGGAATCCGATGGACATAGTTTGTTTGGCAGTGAGGGGAGAAAACCCCGGCAGAGCTGCATTTTCATTCTATTGCTGAAAGAAATTTAATTCCCTTCTCTGTGCAGCATGCAGAGCATTCTAATGAAAGCTCTACTTTTTAGTCTTGGGGTCCTGAATCACGTACACTTGAAATTACCATTCCCTTTCCCTGAAAACCTAATTCTTGACCCCTGAAATGATGTGCCCTCTGCAGCAGCTACCGTGTGACAAGGCAGTAAGACTGCGGTGCCCCATCTTTGGGGAGGTGGTGGTAGCTGAGGTAAGGGTTGGGTAACGACCTGAATCTCACAAAGTCCATTTTCCAAGAAAAAAAATTGTCTTTTTAGGAGGTAAAGCAAGGTTCATTGATGGTGACACTAGTTAAACGACGATGATTCGAAAAGTGTGGCAAAGCAGATTATTTCCAAAACAAAGTGTTTTGAAGTATATAAGCGATTATTGCTTTAAACCAAGATCATACAAACAGAATGTCTGAAAATATGGATTATAAGCTTGTTTTTAAAAACGCCTCCTACCTCTGCCGGTCACACTTAAACACTTGTGTGCCGCCCTGATGACAATCAAGTCCCGGGATCAAGTGACAAGACCAATACTGTGCCTCCAGTTCCCGAAAGTACACATGTCTAGAGGGCACGGCAGGGGCTGAGAAGTTGACTGTTTTATCAACAATCTCTGTCCAGGCTGACGCGGGGGCTTAGGAGGCAATGGGCCCAGCAGGCTGTAAAACTATAACATCCTGCACAAGAGGCTCAGGTAATGTGACTTCTCTCCTGGCGGGTGCGGCAAGGAAAAACAAAGCTACCGCCCGCCAGTGTGTCCAATCTTTGAAGCATGTGTGTGCTTTTGGTCACCAAAAGGGTGCTGTGATTGTGGGAAAACAGCAGGCAAGACCCACCCCATGGATCACCCACGTGATGGCTGGTACCACCAGAGTAGTCTCACAGGAAGTCTGTTTGGGGCATGGCTAATTGATCTGTTAAACTCTGGCCTGCCTGCTCAGCGCTGTTCATGAATATTCTATCTCTGACACATAGCATTTTAAATTTGAAGACGCAGTTGCATGCTCATATATGTTAGATAATTTTAGCGTGCTGGTGCTGCCTCATTGGCAGTGCGCCTCAATTGCAGTATTGTCAGAGGAGCGCTAGAATGCATGGCCAATGCATTTTAATGCGGTGATGCGGACACCAGCATTAAAATGCGTTAGTCTAATGCCTGATGCGGCCCTACCCTAAGCCAGCCCTGAAACTGTGAAAAGTTATTATCATTTTATTTTTCCTGCTCAAAGAGAGCATTTGGTAATGTTTTCATGTAAATAGCAGCGCCCGTCATAAGCTGCAATTAACATGAAAACTTTAACAAATGCACACAATCACCCCCCAGCCCAGCTCTATTAAGAAAAGAAATGCAGCAACATAGCTGCGAAGGTTTCAAATTGCTATGTGAGACGGTTTCAAACCTGCCTTAACACAGTTCACGTGGATCTGTATGTGAGGATATGCACCGTCTTTTCACTTTTTTAAGCAAAAGTTTGTAGTGATATTTGGCGCTGCACCTACAATTGCGGTCTGGTTACTGGCGCACATAGCCTTGGTTGCAGCGCACATAGACCTTACATTTTTATTTACATGTTTCACTGCCGCACACAGAGGAAAAAAATTAGAGGGAACAGTGGTTAAGACTATAGATGATCTTCATGTTCCTGTTCATGATCTTAATGTTCCTGAGGATAAGGAGGAGTTGTTAACTTTTCCCGGCATGGCTGAGTACTTCAATAAGTTTGTGTCTTCATTTGCTAGCCGCACATACAATATGAGGTCATTATTAAAAAAGGGTGTTAAGTTTAGCTGGTCCCCCTTATGTGAACAGGAATTTCATGATGTTAAGTCAGCGTTGAGTAAATCTCCATTGTTGGAAAGTTTTTATGGCAAAGACAATACTGTTTTGACCAAGGATGCCAGCTCTAAGGGTTGGGTACTGTAACAGACCAAGATCAGAGGTGAGAGAATGATCATGTTAATTTCAAGTAGTTTGGTGGGGCCAGAGAACAGGTATTCGGTAATTGAATTTGAGGCTCTTTGAATTTACGGGGCCATAAATAAACTAAAAACATTTCTTTGGGGTGTTGAGTTTGAAGTGAGAACAGATCATAAACTTCTCAAAGAGACATTCTATAGAAAAAATGTAGAGGCAATTTCAGTCTGCATCTGTAAATGGATGGTGGCTTTACAAGACAAATACTAGGAGATGATGGACGGAGCACTGAAACTTTTCAGACACTTACCCCCAGTCACAGATCTGGGTTGAATCCATCATCATTCTTTAGCTCATTTCGCAACCCCAGTTCAGACCCAGCCATATGCAAATCAGTCTTGACCCTGTTCCTCATGGTACCACTCCAGCCTGAACTGTCAAGCCAGGTCTTCCCTGGAACGGAAACAAGCATCCTGGGACCGGTTTCTGGGTAACACCCTTCATCAGCCAGGCTAGCTTGAATCCAGTGGCAAAGTGAGCAAGGGACCCACGTCTGGGCATACCCTGCCAACTCAGGGCGAACAAAGCAAACACAAGGAGATAATGGACGGATCGCTGAAACTTTCAGACTCTCACCCCCAGTCACAGATCTGGGTCGAATTCATCATCATTCTTTAGCTCACTTCGCCACCTCAGTTCAGACCCAGCTTAATGCAAATAAGTCTTGACCCTGTGCCTCATGGGAACAGTCCAGCCCGAACTGCCAAGCCAGGTCTTCCCTGAACCGGAAACAAGCATCCTGGGACCGGTTTCTGGGTAACACCCTTCATCAGCCAGGCTAGCTTGAATACAGTGGCAAAGTGAGCAAGGGACCCATGTCTGGGCATACTCTGCCAAATTAGGTTGAACAAAGCAAACACAAGGAGATGATGGATGGAGCGCTGAACTTTTCAGACACTCACACCCAGTCATAGATCTGGGTTGAATCCATCATCATTCTTTAGCTCACTTCACCACCCCAATTTAGACCCAGCCATATGCAAATCAGTCTTAACCCTGTTCCTCATGGGAACAGTCCAGCCCGAACTGCCAAGCCAGGTCTTCCCTGGAATGGATACAAGCATCCTGGGACCAGTTTCGGGGTCACACCACTCATTAGCCAGGCTAGCTTGAATCCAGTGGCAAAGTGAGCAAGGGACCCACGTCTGGGCATACCCTGCCAACTTAGGGCAAACAAAGCAAACACAAGGAGATAATGGATGGAGTGCTGAAACTTTTCAGACACTCACCTCCAGTCACAGATCTGGGTTGAATCCATCATCATTCTTTAGCTCACTTCGCCACCCCAGTTCAGACCCAGCCATATGCAAATCTGTCTTGACCCTGTGCCTCATGGGAACAGTCCTGCCCATACTGACAAGCCAGGGAAGTGTTTGCTTTGTTTGCCCTAAGTAGGCAGTGTATGCCCAGACGTGGGTCCCTTGCTCACTTTGCCACTGGATTCAAGCTAGCCTGGCTGATATGGTTGTTACCCCGAAACCAGTCCCAGGATGCTTGTTTCCGGTCCAGGGAAGTGTCTTTACAAGACTACAATTTTAAGGTAGTGTATAACCCTGGGGTGGAGAACAGAGTTGCTGACTGCCTATCACGTTTGTGTCCAAAATCAAAAGAAAATGATCCTGAAGTGGTTGATGAATTTTGGGACCTTGGTGATTACAGTGTGTGAGGTCACCCATGGGTTGATTAACAAGGAAGAGTGGAGACGCTGATTAAATGAGGATGAAGTTTTGAAGGAAGTGGTTATATTGGTCAGAAAATGATGGAACTTAATAAAAGGTGTGAGTGAGGAGAGTTTGAAGTTTTGGAAGGTGAAGGATGAATTGTCCAAAAGTAATGGTCTGCTCTGGAGAGGCACTAAGTTAGTACCTCCGGGTCAAGTTCATGGGAAATGGGAAACTGATACAGTTAAGTCACTGTGGCCTCTTAGGGATTTCAAAAACGAAGGAGAGAATCAGATTACATTTCTGGTGGCCAGTGATTAACACACAAGTTGAGAGATGTGTCAGGGAGTGCTTGGAGTGTTGCTGTAGTCAAAAAAGTTGTAAAGCAAGAGTGCAGCCTATGACGGTAAGGGACACCCCAGTAAGAGTATGGCAAAGAGTAGCTCTGGATATACTGGGTCCAGTTCCTATCAGAAATGTTCAGTATTATGTGTTGGTTCTAATAGACATGTTCTCACGGTGGCCCGAGGTTTGCAATACACTTGGGGGCATATTAGCAAGAAATGGTGATAACTATCGCTAACTGTTTTTCTATTGCCGTCGATCTCTGCAAGTTATCGCCCTGTTAGCGACGCATTAGCAACGTTTTGCTAACAGGGGATAGCTGCAGGGATCAGCGGCGAAAACCGTCGCTAACATTAACGCGATGGCGTTAATGGAACCGGCGATAGCCGGTGGAATCCAGCGATAAGCCCTTAGCGATAGAAAAAGGCACGCTAACCCGCAATTTCTGACTTAGCCTATCTGGCCACCTCCAACATAAAAGATGCACCAAAAAAAAGGATTAATGCAGATTTGAGCAGCCAGGGCATAGTGCAGCACACACCAACAACCCCCTCAAGCCACCCAACATCCCGGTTGACCAGGATGAGATCCAGGTCCCCACGCAGGACCTGCATCTAGTTCCTGGATCCCTCGCTGGACCTGCGTCTGGTTCCTGGATCCCTCGCTGGAGCTGCGTCTGGTTCCTGGATCCCTCGCTGGACCTGCATCTGGTTCCTGGATCCCTCGCTGGAGCTGCGTCTGGTTCCTGGATCCCTCGCTGGACCTGCGTCTGGTTCCTGCATCCCTTGCTGGACCTGTGTCTGGTTCCTGGATCCTTCGCTGGACCTGCGTCTGTGGCCTGGAGTGGGATGTGGAGTCGATGAGCCATGGCAAGAGACATTGATGTGCGATGATCACCCGTACCTGGTGGTGAAGTCTGGCAGGTCGCATGGAGACACGCTGCTGACCTGTGTGAGAAGCCCGCCTTGCGCACCTTGGTGCAGTCAATGGTAGAGGTGATCCTGCGCACCAACGTAGTGATGTCCGCTTTGCATACTATGATCCACCACTACGCCGGGGTGCACGGAGGGGATTACCAATGGTGGGTGCCGTCTCCCTGCATCACAGGACGGATGATGTTGGGCTGGCCGGACGCCCTGGAGGGTGAGGCCCCTGTGCGACACCGAACTTGTGTGGACTGAGCGCTGCAACTACACGCCTAAGGGAGCCCTGCTGCATCAACTGCATCAGGCGGTCCACCAGCCGACTACGTGGTGACTGCTGTACCCAGCCCAGTGAAAGCACACCAGTCTCAGGCTCCTGCTGGCTGAGTCACAGATGTGGAGAGAGTGCAGTGGATTGCGCCACGGGGTCAATGTCCAGGTAAGGAGAAGGTGGTACACGTAGCGCAGGAGGGCCGGGGGGGAGTCGCTCATACCTATCACACGTAGATGACGCACCCCCAGTGGCGGGTCTACCGCTATGTTGGAAGAGCATTGCCCCACCACCTCAAGCAGTGCAGAAGAGGAACAATCATCACATGATGATAACTCAATCAATCAATCACTCAGGGGAATTGTAAGCGTGCCACACACCTGTGAGGGTCGCAAGGCACTGAGGGGTGGGGGTCCGCAGATCTGTAAGCCGAAGAGCCAGGTCTTGAAGGTCTTCCTGAAGGTGTTCAGTGAGGGGGCACCTCTGATGTCTGCCGGTAGCTCATTCCAGGTATTGGATGCAATGTGGGAGAAGGATCTCCCGCCTGCTCTGGCTCTGTGGATGTGCTGCGTTTCAGACAGTGTGAGGTTGAAAGATCGGATGTCTCATTTGTGTACGTGGAAGTTGATTCTGTTGTTGAGGTATTTGGTTACGTTGTTGTGTAGGCATTCGGAGGCGTGAGTGATGATTTTGAAGGTGACTCTTATCACCACGGGGAGACACTGGAGTTTACGTAGGTGTCAGCTGATGTGTTAGTGCCGGGGGATGCCGAGGACGAGTCTGGCGGCGTTGTCCTGTAATATCGGTAGTTTGCGGAGTATGGACTTGTAAATGGCGGCATAGAGTGCATTTCCAATGTCCAGTCTGCTGGTGATGAGTGCATGGGTGACTGTCTTCCTTGACTCTGGGGGTATCCATTTGAAGGTCTTCTGGAGGATGCGGAGGGTGTTGAAGCAGCTGGAGGTGACGGCGTAGACCTTTCTGTTCATGGTGAGGGATGGGTTGAGTATGATGTCGAGGTTTCTGGTGTGGTCCGAGGGGTAGGTGTGCTTCCGAGGGCGAAGGCCAGCAGGTGTTGTCCCATGCTGAAGGTGTGGTTCCAAGGACAAGGACTCCTGTCTTCCCGGCGTTGAGCTCCAGGCAGCTGTTGGTCATCCAGACTGCGACGTCCTGCATTGCATTCTGGAAGTTGAGTCTGGCGGTGGTGGTCTTTTTGGTGAGGGGGAGGATGAGCTGTGTTTCATCAGCGTAGGATACGATGTTGAGGCCGTGTAGTTGGACGTTGGCGTCGAGGGTGCCATTTAGATGTTGAAGACGGTCGGGCTCAGAGATGAACCCTCTGGGACTCCGCAGGTGATTTACGTGGGAATGGAGAGGAAGGTTGGCAGTCTGATCCTTTGGCTTCTTCCGGGGAGGAATGATCGGATCCAGTCGAGGCCTGTTCCTTGTATGCCGGCGTCGTGTAGTCTTGCGACTAGTGTGTGGTGGGAGACGGTGTTGAAGGCCGCTAAAAGGACGAGTATGATGAGGGCTGTGGAGTGGCCTTGGTCCAGGAGTGTGCAGATGTCATCTGTGGCGGCCAGTAGGATGGCCTCGTTGCTGTGGTTGGTTTGCAATCCGGATTGGGACGGGTCGAGGATGGCGTTGTCATCAATGAATCGTGTCACTTCCCTGTTGACTGTTTACTCTGCAACTTTGCAACTTTGGCTGCGAAGGGGAGGAGCAAGATGGGCCGGTAGTTCTTGAGGTCGGTGGGGTCAGCTGTGGTCTTCTTGAGAAGGGGCTAGACTTCTGCACGCTTTCAGTTGTCTGGGTAGGTGCCTGTCTTGAAGGTGGTGTTGATGGTGCATTGCAGTTCGTGTGTGATGGCGGCCACGGCTCTGTGGTAGATGTGGGAGGGCATGGGATGGTGGGGGCCCACAAGTGCATGCCTTTCATGGTTGAGGCTGTGTCTTCGGCTGTGACTGCCGTCCAGGTGGAGATGGTGGGCTGGCTGGTGTGTCCGGGGCCCGGGGTGTCTGTAGACGAGGGTTCCTCGGAGTGTAGAGTTGTGGCTGGTCTGGATCTGGAAGTGCAGGTGTCTGGCGGAGGGGAAGGTTCCGCTGGGGGTGGTAAGGCGGAGGGTGCTCTTGTGTGCAATGGCGAGGCACCCTACTGGGTGGTTGGTGTGGTCCTTCCTCTGGATCTTGTATCCGTCCGGGATGGCGGTCTTGATGTCGGGGGCGGAGGAGGCGTTGGTCCAGGTCTCTGTGAAGAAGGCGATGTCGGGCGAGAGAGAGTCGAGTAGGTTCCAGATTTCCACGGCGTGTATGTGCACGGAGCGCCCATTGAGGGGGATGCATCCTAGGGTGTAGCCGGTGCTGGTGGCGGCTATGTTGGAGTCCGGGGTGGTGGTTAAGCTCCGGCGGCAGTGGAGGCAGGAGAACTGACCATGGGTCGTGTTTGCCAAGACCTGTTGTCAGTCTCTGACTTTCCCGGGTTTGAGTGCGTGGAGGGTGGCTGTGCCATAGCAGTGGGTGGCCCATGATCCAGGCTTACTGGCGCTGGTCGCGATTGGGTTGCAGTCGTGCGCAGACGGGCTTGTCTTAGGTGCGCCTTCTGCGCGCCAGCAGCGCCTGTCCGCTGCGCAATTGCGCAGCGTCCACCATTAAGTAGGGGAGGGCGGAGGAACGATCAGCTGGGAGGTGGGAATGTGCGAGGACAGGGGCGCGGGGACGCAGGGGCAGCAGCGGCGGGAAGCGTGTAGTGCGGGCTCAGAGAAGCCAATGAAACAGTTAAAAAAGGGACAAACAATGGATAAATAACGGATGTAATCATGCTATGTATCCTCAGGGGTTGTGCGGGTGGGTAGGACTGCTCCAAACACGGAGCAGGATATGTGCGGATTGGCATGCACACTCAAGTGCGCAATGACAGTTTGGTCGGCCCACTCAGGCAGCCCAATACAGACATGCGCACTTCTCTGTTCGCAATGCAGGCTGCATTACAGCCTGCATGGAGAACATGCCCACCCCTCCGGCCCCTGGCTGCATGACTTGTCCTGTTGCCAAATTACAATACCACCGCCGCATCGCAGCGTTGTGAATGACTCATGCGAGGGAGCCTGGCTGCCTACTTCCTTTTCCTGGAAGCAGACGCAGGAGAGCAGGAGCTATGTAGACACGGGACACGGCTTAGAGGTGAGACTTCCCTCAATAAATTCTTAACTACACATGCTCACACACACATCCCCGCGGCCACGCACCATCCAGTGTTCATTGCGGGGTTTACCACCTCACAGCTGTCCAGACACCCCCCTCTGCACTTCTCAATGGTGGCTGCTGTGCGCCCATGCACAGCGGGCATACCAGTTGTGTGCCAAAGGCACATATGTAGTTGCGATGCATGCCATGACATCGCATTCCATTCTAATACATACTAATACTAGGCACATTGCAACAGTAGAGTAGGTGTTGCATAGCTGAGACATGACGATCACTGTTCCCATTACAGTGAGTGCGACCCAAGAATAACCTTTGCACTACAGACCCAACCGTGAACCCTGGAATTCATTTCTGAATCCCCAGAAGACACCCAAAAGATCACATTTGAGACAAATGCACCCCCCAAATTTCTCTTTATTTTGGCACAAAACACCCAGGATTTAGAAATATGACCCCAAAAAATACACACAAAATGTTAAAAATTACCCCAAAAACCACCCCATTTTTCATATTTTACCCCACAAAACACCCCATTTTTCATATTTTACCCCAAAAACACCCCATTCTTCATATTTTACCCCAAAAACAGCCCATTTTTCATATTTTACATCCAATACCTATGCACACCTTAAAAAGTTGGAATTACCCCATTACTGACCTCACAATGCGTTGTATTCAAATGCGATGTTAAGGCACATGCGTTGTCAGAGGTGCGTTGTTAACGATGTACTACCTGCATTGTAATGGTCGTCTCCCGTGCCAAAGGCAACCCATAGGCTATGCCGTTTGCATCCGTCTGCCCCTGGACCGCGCTCAGCACCAAGGAGCATTCCTCTTGGACATTCCACCGATACGACGCCAGCAGCCTCCTCGACATCAACCCTGGACACCACCTCGCCTGGCAGGACCAACCTCTGCTCCGGACTGGACATCGCCATCACCATCACTGACGGCTGCAGTATCACCCGCAAGGAGCACCCCAACCGTCAGGGAGGAGGCATTGCCATCACCTACATAAGCACACTCCGACTGACCACGCACTCTAATGACCCAAGGGTGACCATGGACCACGTCAACTCCAAGATCCGGACCAGGCACAGGTGCATCCTCTGCAGCACCCTCAAGTGCAGGCCCCCCATTCTCCAATACCATTTTGTACCTCATTGCACCCCAGTATCTCCCATCCACCAACGACATCCTACTCGGTGACCTCAAGTTCCACCTGGAGAACCCCAGTGACCAGGACACCACCCCCTCATGGGGAAGGTCCCCTACATCAGACGCAAGCAGCAAGTCACCGCAACAAGCCACATAGCAGGACACATGGTCGAGCACGTCACCTCCGCCAGCGTGAACTTCAAGTGCAGCCACAACACCGGACTTTCCTGGACCGACCTTCATTGGTAACATCACGTCTTCACCTTGCCCACCGGACACCACCGCCATCATCGCACCCCCTCGCAGCTGGATCAAGGCCACCGAAGAACATCTTGTCAACTCCCTCCGCACCAACACTCCACCAATGCTTCCATACGATGACACCGCAGCGCCCAACCACCACCGATGTTTCTCCTACTGCAACGACATTCAGGCACCCCTCATGAACAGTACTGCGTCAGTACCTTCCGCCTGCCTAATGGCAGGCGTGAGGGTGAGGCAGTGCCACAGGGATAGGATGGCCATGCATTGCTGGAGTTGTGTCATGGTTGTGACACGACTGCAGCAATGCGTGACTTTAGCGCAGACAGATAGGTCAGGATTCCTGACATATCTGTCATTACTTGCGTCATGGAGTGCTGTACAGTGAGTACAGCGCATCCATGCTGTTGCAAGGAGGGCGTAATGAGAAGTGCTGCAACGCTGTCTTGTCGCAGCGCAGCAACACTTTTCATGACTGGGGCCCAGGAATGCGCACTATCTTATTGATGGTGCACATTCCTGCACTGTGTTTTTCTCGCAGGGCAGCGCTGCAACATTGCTTGCAGCGCTGTCCAGCACCAAAAACATGCATGGATGTGGGACCATGACTTTTTCCCATTGTTAAGACCAGCTATTTTCTGGTCTTAAGTTCCTGCAGCTAACGGGCCTTAGCGCGACTTTTTTTATCGCTTTGCGGGTCCGGCCTATCCCTGCTAATAGGGCGAAGTGCGGTTAGCGGGAGTTTTTGCTGGATTTAGAGACGGAACGCCTACCTTGCATGTCATTAGAAATAAATATCGCTGGCATGCAAGGTGATTGAAAAAACGGGTGCTATCGCCGGAAAGCTGTCGCTAACGCCTGTTAGCGACAGCTTGCTAATAGGGCGATACAAATATCGCCACTTTAGCGTCAAAAAAGTGCCGCTAAAATGGCGATGAGCCCTTGATAATATGCCCCAAAGTCTGGAAACTTGTAAGGTAGTTGCATAAGGACATCTTTAGGAAGGGTTTCCTGACTGCATTTTGACTGACAATGGCGTCCAGTTGGTGTCAAGTGAAATGGAGGAATTTTTATCCATGAGGGGTATAAAACACAAAACATTTTCTCTCTATCATTCCAAGACTAATGAGATGGTAGAGAGGTTTAACAGGGCATTGATGGAGTCAATTCAGATTAGCAAGGAGCAGAATAAGGACTGGAAGATTTGAGGGAAAGGGTTGAAGTTTATCACCTTATTCTACACTCTGTTACAGAGAGAGTGCTGTTTGTGTTGTTAGCGGTAGAAGGCCAAACACTATGGTGACTCCTTCGTGGATGCGGAGTAACAATTTTGAGGGGCAGGTAGTAAGAAAGACGAGTGTCAAGAAACTACCTGGCAGAATTCCCAACATGTGAAAGTGTTGAAGAGAAAACAGAGATTTGATGAGCGTAAAGCTGCTTTTACGATTGAGGTGTGTGTTGGGGACGTGGTGAAGGTGAGACTTCCGCAAAAATGTGGTACATCAAAGTTGTCCTCATCTTTCCAGGTTGTGAGTGTTTATCCCAATTCTGTTAAGTTGTGTGACAATCCCATTTGGAATTTAAATAGAATTGTGGTGCTACGTGCAAATCAGGGAAAAAACAAATTCCTGCTGTGAACAGTAAGGAATGAGAGCCAAGGTAAAGTGGGAGTAATGTAGTCCGTCCCAAGTTCATGAAGGATTATATCTAACTATAACTGGATATGAGGGATTTTCAAAGTTTCAGTATGTAATTTTATCATATTTTATTACATTCCATGTTCTTGCTTGTTTTATGCAAAGGTTTGAATAAATTGTAGTATAGGGTATTAAGTTTCATTTTTTTTCCTTCGAAATAGAGGAGGTGTGTAGTATCCTACAATCACATCAAATATTGTGGGGAGGTCAAGGCTTAGTGAGTGGAATGTAGCGGGAAAACCTAGCATGTGGAATCTAGGTTGAGTGTGTGTAATGCAAATGATTCAATTTGTCTCCTGTGTTGATGTAGCTGAGACGTTTCAGGTATCTTTGAATTAAAGAACCTGTTTGTATCTACTTCCCATGTTGTCAGTGTGAGAAGTTGGCCTGGTATATGCTATCCACTAATTAAAGTGGGCACCTTGCACCAGTCCAAATGACCCTCATGATGTATGAGGTCAAAGATAACCTTTAGAAAGCTATTCTAGTGGTAGCTGTGGAGAGCAGCCTTCAGGCTTAATCTTGAAGGAATGTAAAGCAGCTTGTTTTACCAGAACATCACCTCCTATATTGGCTAAATGAAAGGAGAACCACACAGTAGTTATATAAAAATATGTATTTATTAATATAACACTCTCTACTATCCTCTACACGAGGATAGAACACAAAGCACACAATACAAGATCAATAGAACAGTTGTAAGTAGCAAAATACACAGTGGGCTCCAGGGGGAGACCAAACCATATACTAAAATAGTGGTATAACAGTCACGACTGAGGTCAAGACAAGGTCTGGAGCACGTAGAATCGCTGGGACTCCAAGGAACCACCCAAGGTGAGTAGATAGGGACCCCACGGAGGCCGGGTGCAGTGTGCTAACACGACCGCAGGCTCCGTACAATTCTATGGGGAAGTCGCAGTTACAATTTTAAAGTTTAAGGACCCTTCTAGGAGGACTTCGAGCAAACCCTTTGGAACTTAAGAGGTTGAAGAGCCACCCCACCCGTGGATACCATAGTACCCGAGTTACCTATCCCAGAGGAGCGGGTGCATAGGTCTGGAGTGGCGTCGGAAACCGCCGTCGTTCTCAATGGAGGGCTGTGAAGAAGTACTGCTGCCGTGAAGGTGAAAAGGGTCCGGTGGAATCCAAGCCTGCATTCGGGAAGGAAGGAACCTGAAAGCAGAGGGGAGAGAGTCTGGGTCACTTCAGAGTGACCAGGGGCTCGGTAGACGAATGCCCACCGATGTCGGGTGCTTCAGGTGCAAAGAAGGGATGCTTGACTCTGCAGCCACGAGGACCAGGAGATGTCGAGGATGACCAGAAGCCAGAGGTGAGCTGTCCCACGAAGGATGTCAAGTGCTGAGGGGTCGGTGTTCGGCGGGAGCACCAACAAGCCTTGGCAAAAGCAACCCACAAAGGAAGGTCAAGCAGGCTATAGTGTAGTCCAGCAAGGTCCAGGGGACTCACCATGCAATGGAGAGTCAGGGCACGTCTGAAGCAACCAGGAAAGCCCAACAGAAATCAAGATTACCCTCAGAGAGACCCACAGGCCGAAGGACCAGGAGTCGCGAGGGCACCTTGAGTAAATTGCAAAGTACCAGCCCCGGAGCACTCGGTGTGAGGAGGCTGGAGTTCTTTGGTGCAAATACTGTTCAGGGTCAGGACTACACGGAGTCCAATGCACAAGCTCGGGAATTGCCAACAAGCATATGCACTTGCAAAAGGACGCGGTGCACAGGGGTTCGGGTTATGCAGTCCCCACGAGGGATACTGGCCTCAAACCTGCTGAGAGGGCAATTCGACTTCAGGGACCTTCGTAAACACACCTCCTGTGTTGCTGAAATCTTCAAAGTCCGCAGGACCTCAGGAGCAGCAGACCGGTCAGTTGCTTTACGGTGCCTGCCTCAGCAGGGGAGTGACTCCAAGGGAGATTCTTTAGTTGTCCTTAGTACACCACAGGTCCTGCATGGAGCCTGTATGGAGCAAGGGCACAGACAAAGCTTTGGATGGAGAGGGAGACGAAGTCAGGCCCAGTCGAAGTCCAGCGAAGTCCAGAGTGTCCAGACGGTGGAAGGTCAGTGGTTTCTTCTTGTAGAACCTTGTCCACATAAAATCTAAAGTCTTACAGCCAGGTAAGCCCTTTTGTACCAACGGGAGAGGGTTGGACAGATTCGGGGGACCCTCCTAGGGGAGGGTCAGGACAGAGGGGTGTTACACACATGTACTTTGTCCATTTTCGCGCCAATGGTTCCCAGAACTGGTTTGATCTGGACTATGCACAGGGACACCAAATATTCCCCAGGTGCAGACTTTCAGGCACTCTCAGAGTGCACCCACCCAGCCCCAATACACTAAATCCTGTCTGGGAGGTGGTCACACCTCCCTGTGACAGGATGCCTATTGTGCTGCCTTCCCCTGCTCGAGCTTGCCTCAGCAGCAGGAGGGCAGAAGTGTGTCTCTGGTCGGGAGCATCCATTTTGTCCTGACCGGGTCGAGAAGGCTGGCACCGGATAGACCAGTGACCCCGCGAAGCTCGCTTCAGAAGGGTGGAATCATACCTCCCACACCGGTTACCGGTGTGGAGGTATGATTCCAAGGTGTTTGATACCAAACACGATATTTTTCTATGCAGCCATTTTCGAGATAGCATTTACCACGAGGTTATAATGCACCTCTACCTATATGTCCAGCTGAGTCACAGACAACCCGGGAGAATGGTCTCCGAAGTCTGCAGAGAGGCTCTGCTCATGCAGGGGCACCCTCTCACTAAAAACCCATCACCCTGCCTTCAGGATTGATAAGGCCTGCTATAGGGGTGACATAAGTTTTAAGTGTAGTGACCTATAGATATAGTGAACCTATATCTAAAGTAAGTGGTGCAAGCACCAACTTACACAGACTGCTGTAGCAGACCTGGAGTTCCATTTTGCATGGCCTCTCATGGGTGGCATAATACATGCTTCAGCCCATGGGAGGCCTCTGGGGTACCTATGCCCTGGGTACATGGGTACCATATACTAGGGACTTATAAGGGTACCCCAGTATCCAATCTGGAGTGTACCAAAGTACATGTGTGACAATTTAAGGGAGAAAGCAGATAGACTGGGGTCCTGATTAGCAGGATCCCAGTCAGACTAGTAAAAAACCAGCAAAACACCAGGCAAAAAGTGGGGGGTAACCATGCAGTCAGATCCTACCTTCCTACAGTCAGCCTTTATATACCACAACTGCCACTGGCCCTCCCACCTGCCCAGCATGGTCAACTTGCTACGTCTGCCCCCTGCTCTCTATTGGCCGAGTCAGTGCCCCTAACCTCTGCCTCCCTGTGGTATACTAATGAACAACTAGATTGCTAACATTCTGTAATTATTACAAAAGTGTGGCACACCTGAAGTCCTCTTGATGGAATCAAAACTGTAAAACCTAAAGCATTTCCTTTAGAAATAATAAAAATGAGAGTGTCTTTTCTCACAAAAATTATGGTTAGTGCTCTAAAAAACTAAAATGAGGACACAAATAGCGATAAAGCACTTTTAAATTACTCACTATCTTTATGGTTTTTTATCCAGTTGATCACTTGATTATTTGCTGCACTTATGGAAGAGGATGTGGTGTTATAGCCAGAGCTGCTGACTTCGTAACTGGTAAACCAGGTTCGAGTTTCAGCGTTGAGTTTGAGTGTTGGCTCAACATCATGTGATTCTGGGCAAATTACTTAATCTCCCCATGCCTAAAACAAAAATGATAGTGTTCTCATGTTAAGCACTCCAATATCTTCGGGTCATGTGCGTGCTATATAAATCTGCAAAAAATTAAAATAAATATAAAAAATTAAGCATTTTGCACACTGTGGTAAAGTTGTAGTTGATCACCATGAAGTAAACTGGCAGTCTGCTGCTTGTGTTGAAAGTGCATGTTTCAGTCTGCAATGTCAGGGTGTTTTAATTAAATAGATGAGGAAGATATTTGAGAATACATTTAAAATGTATCCTTATTTTGCTTTATACAGCACTAACCATAATTTCTATGACAAAATGAACCCACATTTTGTTCCCTTCGAAATGAAATGTTTTAAATTTGACCAGTTTGATTCAATCAAGATGGCTTCAAGACTGCCACATTTTGACATAAGTAAGACTGGAGTGCTCTAGTTGTTCTTTAGAACACTCTGGCAGGCTGCAGTAGAACACAAGGGATTCAACTGACAGGCTGCTGCTGTTGGAAGTACATGTTTTACTGAGAATGTCAGACTTTACTCTCAAATGGCTGAGGAAAGTAGTGTAATTTTACAGAAAATATGCTCTCATTTTAGCTTATTGAGCACCTTCCATAATCTCTATGAGAAAATCATTAGCGAAAATAGGTTTCTCTCAAACATGATTCATGAAATCCCAGCAGAGGGTCGGTATTTATCACAGGGTAAAATCACCTTAGAATACATCACATCACAATTCATAAAATTAGCATGGTACCACCAACAAATGATTTATATTGTAACTAAAATCTGTTATCATCATTTATACATGCTCCTTTTTGTGACACTCAAAACTGACCATTCACTACAATGCATTTCAATGGGGACCATGTCCCAGAGTCATGTAAGTGATGCCACAGCATGTTGTCCATGTTGCGACCAGCACAGCAATTAAGGGGGGGTCCAATATGCCCTTTGAGGTCTGGGTGTGCTCACCCTGCCCCTTACACATTTTTTAAAGTATTTTCAGGACTCAGGAACCAAGTCCCTGTCTTGTAAAACATATTGTTCAGGTTGTCACCACACAATCAAGATTGACTAGTCTCCTTTAAATTGGCCAATCAGAGCATATCTGAATGCCAACTGTCCAGATGTACAACTATGTTTTAACCTTAATTTCTCAAAAATCGCTAAACAGATTTACATCAAATTACAAAAAAGCATGATCTGCAGACCAAGATCTAGCTTCCTGCCAAATATGGTGTAATTCCGTTCAGCAGATTTTGATGTAGTCTAGTCTAAAAGGTGGCTGTCCCCAGGGCCGTAAACGGCCTTTGGAGGGGGACGGTGCAGCCCCCTCCCACTTAAAAAACATAGGTCTGCCCCGGGGAGGTCCCCGGGGTTGAAATCCATCATGGGGAGCGGGGCCATGACTAATTTCATGGCCCCGCTGTAAACTGTAATATAGTTATTACAGTTTGCCCCCGGGGCTTGCCCAAGGTTTAAACAAGCACGAGAGACCGCGCTTGTTCTTTTACAAAAATATTGCAAAGATTCGTAGATTCGCTGTGATTTTCACCACAAAAAGGTTAACAAAAAAGGCTTATGGCCCCCAACAGGGGCCCACAAGGACCCCACTACCAGGCCTAGGAGGGTCAGAGTATTCCTACCCTGAACCCTTCTCTTTATTTGTTTTACTTTTTTCTTGGGACTCGGCTGAGTCTGAGTCCCAAGATGGCTGCCAACACTTCCTGGTTGAAGTGTTGGCAGCCAATCAGATCTCAGTATGAGATCTGTCAAATCTGCAGCAGGTCCGCGCCCCTAGATATCTATATTTCTTTTTTCTTAAATAACTCCAAAACTACTGAAGATATTTACACCAAATTACAAAAAGTATTCTTTCTGAACCTAGAACTAGCTTTCTGCCAAATTTGCTGTAATTCAGTTCAGCGGTTTGGGCTGTAGTCGAATTCAAAATCCCTATGGGAAATTGCATGGGCAAAATGCATTCTGAGACCCCCCTTTTTTCTTTGCCCCCGCATGACGAATCACACCAAAACTTTACTCACAGCAGCTGAAGTGATGAATACACTAGTTTTTAAAGTTTCGTGGAGATTCATCAAACGGCGCCAAAGTTATTAGCAAAACAAAAAACATTTTTTCTATGGAAACTAGGTCCTAACTATAGCTACCTATTGGTGACATATACATATATATATATATAACCGAGTCACAAGAAAACAGAAAAAAAAGCTGAAAAACAAGAAAAGGGGGCAGGGTAGAAACACCCTGACCCCCTAGGCCTGCTCAGGGGGTCCCACCAAGACCCCCAGAGCCAAAAAAAGCATTAAAAAAAAAAAGTGCGGACTCCCGCGCTTCGTTATTGTTAAGCCCCCGGGTGGGCCAGGTCCCGGGGGCAATGCGGAATTATATAGAGGGGGCCCGTGGGAGCCCCCACAGCCCCGGGGACCGCCCCCTCCCCGGGGCTTTATACATAATGTGCAGGGGACACGCGGCCCCCCCGCAGCCCCGGGGACTGCCACCTCCCCATGGGCATAATGAAAATAAGGGAGGGGGGCCTTGTGGGCCCCCCAAGCCCCAGGGACCACCACCTCCCCGGGGCTATCTTTACCTTGGGAGGGGGGCCCCTGCAGAGTGGTGTAAAAAGGGGGCATGGCCTCGGACCACTCTCAGCAATCCAGCTGTGTGGGGCTTACTGGAGGTACCTGGTGGGCTAGTTGGTTACCAGGGACCCTAATGAGGAAAGGGGACTTCATCCCCCAACCAAGAGAGCACCAGGAGGCGCGTTTGCAGAGTGGTGGAGGAAGGGGGCGTGGCCTGTGTCCACCTCTCAGCAATCCCACTGTGTGGGACTTACTGGAGGTAAGAGGTAGGCTAGTTGGCCCCTAAGGACCCCAAGCAGTGAAGGGGACTTCAATCCCCATCGAAGAGTGCGCCAGGGGTCGCGTTTGCAGAGTAGTGGGCAAAGGGGGCGTGGCCTGTTATGAGAACTTAGCAATCCTGCTGTGTGGTACTTACTGGAGGTAATAGGAGGGGTAGTTGGCCCCCAAGGATGTCCTTGGGTGCCAAGTACCCCTCTTGTTACCTCCAGTAAGTCACACACAGTAGGATTGCTAAGATGTCTTCGGAGGCCATGCCCCCTTTCTCCACCACTCTGCAAACGCGCCTCCTGGCAGACTACGGGATGGGGGATGAAGTCCACTTTACTCCTGAGGGACTTTGGGGGCCAAGAAGTCTTCCTGGTACCTCCTGTAAGTCCTACGCAGCGGAATTCTTGAGCGCTGGTCGGAGGCCCAGCACCCTTTCTCTACCACTCTGCAAACGCGACTACTAGTTAAAGTAGCATGTTTCTGCACCTCTGACTTAGAGGTAGTTTTAATCACCCTGCCCTATTATATACTAGGGCCTTACAGGGGAGGTCATGCCAATCACAGGGGTACCCCAACCCATAGTGTACCGTAGTGTATGTAGGTGTTTTCACTGTATTCTAAGTCAGCAAAATGTTGGGGGCACAGGATGACTTTGAAACAAGGCCTCTTTCTGCACCTCTGTTGGTTCTTTCTGCATATCTTTTGCTTCTGTCTACACCTTTCTTTGTCTTTCTGGACTTCTGTTGCCTCTTTCTGCATTTCTCTTGCTTCTTTCTGCGCCTTTCCTCCTCTTTCTGCACATGTCCTACCTCTGTAGGCATAGTTAGAAATTAACATTTAAAAAACCTTAGAAATTCACTGAAAAAACGATAGGTTTCAGGGACGTTATAGTTAGAAATAAGCATTTAAAAAACCTTTGAAATTCACTGAAAAAACCACAGGTTTCAGGGACGTTATAGTTAGTTGGACATTTCACTCGTACAAAACCAGAGAAATTCGGACGTTATAGTTAGTTGAGCTAACTATAACTCGCGCCCCCGCAATGCACTGCTCATGTCGTCACAAATTACATCATTCATGACATGGTCAGTGACATCACTGATGACATCACTGATGACATCTCAAATGACATTACTGATGACATCACTGATGACATTATCCGCATGATAATCTGATGCACCTCCTCACACCCTAATATAACCTTTGATACATCCACTCTAAAATACAGACTACCATTTTCAAAACCATAGACACACAAATACCAGTTACTACATACCCACTCACTGATTCCTAGGTCTTGGCACACATCCACTCATTCACCCATACACTCACTCATACATGCAGTCACTTATCAATACAGCACTATCATTTGCACTCATACACCTATGCAGACACTCACACATCATCACTCATCCATAGTTACTCACACACGCAGTCATGCAAAGAATCAATTACACTCCCATTTACTCACCTACACAGTTATACACATACCACCTCACTTATTCATACAGAGACTAACACATACTTACTGTCTTATACAATCACTGACACAAGCACACACTCATCCATACAGCCACTCTCACAATCACTCACTCTCACATATAGTCATTTATATACTCCAACACTCATATATACTGCCTTTCACATATGTAGTTACTCACAACTGTACCAGTGAGACATCCATTCACTCACGAACACACCCATACACACACTCACCCACCCATACAGCCCTTCACAGATACACTCATGCACCCATACACCCAGTGAATCACCCACTCACACATCTATGCACAGAGTCACACACACCCCCACCCACCCACACAGACACTCAGGCACACATACAGATAGTCAGACAACCAATCAATAACCCATATAGACACTCATGTAGCTACTCACCAACCCATGCAGACGCTTACACACCAACTGACAGACTGATACAGTCATTCACACAGTTTAGTCACTAACCCATGCATTCAGTAAGACACATTTAATCACTCACTTACTAAATCATCCATTCAGACAGTCATACACCCACTCATTGTTCAATACACCTTGGCCTATATATATATATAAAACAATTTAAACTTTACAGAAACACACAGTCACTGGATGATGTCATCAGTGATATCATCAGTGATGTCATTTGAGATGTGCATGTATGAGTGACTCTATGGGTGAGTGAGTGGATGTGTGTGTAGACCTAGGAATCAGTGAGGGGGTATGTAGTAATTGGTATTGGTGTGTCTATGGTTTGGAGAATGGCAGTCTGTTATTTAGAGTGGGTGTATCAAAGGTTCTATTAGATGTGAGAAGGTGTATCAGATTATCACATGGATGATGTCATCAGTGATGTCAAAACGCGTCCGGGGCAGACACTCGTCTGTTTCATGCTTTGCACATTCAAGGAATAAATAATGGAACTTTGAACCTTCAATCTCTTTATTTCGGAGTGCTTTGTGGTCCGTACCTGCTGTGTTTCCCTCTTGGTGAAGAAAGAGGGACGGGATATATATATATATATATATATATATATATATATATATATATATTCACTGAAAAAACCATAGGTTTTAGGGACAGTTATAGTTAGTTGGACATTTCACTCGTACAAAACCATAGAAATTCCCCCGTTATAGTTAGTTCAGCTAACTATAACTCGCGCCTCGCAATGCACTGCTGATGATGTCACATATTACATCACTCACGACATGGTCAGTGACATCACTGATGACATCACTGATGACATCTCAAATGGTTTTTCAGTGAATTTCAAAGGTTTTTAAATGCTAATTTCTAACTATAACATGTCTGAAACCTATGGTTTTTTCAGTGAATTTCAAAGGTTTTTAAATGCTAATTTCTAACTGTAACGTGCCTGAAACCTATGGTTTTTTCAGTGAATTTCAAAGTTTTTTAAATGCTAATTTCTAACTATAACGCCCCTAAAACCTATGGTTTTTTCAGTGAATTTCAAAGGTTTTGTAAATGACAATTTTTAAATGTATTAATTGTTATATTTATTTTTTTGATACTGATTTACTACATTTTTAAAACTATTTATTTTTAGATATTTTATTTATTAAATTACATTGTAATTACATTATACATTACATTACAAAATATACTTTCTCAGAATGAATTACTTTAGTTTAAATACTTTGCAAATAGGCAATAGAGTTTTAAGTACAGTAGTTACAGTTGTTGCAATGGGCAACACAATTTCAAACACAATGCAACATTGAGCTCAATGTGAATTTCTAGTTAAATGCAATTAGTTACTTTATGGATTACTTTTTCTAACCACAGGACTGGATCCTAGATTCAGTCCTGGGACATCTCCTGTAAACAGTTGAGTAAAAGCGTTTTGGTTACAGTAGTGATTTTTAAGGAATATTATTGTATTTTAAAACTTGACACTCGAAACTTTTTCACATAGAATCACCAATGTTATCCTATGGGAGGAAATTCACTTAGCAGGTAAGTAGTGTTATCGTTACTTTTTCTTACTCAGTGGTGGATCCTGGATCCAGCACTGGTGCATCTCCTGTAAACAGTTGAAAGAATGCGTTTAAGTCATACAGGCGATTTTTAAGGAATATTTGTAGTTTGTGAAAAACAACACTTTTAAACTTTTCTGCGGAAAACCAGACAATGGATTCCAATGGAAGGAAATACAAGTTACTGGTAAGTACGGTTAGAATTACTTATTAGGGTCAGTGCTGGGCTAAAAGATGCAGCACTGGGTTCTCTCCTGATAACAGGTGAGTAAATCGGAATTCGTAGTTCGGCTGATTTTAGAGGAATATTGTAAAGTTCCAAAACTCCACACTTAGAAGAATTTCCAAGTGAAACCAGTCAATGTTAGCCTATGGAAGAAAATTCAAGTTACTGGTAAGTACGGTTAAAATTACTTTTCAGGATCAGTACTGGGCTGAAAGATGCAGCACTGAGGTCTCTCCTGATAGGTGAGTAAATTGGAATTCGTAGTTCAGCTGATTTTAGAGGAATATTATAAAGTTCCAAAACTCCACACTTAGAAGAATTTCCAAGTGAAACCAGTCAATGTTAGCCTATGGAAGGAAATTCAAGTTACTGGTAAGTACGGTTAAAATTACTTTTCAGGATCAGTACTGGGCTCAAAGATGCAGCACTGAGGTCTCTCCTGATAACAGGTGAGTAAATCGGAATTCGTAGTTCTGCTGATTTTAGAGGAATATCTGTATGTTACAAAAATCGACACAGAAACTTTTTCAGCAAAAAGCAGGCAATGATATCCTATGGAAGGAAATTCAAGTTACTGGTAAGTACGGTTAAAATTACTTTTCAGGATCAGTACTGGGCTCAAAGATGCAGCACTGAGGTCTCTCCTGATAACAGGTGAGTAAATCGGAATTCGTAGTTCTGCTGATTTTAGAGGAATATTTGTATGTTTCAAAAATCGACAATTAGAAACTTTTTCAGCAAAAAGCAGGCAATGATATCCTATGGAAGGAAATTCAAGTTACTGGTAAGTACGGTTAAAATTACCTTTCAGGAACAGTACTGGGCTCAAAGATGCAGCACTGAGGTCTCTCCTGATAACAGGTGAGTAAATCGGAATTCGTAGTTCTGCTGATTTTAGAGGAATATTTGTATGTTTCAAAAATTGACACTTAGAAACTTTTTCAGCAAAAAGCAGGCAATGATATCCTATGGAAGGAAATCCAAGTTACTGGTAAGTACGGTTAAAATTACTTTTCAGGATCAGTACTGGGCTCAAAGATGCAGCACTGAGGTCTCTCCTGATAACAGGTGAGTAAATCGGAATTCGTAGTTCGGCTGATTTTAGAGGAATATTTGCACAATGGTGAAGGAAGGGGTGGGGCCTGAGGTGACATGTCTGCAAACACGCCCTGTGGCGCGTTTTAAGTTGGAGAATTAATTCCTCCTCAATCCCGAGGGTCCCTAGGGGCCAACTGGCCCACCAGATACCTCCAGTATGCGCCAGAGAGCTGCGTTGCAGAGAGGTGTTCAGAGGCCACGCCCTTTTACAACACTCTGCAACGCAGCTCCGTGGCGCTTACTGGAGGTACCTGGTGGGCTAGTTGGGCCCCAGGGACCCTCAGGATTGAAGGGGATTTAATTCCCATCTTAAAACGCACCATGGGGCCTGTTTGCATACATGTCACCTGAAGCCCCGCCCTCCCTTCACCACTGTGCAAACGCGCCCCGTGGTGCGTTTTAAGTTGGGGGATTAAGTCCCTGAATCCTGAGGGTCCCTAAGGTCCAACTATCCCACCAGGTACCTCCAGTAAGCGCCACAGATCTGCGTTGCACAGAGGTGTAAAAAGGGGCATGGCCTCTTACACCTCTCTGCAACGCAGCCCCCTGGCGCATACTGGAGGTTCCTGGTGGGCTAGTTGGCCCCCAGGACCCCTAGTATTCAAGGGGTCAGTTCCCCCTCTGCAAACGCGCCAGGGGCGCGTTTGCAGAGCGGTAAAGGAAGGGGGCGGGGCCTGCGGCATGATCGTTTTTGTTTTTTTCTCGAAGGGGCTGTGTGGCCCCCCTTCCTTTTTCTTTTTTTTGGGCCCTGGGGACCCCATCCCCCAGGGTTTTACCCCTTTTTTTCCATTTTTTTTTTTTTTAAACGCGAAGGGGGCCGCGTGGCCCCCTCCCGTGGCCGATTCCGGCCCTGGGGACCCCATCCCCGGGGCATGGCCACTCTTTTTATTATTTTTTACGGAGGGGCGCTGCGTGGCCCCCCTCCTCAGGCCTCCTTTTGCCCCGGGGACCCCATCCCCCGGGGCAGGCCTTTATTTTTCTATTTAAAAAAAAAAATGAGGGGGTTCATTTTGTCATAGAAATTATGGTTAGTGCTGTAGAAAGAAAAATTAGGACATGTTTTAAGTGAGATTACAAATATCTTCCTGTTATATTTCAATAGGAGCAGCCTGCCAGTTGATTCCTTTGTGTTCTACTGCAGCTTCCCAGAGTGTTCTAAAGAACAACTAGAGCGCTAACAGTCTTACTTATGACAAAATTATGGCACACCTGAAGCCATCTTGATTGGATTAAACCGGTAACACTTAAAACATTTAATTTAAAAAGGAAAAAAATGAGGGGGTTCATTTTGCCATAGAAATTATGGTTAGTTGTGCAGAAAGAAAAATTAGGGCATGTTTTAAGTGAGATCTCAAATCCTCTTCTATTTCATTAGAAAATTCTGACATGCAGACTGAAACAATCACTTTCAATACCAGCAGTAGACTTCCAGTTAACTCCTGGTGAGCAGTAGCTTTACTACAGTGATCTAATGAGCAACTAGAGTGCTAACATTCTGAATTTATGGCAAATGTGTGACACATCTGAATGCCTTCTTGATGGAATCAAAGTAAAAAACTGAAAGCATTTCCTACTGAGGAGACTGCAGTAAATGAGGAAATTAGGAAACTTCATAACAAATAAGTATCCCAAGATGGCCACCAGAGAAAAAAGAGCCCAAATGTAGCACAAATATCACCCACATGTAGCCCACATATAGCCCAATGACAGAAGTGTGGAAAACACTTTTTATTTTTAGTGTTTTTGCAGTTTTATGTAGTGCAGACTGGTCAGGTATTGGAGCGTTGCATCTTACTTGGACCCCTTATTGCGTATTTTGCACGAAGAACTGAGTCACAAGAAAACAGGGAAACAAAGGTGAAAAAGAAGAAAAGGGGGCTGGGTAGAAACACCCTGACCCCCTAGGCCTGCTCAGGGGTCCCACAAGGACCCCCAGGGCCAAAAAAGCATTTTTTTTTTTTTAAATTGGCGAAATTCACGCTGGGGTCGCGAATCCCGCTGAAATGTAAAAGAAAATGAAGCGCGGGATACCGCGCTTCATTTAATTGAGACCCCCGGGTGGGCCAGGTCCTGGGGGCATTGCCAACAAATATATGCAGGGCCCGCGGGGGCCCGCGCAGCCCCAGGGTCCGCCAACTCCCGGGGCTTGTTTTTTTAATGTTTGGGGGGCCACCAAGGCCCTCCCAAGCCCCGGGGACCGCCACCGCCAGGGCTTTTATCAAATAGGGACCCTCAGGATTCAAGGGGAATTAATCCTCCAACTTACCCTGAGCACTACTGATGCAGTCCAGCCATCGCCCTGTCACTACCCATGCACTCCTCCAATCAACCAGCGAGCACCATGTACTTATCCAATCACTCCGCCAAAACACAAGCACTTATAAATTCACCATCCACTCTCCTTGCAGTACTCTAATCATCCAGTCAGTACCCATGTACTCATCCAATGACCCAGGCACTAACTCATGGCAAATACAGAGGAGGTCATGCTAATCACAGGGGTACCCCAACGCATAGTGTTCCCTAGTGTATGTAGGTGTTTTCACTGTATTCTAAGTGTCTTTTACCACCAGAGACAGAGTCAGTTACCACCAGTACCCATCAGCAAAAAGTTGGGGGCACAGGAGTACTTTCTACTCCTCTGTTGGTTCTTTCTGCACATCTCTTCCTTCTTCTTGCACTTTTCTTCGTCTTTCTGGACTTCTGTTGCCTCTTTCTGCATTTGTCTTCCTTCTTTCTGCGCTTTTCTTCTTCTTTCTTCACATGTCCTACCTCTGTAGGCATAGTTAGAAACTAGCATTTAAAAACCTTTGAAATTCACTTAAAAAACCATAGGTTTCAGGCATGTTATAGTTAGAAATTAGCATTTAAAAACCTTTGAAATTCACTGAAAAACCATAGGTTTCAGGCACGTTATAGTTAGAAATTAGCATTTAAAATACCTTAGAAATTCACTGAAAAAACCATAGGTTTTAGGGAAAGTTATAGTTAGTTGGACATTTCACTTGTACAAAACCAAAGAAATTCCCCCGTTATAGTTAGTTCAGCTAACTATAACTCGCGCCCCCGCAATGCACTGCTGATGACGTCACATATGACATCACTCATGACATGGTCAGTGACATCACTGATGACATCACTGATGACATCATCCATGTGATAATTTGATGCATCTTCTCACACCCTAATGTAACCTTTGATACACCAACTCTAAATAACAGACTGCCATTCTCAAAACCATAGACACTCCAGCAGCAATAACTACATACCCACTCACTGATTCTTAGGTCTAAACACATATCCAGTCACTCACCCGTACAGTCACTCATACTTACAATCACTCAGTACAGGACTATCATATGCACTCATACGCCTATATAGACACTCACACACCACCACTCATCCATAGAGGTACTCACACACCTAGTCAGTCATGCAAATAATTAATCACACTCCCATTTACTCACCTATACAGTTATACACACACCAGCTCACTTACTCATACAAATACTAGGACATTCTTACGCTCTTATACAATCACTGATACAAGCACACACTCATCCATACAGTCACTCTCATAATCACACACTCTCACTTATAGCTATTTATATATTCCAACACACATATATACTGCCTTTCACATATGTAGTTACTCACACATGTACCACTGAGATATACATTCACTCACTAACACACCCATACACACACCCATACAGTCCATCACAGATGCACTCTTGAAACCATGCACCCAGTGAATCACCCACTCACACATCTGCACAGAGTCACACACACCCCACCCATACAAACACTCAGGCATCCATACAGATACTCAGACAATCAATCAATAACTCATATAGACATTCATGTAGCTATTCACAAACGCATGCAGCCGCTTACACACCAACAGACAGACGGATACAGACATTCACACAGTTTAGTCACTAACCCGTGCATTCAGTAAGATACATTTAATCACTCACTTATAGAGTCAGTCACACACGTACTAAATCATCCATTCAGACACTTATACACCCACTCATTCTTCAATACGCCTTTCCCTATATATATTAAACATATTTAAACTTTACAGAAACACACAGTCACTAGATGATGTCATCAGTGATGTCATCAGTGATGTCATTTGAGATGTCATCAGTGATGTCATCAGTGATGTCACTGACCATGTCATGAGTGATGTCATATGTGACGTCATCAGCAGTGCATTGCGGGGGCGCGAGTTATAGTTAGCTGAACTAACTATAACGGGGGAATTTCTCTGGTTTTGTACAAGTGAACTGTCCAACTAACTATAACTTTCCCTAAAACCTATGGTTTTTTCAGTTAATATATATATATATATATATATATATATATCCCAAAATTGAACCTTCATAGAAGTGGGCACAGACCCCAAGGTGATAAAGTGCATAGTTTATTACTGTTGTTCACATATGTCCATGATGCATTTCGGCATATATATATATATAGTAAAACAATCCCAAAATTGAACCTTCATAGAAGTGGGCACAGACCCCAAGGTGATAAAGTGCATAGTTTATTACTGTTGTTCACATATGTCCATGATGCATTTCGGCCATCAAAAATGGCCTTGATCACATATACATGCTGCGGCATTCACTCCTGCTTTTAAATTTTGATCACGTGATTGAGAAACAGAAAAACAATGGCAATTTACAAAAGACTAAAACTTCTGCTGATCAAGAAAAAAGACTGATATTGAATCAGTACATGAACATGTTTAACTCTGCATTTCTATGTAATTATGATACAATTATCGCAGGCATAAATTGAAATTCAAAAATTGATGGCTTTTATGTCATAATCATTGGCCTCACATTGAATAATATCGGCAGGTCATCTTCACAAACCTACATCTTTTGCGTTGTCTATGCACTCTTTTTTGATCTTATAAGGGGACAAAACCTTAATTCACATTTGACAAAAACATGGTCGACAATTGTAATTCAATTAATAATAATACAATTAATAATAGATCAAATTCTAAAAAGGCTGTATATCTATAAAAATCACATTCGAGCTGTTCTAAAAATCCTAAAATTTATTTAAGGACTGCACAAAAGCTCTACTGAGTCTATTATTTTCATGTTCTTATTATTATATAGATTCTGTCCCATAATGTCCCTTGACCTATAAATGGATAGTGTCTATCCCCATCGATGTAATAATTATGTTTTTGGGCCTCAACCATCAAAATGTATTTAACAACAAATCAATGCAGCAGCTTAAAAGCATTCTTTGTAATATCTTTGTCCATTGTTGCCACATGTCAAAAGTACTTACTAAAGTGCTTAATATATAAAGTGCATTGTGTAAAAAGTGCTGATTTAGAGAAGACAAATAGCAGCTATAGATGTGTACCTGAATGTTAACAATTATATTCTAATATTTATACACCTACATCAATTTCACAGATATTGTCAGCTATAATGTATGGTTCAAATAAATTTGAAATTATAATAAGTTGTGCAGATCTTCACTAATATTGAGCCCTTTAGGTGTTTTGGAATCTAATTCTAAAATGAACCAGGTCTCTAACTGACGTAACAATTTTTCTTGGTTACCTCCTCTCCTCAATACCGGCACTGCGCCAATGACATAATACTTCAAACATTTTAGGTTTTAGGTTATTGTCATGCACTTGTTTAAAATGGCGTGCCACCGAATATGCGGAGTCCGAATTTACGATTGCCCTCAAATGTTGTAAAATCCTCACATGCACTTGCAGCTTAGTTCTTCCCACATATCAAAGACCGCAAGTGCACTCTAGGACGTATACAGCAAAATCAGTTCTGCAGTTGTAAAAACTTTTACCCCAATTGGTTTTGAACTGAATGCTGACATGTAGCTTGAGATATTGTCACCAAAACGACATGCCCTGCAAGAGCTGCATTTGAAAAAACCTTTTTTAGAAGACAGCCAGTTGGTTTTGCTAACTATTTCTGGGCTGATTTTGACTAATTCATTCCTCATTGAGGGAGCTTGCCGAACAGTAAGATTAGGTTTATTTGGAAGAATTTGGCCCGAAGTAGAATCAGTTAAAACTATAGGACATTGTTTGTTGATAATCGATCTAATCTTTCTTTCTTGCCTGCTGTAAGTGGTAAATAATCTGATGTTAGTATCCTCACCCTGATTGGTTGGACAAGGGTCATGTCTTAGGTCAACATTCAGAGGTGTTTGAAACAGAATGGATTCCTTAGTCTTTTCATTTGATTTTGTCATCACCCGTTCAACTATGCTAATGGCATACCCTTGCTCTATAAATCTTACTTTGGCTTCTTATTAGCATAGGGCTAGATCCCTTTCTGAGCTACAGATCTTGCGTAGTTTCAGAAACTACCCATAGGGGATACTGTTTACCAAATGTTTGGGGTGGAAGCTGGATGCATGGAGTGTGGAGTTGCCTGCCGTGCTCTTGCGATGTAACCTGGATTCTAATTTGTTGTCTTTGATGTATATCTGTACGTCAAAAAATTCAATGGATTGTGCATCTATGTGGACAGTGAATTCAAGATTCATTGTATTCACAATAGTACGTTCCACAAACTTGCCAGCACTCTCCTTGTTTCCTTTCCAAATTACAAATACATCATCGATGAACCACAACCAGCTCACCACATGTTCATCCCAGTCTGTGTAGTGGTTTACCATGAGTACCCGCTCCTCCCACCAGCCCACATGTAAACACACGTCGCTGGGGGAGAAGCAGGCACCCATGGCAACTCCACTCAATTCCTAGAACACCTCATTGCCAAACAAAAAGTAATTAATATTTAAACACCAGTTGATCATATTCAATAACATGATTGTACAGTTGAATAGGTCTTTTCTTAAGATAATGATCAACCGCCCTCATTTCATCCCTATGTTCAATGCTGGTATATAGGGAGGTTATATCCATAGTCATAAGTATGTATTAATCTGACCAGGCTATGTCATTCAACCTTTTAAGAAAATCGCTGGTGTCTTTGATGTAAGATGGTAAACTGACAACATATTCTTGGAAGAAGTAGTCCACATATTGTGAAATTCTTTCAAACAAGCCATTTCTCGCTGAAATGATTGGTCAACCAGGTACTGGAGACGTACCTTTATGGATTTTGGAATGAAGTAGGGCACTGGCATAACAGGAAACTCATTGTTCAAAAATTGACATTCATCTTTAGAAATTAGACCTTCACGCTTCCATCTAGTCAGATCTTCTTTGAGCGCACTTTTAATTATCATCACTTGTTGCATGCTGGATCTTTTGCAGCATATATATGGCAGTCGTCAGTAGGTAGTTATAGTTAGGACCTAGTTTCCATAGTAAAAGCATTTTTTGACTTGCCTATAACTTTGGCGTCGTTTGACCAATCTGTATGATTTCCCAAAAAACCAAAGTAGGTTCTGTGTGTCATGGAAAGTTTGGGGGTGATCCATGCAGTGGGGACCGAGAAATAGGGGCATGAAATAAGGGTGTGTTTTAATGTTAATTCCCATATGAACGCATTGCCAAAGCTACAGCCTGAACAGCTGGACGGAATTACACCAAGTTTGGCAGAAAGGTAGATATTGTTACGCAGCTTGTGCTTTTTGTTATTTGGGGCAAAACTGTTCAGTAGTTTTGTGAAATTAAATCCGAACAATATAGTGATATCTCTGTTTATACTTATTTCGCAGCGGTTTCGCAGTGATTGCAAAAGCGCTCACCACCGGGAATACTCTGATTGGCTGGATGCAACCTGAACAAAAAGTTGCGGCGGTTTCACGGTGATCGCAGGTAAATCGCAGAGTGTTGGAGGTAAATTGCAAAAGCACACCAGTGGGAATGCTCTGATTGGCTGTAAGCAAACTGAACAGCAAGCTGCAGCTGCCATTTTATCGTCCGGGAATGCTTACCGGGGCTGGAAATTTGTGTCAAAGATAACATAAGGGGTCAGGGTGGTGATACTCTGACCTCATGTTTGAGAAATGGTTGTATTCATGACACAAGTTATGTGTTCAAAATTGATTTGTTTAATCGCGCATGATATTCTTGAAAACGCCATGATCGCAAGCACAGCCCCCCATGTACCATCGTGGGGACATTGCAAATATTGTGGCGACATTGAAAATATTGGTGAAAATATTTTGAAAAAGATATATATTTGTACACACTCGATGGTCACTGTCACAGACTCATGTACGCACTCACAAACCCACTCTGACACTTATGCAGCCATTCACATACCCACTCACACACTTATACATCCAGTTGCATACCTATTCAGATATACTCATGCACCCACTCACATACCCATTCAGGTACTCATGAACGCACTTACAGACTCCCTCAGAGAGTGATGCACCTACTTAGAGACCCAGTCATAGACTCATGCACACAGTATCATTACCACTTAGAGACTCTTATACCCACTCACAGACCCACTCATGCACTCACTTACAGACTCACTCAGAGATTCTCTCACCCACTTACAGGCACACTCACACTCACAGACCCGTTGAGACACTCACATACCTACTGACAGACCCAGTGAGACACTCATACAGCCACTAACAGATCCACTCAGATACTCATATACCCACTCACACACCCATACAGTCACTCACACACTCAGTCATAGATCCTCTAAGAGAGTTATGCAGTCACTCACTCACATACTCAGAGACTCACATACCCACTCACAGACTCACTCAGATATACATTCACCCACTCAAAGACTTACACATCCACTCACAGACCCACCCAGACACTTGCCCTCCCAGTCACAGACCTACTCAGACACTCATGCATGCACCCATTGACTCATCCACTCAGAGACTTAGCTTCTTACTCACAGACACATAGAGTCACTCCCACACCCATTCACAGACCCACTCAGACGTATGCACCTAGTCACTCATCACTCAGAGACTCATGCACCCACTCACAGTCACACTCAGAGACCCATGCACCCACTCACAGAACCACGCATACACTTATGCTCCTAGTCATAGACCTACTGAGAGACTCATACACTCAGTCACAGACCCACTCAGACACTCATGCACCCACTCACTCACCCACTGAGACATGCATTTAGACATTCATGTATGTACTCACAGATCCAGTCAGACAGTTATATACTTACAAATGCACAAAGGCGCTCATGCCCCTAGTCACAGATCGACTGAGAGACTCAAGCAATGAATCACAGACCCATTGAGACACTGATGCACCCCCTCATAGATGCACTGAGAGAGTCACATAGTTTGCTACAGAACCATTGATAGACTGATGCACCATCTCCCAGGTCCACTGATATACTTACACAGTGAATTAGAGACTTACTGATACATTGATGCATGCAGTCACAGATTCCATTGAAAGAATTATACACTGTGTTTTAGAGATACTAAGGGAGTTATACATGCTATTATAGATTGTGCACAATTTTGAGGTGAGGTGCTCAGCAATCCACAATGGTTTTAACCAAAGCCAGAAACTGAAGAAACTTTAACCCTCTCTGGCCAAACCAAGTAATCTCCACATTTGGCAAACACAAGTCCCTGTCAAAACCTTTCTTTTTTGCAGCCTCTGAGTGAAGCACTAGGAAAGTAAAAGGATGGTAGATTTCTACCATTTTGCTATAATCATGAATACAAGCAAATGTATAAAATACATGACAATAAAATGCGTACTCCTACGATGTTACCCTAACTAGATGTACCTTAGTGTACCTAGCATGTATGTAGGTGTTAAGCCAAGAATCCCTCTAGGATAAAGTCAACTCCATTACCTGAAGTGAGAGACTGTGGGACCCTGTCTTAGTCTCGAGTTGGACACCCCGCAAGGGATGTTAGACCACTGCGAGCTGAAGTATCCGCATGCAGGAGGCTCAGCGTCTCGCGTCAGTGTGTCGGCAGGGAAATCCTGATCTCCTCTGTTTGTCTCAGCAAGATGTGATGTTTATATACCCAATGGTCTCTCCAGGGGTTTTACCTTGCTGTGCCACTTGTCGGACTTAGGATGGCGTCGGGAATGAACTTTGTACATAGATTTATACAGGAGATAGTAGTCCTGCTGAGTTTCCAAGAATCCTCATGCATAATGTATGAGGCTTTTACCAGGGAAAATCCTCCGTTCTGTGTGCATTGTCGTATCTAGGTAAAAGGTCAGTCCCCAAGAGCCGTTATGTGTGTAATGTAGGGGAGAGTACAGGTGAAAGGTTACGATGTTACCTGAGCCAGTATTGGGGTACCTATATGGAATATAACGGCTCTTGGGGACTGACCTTTGAGTGAAGGAGCAATAGCATAACACACAAAAAGATACTTGAGGGTATTAGAGTCAAAGCCTTACCTATTAATTGACTTATTCTAGGAGTGGGGCATTAAAAGATTTTTGAGAGGTCGTCTCACCCTACACTTATCGAGGCATGCTTTATCATTTGATGACCTCTCACACCTGGGTAAGGATGGTACTGCCCAGGCAGACTCGACCGAGGGTAGCTAGTCTATCCCTGGGAGTTCTTATAAATCTGTATTCAGGACAATTATTCTTGGTCCTTTTTTGGGGGGGGACAGAATCAAAAATAAAATATACCTAGTGGTATACTCAAAACAATACTTTATTTGACGAGTACCACTGGTATGTATAAAAACACTTTTAAAAGTTTGATCTCGTAGTGATTTACAATGGATCACTAGACCTAAAAGTCCTAATTACCAGAATCCTAATTACCATCATGTTTCAACCATTCTATGCGCCTAAAGAGGACTGAGGTCTTTGTCAGGGTAATGTGATAAACATTACTAATATGTTGTAAACATGCAATCGAGTAAATATTGTTACCCTACTGGTCCCTCTTGTAAATCTGTCAAACCCTGTCATACTAGACTAGGGGCTCCATGGCAAGGTGTGGGGGACGCCTCCTCCATTGTCACACATTTGTCAGGAGGTCGGCGTTGCATTCGCACCTGCTGGGGCCCCCTCCACTGTCGTAATGTAGGAGCAATAGCAGTCAGGAGAAGGCTGGAGCTGAATGAGGTAGTTTTCCAAATGAAAAGCAGTTAAAATGGAGGTGCTTTTTTTTTAAGATATATTTCATTGGATGCTGTCAGCATGTAAGTGAATACAATTAGGTAATGTGTTGGATGAAATGGTTAGAAGTCCTATTATTGGCTGTTGTTTAAAAAAAAGAAATGTAATACAGACATGGATATGCTTTTGAATCTGTGGAGTAAACTACACCTGCTGTATCTCATTTGGAAGTAGCATGGTTCTTTTAGAATGTGCTGTGAGCTTTTGACCTACTGGTTTCACTGGGTTGCAAGGTATACTGAGCTAAGAGTGCATTGGGGGAAGGGTGTTAAAGAGACAGAACATTTTTTTAAAGTTGAGAAGTCATAACACAATTTAAGTAACGGTAAACTTTAATTTCCAACTCAGGACTATTTAATAAACTGTTGTGCAGTATTTAAATATTTTAAAAACTGAAGCTAAATATCTGTTTGAACTCCATTTTTTTGCGATTTCCTCTTGATCCTCGTAAAGACATAACGAACACGCAGAGACAGGAACCTCATTTTGGAAGAGAGGGAAAGGGTTAACAGATGCTAACCATTCACAAGTGGAGATAGAGTAGTCTAAATTGAAAGACATGATTTTATTTGCTGTCTTTCTCATGATCATAGAGTGGAAGGTTGAAGAGTGTCAAAACTATCCACAAAGAGCTAAAACAACAATGTAATCTTTGAACTAAATTCACTGGTATGTACATAACTTTTTAATTATTTAAAAAAATTACATTTCAAATGAAGAAGTATATGGGAGTTGGATAAAAAAAGAAATTGACATTGATATGAAAAAAAATATATCAGATGAACTGTATCTGGTACAGGGTATGTGTTTAAGATATTAGTAATATTGAAAGTTACAATGAGCAATGCCTTTAAAAATTACAATGTTTTAAATGTCTAAGCATCATGTGCAATACAGACCGATCTATGTTATTTGCATTCTAGGAATTGTAGTACTTTTAGTCACATTTTAAACAGGAGTAGTGTAGTCATGAAAGATTAAAAAAATGTGCTGTGCCTGTATATGAATAATGAAGTAGCAATACTTGTTAGGTATATATTAGGAAGTGTTTGAAAATGTGGTTTTTAACCTATATGACCAGTTTGCATATGTTTAGATGGTGAGATATGGTTTTTCTGGTTGCAGATAGTTATATGTATGATGAGACTCTTGAGTTTACTTAAAGATGTAGAGAACTATATATTTTTGGAAAGATGGCCTGAAGGTGTATATCTATTATGAAATCACATATATGTTTACATGGTGATCTTTGTTCTTTAAGGCTGTTGAAAAGTTCATGTATATGGTGAGGGTGGTGCATTTCTTTAAACATGCTCTGTTTAAAATTGAGTATAATGAATAGGATAGTGAATTGGAATAATGCAGAAGTTCTCTTGAGAGTTCTTGTGCTAGCTTCACTTGGTGTGTAACTTTTTTTGGAGAAATGCTGAATATTTGTTTTAAAGACACAAGAAATATTTGAGAAATGATGTAGGTATGCCATTAAGAAAAGGTTTTGTGCTTTGAAAAAGTGTGAATTGTTGTTTTCAGTTTTAGAAAGTTACTGATGTATGTGCACGCTGAGTAAAAAAGCAACGTATGCTCCTAGACAGCCATGTATCCAATTATATATCAAGTGTGATATCTAGACTTCACTCACACATAGCTCTGTAGAAAATGATAGATACACTAAAACTGGCAGTTTGTTACTGACAGAAGGACTTAAACAATGAGTCACAGATGTAGTCACAACTGTTATGTATCTAACAGCAATGGATGTACTTTCACAGTCAGCCAGGCACTACTCAGGCACTCATCCAATCACCCAGTCACTACTCAGGCAGTCATCGAATCACTCACACATTATCCACGCACATATTCAATCACCCAGGCACTACACATGCACTCTTGCAATCACAAAGGCACTAATTGTGCAGTCATTGAACTATGCAGGCACTACACATGCACTTATCCAATCACCCAGACCTATACAGTTATTCAAACACCCAGGCACAACTCACGCACTTATCCAAACACCCATTTACAACCCATGCACTCATCGAAATACCGAGGCTCGACCCATGCACTCATCCAATTACGCAGGGAATACCATTGCAATGAACATATCACCCATACAGTACCTATGCACTCATTGAAATACTGAGGCAATACTGTTGCACTAATACAATCACCCCAGCAGTACACTTGCTTTCATGGAGTCACTCAAGCGTTTACAATGGACTCATGCAATCACTCAGACACTAGTCATGATCTCATCTAATCAGCCAGGCACTAATGATGCACCCATTCAATTATCCAGGAAATACCTATGCTCTTATCTAAACACCCAGGCACTACCAGTTCACTGAACCATAAACACATAGGCAGCAGCCATGTAGTCATCCAATCACTCAAACACTACTCATGCATTCATCCAATCTACTAGATGCCATGCATGTACTTAAATAATCACATATGCACTATCCATGCACTCTATAAATCACCTATATACTATCTATGCACTCCTGCAATGACCCAGGCCCTAGAGTTGCACTTGTTTAATCATCCAACCACTATCTATGCATGTATTGAATTATTGAGCCATTAGTCATGCACTTATGTAATCATTCAGGCACTACTAATGCACTCATCCAAACACCTAGGTAGTAGTGATATACTCATGCAAACATGCAGACAGTAACTATGCAGATATGGAACGACCCATGAAGTTCTCATATACTCAGGGAATCATCCTGGCACTACCTGTATACTCGGGGAAACACCAAGGCACTACCTATGCACTCATTCAATCATCCAAGGAGTATTCATGTATTCAACCACAAACACTTGTATTTACTGTTTTAGTAAGGAATATGTGGTCTTTTAGAACAATCTGGTGAATTATATATGGAAGCTGTGACACACTCTTTGCATGTACTCTGAAGAATTAGCAAGCTGTATGATCCAATAGAGATTAATGTAAACATTTGTATATGCACTGTTTCCCAAACTTTTAATATGATATATTTCAGTAGAAAAGTACTGACATACTAAATACACCACTGAAACAGTGGTAGAGAGGTACACAAATAGCTCTTATGTTGTCTTTTTGGATTTATAGTGTTGAGACACTGTATGTACTTCTACACTTTGGTTGATGTTCGTTTTAAAGTTTACTACAGAAGGGAGATACTGGTCTTTCACCATGTATAAGTGAGAACTGACATATGGTGCAGCTGTGTTGTAGAAGAGGGTGCTGTAATGTTCAAAGATAATTATTAAATAAAGTTTTATGTTTTTGTTTGGGTTTGGTATATTGAAGTAAGTGCATGTAGTTATATAGCTATCTTCATCTGTAGATTTAAAATTGCAACATACCATAAAAACGTTTTTGTATTATGTGTAAGTCAGTAGTAAAGTAGTTGGTTCATTGGCTAGAGTAAAAATTAAAATATTCTTATTTTTTTTACAGAACAATATCTACATACCTACAGCCAGTTAGAATGCCTACAAAAGTTTGGAAGAAAAAGCAACAGAAACAACTACTGTATCTCTACAAAACTGAGACACGAAAGGGGAAAAATGCAGAAGAAGTGGTGAAAGAAAAAACAGCTACTGGCAAGAGGACAAAGTCAACTCTTAAAAATATATGTTGACACCTATAAAGGTTACAAAATAATAAAAATAAAAACCAAACTATGTGAAAGAATAAGAGTGGACAAAATCTATATTACAAGAACAGTAAAGAATGTAACAAAGATGAACACACCTTAACCAGGAGACAGAATCAGAGTGGTTGTAATCTACTGAGAAATATGAAGAAGTATAGAAGAAGGAGTGAGGCACTGAAACAGAAAGAACAAGTTGAGGGAGTAATTGATCAGGTCGGATCTTTGCTTTGTAGAGGAAATCTTTCATTTTGATTATAAATAGAATGAAGACTCTTGAGAAAATAGTGTTGTACGTGAGGAGACAAAACCAGAAGCAAAGATTAGTCAATAGAGCTGACTTTAGTTTAGTTTATACTGGAGAATGAATACATACTTCTATTACAGACCCTTTCTGTAATGAAGAAAGCTATCTCCAGGATAACACATTAGTTTATGCTATTGATGAAAGAGGACAATGTTATGAAATGAAGAATGGCACTCCTATAGCGCAAGAGGTGATGATGTATAGAAATGTAGAACAAGTTATTGCAGAAGAGGTACAGGGAAGGCAAAGTCAGGCCCTGTATACAAATGGAATTGTAGTAGTGTTTGTAGTATTTGACAACAATCTATTGATACACTAAGACAACTAATTTCTACATATCTTTCGAAGGTAAAGTTTAAAACACAAAATAAGTACTTTACAAGGATTGGACCTTGCAAGGTTAGAAAGCATACAAAGTAGGAGGGACACTTAGGACCTTGTTTATCAAAGATAGTGTGGCAAAGCACCTTTCATCATTTCAGGATGTAAGCTGTACACCTCTCAACAATGAAAACTTTAGTTAGGAGGTTGTACTATGTGAACATTCATGCTTTATGTTTAGGAGAAATGAATAGAGCACTTTTGTATGGTACTGTGGCAGAGGTAGAAAAGGTTTGAGATGATGTGCAATTTTGTTTCTTTTGTCCAGAACAGGACTCTACGGAAAATGAAGAGTTGATAACAGGGGGAGTTGCAGAACAGGACACAGGTGTTATAGTTGATAGTTTTGAAGAAGAGATTACAAAATTGAACACAATGTGCTCTGAAAAATCAGAGTATGTTTGCATATGTTGTCGCCATACTCATTACAAGATTCAAACACAGACTGTTGACTTGTATTTAAAAAGTGAAAAAGAAAATAATGATAACTGGCAAAAGTTTGTAGTGTACTTATTTGTAGAGGAATGCTTTGTCTTTTCCACACAGCAAGTTATATATAAGTACTGTTACAATAAATTAGAAGATAATAAAATGCCAGCTAGAGTTGTGCATAACAAGTCAGTACTGGTTCACATTTCAGAACCACTTCAAGGTTTTAAATGTTTGAGTCCATTTTTATCCAAAGTATACATCCATTTCAGGCTATAGTCCGTATGGAGCCAAAGATAGGCAAGTTACCACCAACAGAGCTGCAGAAAGGTTTAAAGGTAGAGTAATGTACTAGATAAGAAGTGTTTTCTCAAAATGTTCAGCAGGATGCTCAAGAATTTTTAATGGTAATGCCAGGACTATTAGAGGAAGAGGATGTGAATATCAATGAATTATTTGGTTTAAGTTGTAAATGGAACAATAATTATGAACATTGTGAATTCACCTCTAGCCCTGAAATTAATTTGGAACGATTCATCTACTTGATGTTATCAGATTGTAAAGCTGTGGCCTTTGAAAATTTAACCAAAAACGTCCATCAAGATATGACCTATCCAAACTGCAGATTAGAACTTAGGTGTATGTTGTTAGTACAAACGTATGGGAAATATGTCTCAGTCATGCTACAATGATGCAGAGTGAATGGTAGTAAATTAGAAACTGAAATTACAAACTTTGTAGCTGGACAAATTTCCATTTAAAAAAAAAAAACGTTCACAACTATACCAAACATATTTCATGAGTGAGTTAATATTACCTCTACACACTACACAATATATTAAAAATGTCAAAGTGGATGGACAGAGTGCAATGACCTAGAGATGTCATTCAAATCAAGACTACGTAAAAAGCTAACAAACTTATATCTGCTATTTCAAGAACCGAAGTTGTAAGGACAATTTAGGATAACAAAATGTGGTACTGTGTTGAAATGTATATGAATTATATGTTTCTAAGACATTATTCCGCTTATTAGCGGTATTGTCTACAGCAAGTTGTTAGAGATGAAAGACTGTTTTTAACTGGAGGAAAGGAATTCATAAAACATTACAGGACTACATTCTGTTACTACAGATAAAAACTAAACGGAGGCACTATAATGCCAGCAGCCTTAAGTTGCATCTAAGAAGTCTTCTCTCCACTTCACCATTGCATCTTGTTTTAGTTGCCTAATGTTCAATATGAAATCCTAATACATTTTTCTTTGTTTACATTTTTTCACAGTGCTTGAACTGCTGCAATAAAAGAAGAATAAAAATTAACAAGTATGGTTTTTCACATTCTGCAAAATTACATCCACAGACTGCTTCCCAGCTGTTGGTGTTGTAGTTCATGCAAAAGGTAGCAAAACGCTTTAGTTCTGGTGAAATTTCACTTCAGCTGGAACTTTGTCGCCAGCAGCAGGGGCTGGAGGTCTGGAGACTGATGATCCCTCTCCGTTTTTTTCTTTGTGCAATTTTAAGTTGCTTCTTGTGGTATGTTTTCAAGGGGTCCAACATGTTTGTTGAACCACATGAATATTTTTTAGCTGTGCCCTGGGAGAATGTCTTCTCACATATGCTACACTTCACCAATTTAGCTGTAAAACTGTGTAAACCAATTACATTTCTTTGTTTGGTAGTCATGTTCTATTCTTGAGTTTCGATGTTGAAAGTTATTTTTTGAAACTATTGCTTTTGCCAAATGAGTTGTTGAACTAGATTTAAACCATTATGTTACTAAACAGCTAGACTCAACCTTTGTGTAAAATATGTCTATATATCTGTTTTACACTTTGTCATTTGTATTCGTGACTACTGACGTCATTGCGACCTCGGGTGTTGCTGTAAAGAAGGAAAATGCATTTTTGATGTAGTCATTTCGACAAATGAATACAAAGGGGAAAGTTAAATTAGTATCTTACTAAACAGCTACACAGAAACTTTATGTGAAATATCTCTATATATGTGTTTTACACTTTGTCAAAAACACGTGTTACTCGCTGTGTGTCCTCTGAGATTGTGACGTTGTTGTGAAAACCAAAAATATCTGGAAATAAGATGATTAATGTACTTTTTAAATAAATAGTTGACAAGTACAACAATAAGTGGTGCGCCATGCAGATGTAAAGTTCACTATCTAATTATAGAAAAACAATATAGGGACGTGTTAGACCTGGCACCAATGGCGTGGGTCTCCCTTCCATTCTTTTGCTATTGCCTCCTATATTTTTGCTGTGTTTTTGCTGGTCTAGATGCTTTGGGCACTTTGCCACTGCTATTCAGTGCCAAAGTGCAAGTGCTCCCTATTGTAAATTGTTGTAATGGATTAGTGACTCCATGATTGGCTATTTGATTTACTTGTCAGACCCTAATACAGTGCACCCTGTGTGCCCAGGGCCTGTAAATCAAATGCTGCTGGTGGGCTTGCAGCACTGGTTGTGCCACCCACAGAAGCAGCTTGTAAAATGTGGCTCAGGCCTGCCATTGCAGAGCCTGTGTGCAGTCTGGGACTGGCATTTCGACTTGGCAAGTGCACACACTTGCCAGTCCCTAAACCTTCCCTTTTCTAAATGTTAGCCACCCCTAAGGTAGGCCCAAGGTACTCCTATGGGCAGGGTGCATTGTATGTGAAAGGTAGGACATGCCCTGATGTGTGTGGCATGTCCTGATAGTGAATTACAACCAATTTCGTTTTTCACTATTGCAAGGCTATCTGTTCCCATAGCAAACAAATGATGGACGGAATGCTGACAATGCAAACATTCTCCCCCAGTCAAAAGATCTGGGTTAAATTCATCATTCTTTTTCCCACTACGCCACCCCAGTTTGGACCCAGCCATATGCAAATCAGTCTTGACCCTGTGCCCCATGGGAACAGTCCAGACCGAACTGCCAGGCCAGGTCCTCCCTGGACCGGAAACAAGAATCCTGGGACCGGTTTCAGGGTATGTCACCCTTCTTCAGCCAGGCTAGCTTGATTCCAGTGGCACAGTGAGCAAGGGACCCACGTCTGGGCATACCCATCCCACTTAGGGCGAAAAGTGTTACAGCAAACAAATGATGGACGGAATGCTGACAATGCAAACATTCTCCCCAGTCAAAAGATCTGGGTTAAATCCATCGTTCTTTTGCCCACTACACCACCCCAGTTTGGACCCAGCCATATGCAAATCAGTCTTGACCCTGTGCCCCATGGGAACAGTCCAGACCAAACTGCCAGGCCAGGTCCTCCCTGGACCGGAAACAAGCATCCTGGGACCGGTTTCAGGGTATGTCACCCTTCTTCAGCCAGGCTAGCTTGATTCCAGTGGCACAGAGAGCAAGGGACCCACGTCTGGGCATACCCATCCCACTTAGGGCGAAAAGTGTTACAGCAAACAAATGATGGACGGAATGCTGACAATGCAAACATTCTCCCCCAGTCAAAAGATCTGGGTTAAATCCATCGTTCTTTTGCCCACTACGCCACCCCAGTTTGGACCCAGCCATATGCAAATCAGTCTTGACCCTGTGCCCCATGGGAACAGTCCAGACCGAACTGCCAGGCCAGGTCATCCCTGGACCGGAAACAAGCATCCTGGGACCGGTTTCAGGATATGTCACCCTTCTTCAGCCAGGCTAGCTTGATTCCAGTGGCACAGTGAGCAGTGCACCCTGTGTGCCCAGGGCCTGTAAATCAAATGCTGCTGGTGGGCTTGCAGCACTGGTTGTGCCACCCACAGAAGCAGCTTGTAAAATGGGGTTCAGGCCTGCCATTGCAGAGCCTGTGTGCAGTCTGGGACTGCCATGTCGACTTGGCAAGTGCACACACTTGCCAGTCCCTAAACCTTCCCTTTTCTACATGTTAGTCACCCCTAAGGTAGGCAAAGGTACCCCTATGGGCAGGGTGCATTGTATGTGAACGGTAGGACATGCCCTGATGTGTGTGGCATGTCCTGATAGTGAATTACAGCCAATTTCGTTTTTCACTATTGCAAGGCTATCTGTTCCCATAGGATAGAATGGGCAGTTTGTTTATAACATCTTATAAACATAACTGACCCAAGAACAAGATAGGAAAATAAAGTTTAGTATGCCTGAACTCAGAATGTTAAGATACATCTTTTAGTGTGGGTGATTTTTACATTCTGTGTTTGAAAATACCACTTTTAGAAAGTAGGTATTTTCTTGCCTAACCATCCAGTATGCCTCTGCTAGGTTTGTGTATTCCATGACTTGTTTGTGAGTGACAGGGGGCTGAGAGGGCCTTGGCTCCAGCAGTCTGATGAGTCAGGGCTGGGCTGAATAGAGCCCACATAGAATAGAGAGAAGGGGGAGGAGATTTCCTTTCACTTGCCTGAGCCTTCATAGAATAGAGAGTAGGGGGAGGAGTTTTCCTTTCAGCTACCTGGGCCAGGTCTGCTTTCAACAATGCTGTCTCCACCTCCTACCAGGAAGCTGCACCGGGGAGGACAGAACTGGTTTTGACTAGGTACAGACACTCTCTGCCTTCAGAGAACAAAGGATTTAGTAGTATAAATATTGGGGCCCAGACCCCAGAACTTTAGATCACTTCTGGGAATCAAGACGAACCTTTGCCAAGGAGAGAAACCAAGGAAGCTGAAGGAGGAGACTGCCCCTGTGATGTTTGCTGTTTGGGGTTGGCCTGCAGTGGTTACTCATTGCCAAGGAAAGGAGAAAAGGAACTTTGTGTGTACTTTTACAATCTTGAGGAAGATCTCCAAGGGCTTGAAGCTGAGCTTGCCTCCTGTTCTGAAGTCTCAGGGACACAAAGACTTCACCCCCAGCTCCCCCTGGATTTCCTTGCTGGGAATTCTACCTGCAGAGAGGTGCCTGCTGTTGTCTTGGGCCCTCTGGAGACTGCGTGTCGCTGGGAGCTGGAAGCGCGATGCAACGAGGAAGAAGCGTGTTGCCGCCACAGCTGTTGCCGTCGCATCACCGGAGAAGCGTGCCGCTGCCGCAGAGGTCACCATCGCATCACCGGAGAAGCGTGTCGCAGGGCCTGTCACGGCTCCAAAGTTCATTGAGTTCATTGAGTTCGCCGCACGGCCGTCGGGCGTGCACGCATCGCATCCAAGTTATTGCATCGCATCAAAGACGCCATTTTGTCGCATCGCACCAGATCATCGCATCGCATCAAGGCGCCATCTTGTCGCATCGCACCGGATAACAGTAAGAAACCGACGCATCACCTCCTCTTCGGTAAGGAACCGACGCATAACCTCCCCTGCGCTGCAGTAAGGAACCAACGCATCACCTCCCCCGGAGCAAGGAACCGATGCATCACCTTCCCTGCGACCCTTTTGTTTGTATTGCGTTACGCATCCAAGGTACTTTGAGAGTAAAGTGTCGTATTTACCATCTACATTGAACTAAGCTATTTCTACCATCTGAAAGTCATATTTTTGAGTACTGTATTGTGGATTTTTGTCGTTTGGGCTTGTGTTAAGTCTAGATAAAGATTACTTATTTTTCTAAACTGATGGGTGTCCATTTGTTGTGTTTTCACTGTATTACTGTATGTGTTCACAAATGCTTTACACACTGCCTCTGAGATAAGCCTGCCTGCTCATGCCAAGCTACCAAGGGGGTGAGCAGGGGTTATTTTAGGAGTGTAGCCCCCTTACCCTGACTAGAAGCAAGGGCCCCTATTTGGTCAAAGGTATCTACCTCTGCCAACTAGAGACCCCCATTTCTAGCATGGGTGGTCAGCGGTGAGGATTTGAACTTGCATTTGTGACTCATATACAGTGATTGGTGTACACTACTAGTGAGTGCAGACCATAACGTGACCACATACATTTTGGTAGAATTTTTTCCTTGGGACTGCTATTTTTGCTAGAAACTGCCAATCCTTGTTACCATGAGCAAAGCAGCATCCAACGCATCTATGGATCTACAATTTGAAGAAGACAGGGTTGATATTTACACTGTGCCAAACCCCTCTGTAAAAGATTTAAAATCTCTGTGAAAGGCATCTCCAAGAAGGAGGAGTTCTAAAAGGCGCTGAAGGCCTGGGTGGAAGCTAGAAAAGCTCCTGAGCATTCTGAAGAGCCTAGGGAGGAGGCAGAGAATGCAGATGGGCAGCTGGATGGGCCATTGGGTCTGACCGGGGAGAAAGTACCTTCGAGGGCAGGCAGCAGTGTTTCTTCAAAGGGCCTGTCTCCAGAAGAGCTGGAGGAGAGGGATAGGATGCATAAGATGGAGCTGGCCAAGCTCAAACTGGGTGGTCAGATGGAATTAGAAAGCAAGAAGTTATCCTTGGAAGAAAAAAAGATGCATTTAGAGCATGAGAGAATGTTGAGGGAATTAGAGTTAAAAGACAAGAGATTAGAAATTACTCCCTCTGGTGGCAGCACACCATCCATGCCTGTAGAAGCAAGAGTATTCATCCCCAAAGATGTAATTAAGGAGTTCCACAAGCATAAAGATATTGGGCAATGGTTTAAGGCCTATGAGGTAGCCATGACCTCCCACCGGGTCCCTGAGAAGGATTGGGGAGCGGGGTTGTGGGGGCGGTTGCTCAGTGATGGGCGGGACACCTTGTTAGACTTGCCCTCTGAGGACCAGAATTCCTATGTCCACATGAAGGAAGCCTTGATGACCAGGTATGGGTTGACCCCAGAGCTTTATAGACAAAGGTTTAGAAATTGTAAGAAACTGGAGTCAAGTACTTGGGTGGAATTTGTGTCTTCTTTTTTGCAGAGCATTGGATGGTTGGGTGAAGGGTAGCAAAGTGAATGATTTTGAAGCGCTCTATGATTTGATTGCATGGGAGCACTTGTCCAGTAATTGTTTTCCAGAGCTACGCCAGCACCTGATTGATAGTAAGCTGACTATCCCTAGGAAGCTTGCTGAGGAGGCGGACGGCTGGGTTAGTACCCGGGTCCACAAGTTCATGTGGGAGACTTTCCCAAAGGTGGGCAGGGTCCCCAGCAGAAGAGTGGGGGGGACAAGGGTAAACAGAGGGAGTTCCAGAAAGGGCCCCAAAGTAATCCCCAAGGGAACCAAGGGAAGGGTTCCCAGCCTCCTCCTGAGAAGAAGTCAGGGGCCCCGACAGATAAGCCTGTTCAAAAGGGGCCCAGGACATGTTATACATGTGGTCAGGTGGGCCACTGCTTCTGGGATCCTAAGTGTCCCCTGAAAGGAAAGACAGCACCCACTGGTGCACCGCCCCGGCATATGGCTAGTGTAGCCCTGGGGGAGGAGTTGGGTGCCCAAGGTGGGTGGGGTCCCACAGAGATGTTCCTGGTCTCTTTAGGAGACAGTGAGATGGTCCCTAGGACCCAGCTGCCTGATAACACTAAGAAATACAGGCAGTGGGTGACCATCAATGGCCATAGGGTGGAGGCTCTGAGAGACACCGGAGCCAGTGTGACAGCTGTCAGTTGTCGGCTGGTGTCTGAAGAGCAGGTGATCCCCCATGCATTTTACCCTGTAGTTGCTGCTGACAACTCAGAGAGCCACTGTAAGGTTTCCCAGGTTCCCTTTGAGGGGGGGGTCTCAGGTACCTTTCAAGTAGCTGTGAGGCCAGCCATGCCTGTTGACTGTCTGCTAGGCAATGATTTGGAAAGCTCCCCTTGGGCTAAGGTAGAGTGAAGAGCTCATTTGGAGATGTTGGGTCAGCCTGAGTGGGCATGTGTGACCACTCGGTCCATGGCAGCCAGTAAGGGTATTCAAGAGGACCTGGAGCCTGAAAGAGTTGCCCAGGTGCCTGCCTTAAAGAGAAGAGGCAGGGGGCGCGGGAAACCAGCCCCCAAAGTTCCCACGGTCCAGGAGGAGGCAGACCTTGATGGGGATGCCCTGGAACCTACAGGGGAACAAGTAGCTGAACTGGGGGACCTGCCTGAGCTGACCCATTGGCAGCAGGAAGGAGGACCCTCCAGGGAAGAGTTCTGCGAGGAGCAGAAGAAGTGCCCTTCTCTTGTGGGTTTGCAGCAACAGGCCACAAACCAGGCAGCAGGTGATCAGTCTGGATCACATTGGATCTACTGGGAGAATGGTCTCCTATATAGCGAGCCTAAGGTTGCTGAGCCTGGGTCAGCCCGTGTGCTGGTGGTACCCCAGTGCTTTAGAGCCTTCCTACTGGGTCTGGCTCATGATGTGCCTTTAGCAGGACATTTGGGGCAAGACAAGACCTTTGAAAGGCTTGTCACCCACTTTTATTGGCCCCAAATGCGCAAGAGTTCAGATACTCATTGCAGGACCTGTCAGACTTGCCAGGCAAGTGGAAAGAGTGGGAGGAAGCAAAAGGCTCCTCTCCAACCGTTCCCTGTGGTCAGCACCCCCTTTGAAAGGGTGGGCATTGACATTGTGGGGCCTCTGGATCCCAAGACAGCCATGGGCAACAGGTTCATCCTGGTCTTGGTGGACCATGCCACCCGGTGCCCGGAAGCCATCCCTCTCAGGACTGTGACGGCCCCGTGGTGGGACGTGCATTGATGGGGATTTTCTCCCGTGTGGGGTTCCCCAGAGAGGTGGTGTCAGACCGTGGTACCAACTTCATATCTAAGTATATGAAGTCCCTGTGGCAGGAGTGTGGTGTAACCTACAAGTTCACCACTCCTTGCCACCCCCAAAGTAATGGGCTGGTGAGAAATTCAACCGGACTCTAAAAGGCATGATTATGGGTCTTGAGGAACCTATGAGGTGTAAGTGGGATGTCCTCTGGCCATGCCTTCTGTTTGCTTACAGAGAGGTGCCACAGAAATCCTTAGGGTTCAGTCCCTTTGAGCTGCTGTATGGTCACCCTGTAAGAGGACCTCTGAGTTTGGTAAAGGAAGGCTGGGAGAAAGCTCCCAGTAAATCTCCCCAGGATGTATATAGCTACATGCGGGCCTTCAGAAACCAAGCTCGGCGTTTCAGACAACTCGCTCAGGCGAATCTGGAAGCCAGCGAGGAGGAGATGAAACGGTGGTATGATCAGAATGCCACTCTGATTGAGTTTCAGCCTGGACAGAAAGTGTGGGTCATGGCCCCCGTGGAGCCTTGTGCGCTCCAGGGTAAGTGGACCAGACCATTTGAGGGGGTGGAGCGCAAGAGTGATGTCACCTACTTGGTGGACTTGCGGTCTCCTAGGAACCCTTTGCGGGTCCTGCATGTAATCCGCCTGAAGCCCCACTTGGAGAGGTCCGAAGTGGGCATGCTCCTAGCAACAGATGATGGAATGGAGGAGGAGACTGAGCCTCTTCCTGACCTCCTGTCTGCAACAGAGCAAGATGGGTCAGTGGAGGGTGTGAACTTCTCTTCCGCCCTGACCCCTGAGCAGCAGGATGACTGTTGCCAACTGTTGGGACAGTTTCCTGATCTGTTCTCCCTGACTCCCGGTGTCACTGAGTGGTGGGTCCATGATGTGGGCACTGGGAACAGTCCTCCTGTAAAGCACAAAACTTACAGAGTGACTGACAGGGTGAGAGCTTGCATCAAGGAGGAGGTCTCCAAGATGTTTGCCTTAGGGGTGATTGAGTCCTCTAACAGCCCTTGGGCCAGCCCAGTGGTCTTGGTCCCAAAGGCTGCAGCGCCTGGTGCCACACCCAAACTCGGGTTCTGTGTGGACTACCAAGGACTCAATTCAGTCACCAGGACTGACGCGCACCCCATCCCCAGAGCTGATGAGCTCATTGATCGGTTAGGGGCTGCCCGGTACCTCAGTACGTTTGATTTAATGTCTGGGTACTGGCAGATTGCCTTAACTGATGGGGCAAGAGAGGGGTCAGCATTCTCCACACCAGATGGGCACTACCAATTCCGGGTTATGCCCTTTGGGATGAAGAATGCCCCTGCCACCTTTCAGAGGTTGGACAACCAGATGTTGGGTGGACTGGAAGATTTCAGTGCCGCCTACCTGGATGACATTACAGTGTTCAGCGCCAGTTGGGAAGAACATCTGCGCCACCTCTGGGAAGTGTTGATGGCACTGCGGAGGGCAGGCCTCACGATCAAGGCGAGTAAGTGCCAGATCGGGCAGGGTTCCGTGGTGTACTTGGGACACCAGGTTGGGAGCGGCCAGGTGGCGCCCCTACAGCCCAAGATTGAGACCATCCTGGCTTGGGAACCCCCCAAGACCCAGACAGAGGTGAGAGCCTTTTTAGGACTCACAGGATACTACAGGAGGTTTGTCAAGGGGTATGGCAGCATTGTAGCACCCTTGACAGAGCTGACTTCCAGGAAGCAGCCCAAGAAAGTGAACTGGGCTGACACCTGTCAGAAAGCTTTTGATGCCCTGAAGACTGCCATGTGCACGGCGCCCGTGCTTCAGGCGCCCAACTTCTCAAAGGAATTCATTGTGCAGACAGACGCTTCAGAGCATGGTGTGGGGGCTGTACTTTCACAGATGAATGAGGAGGGCCTAGACCAACCTGTAGCCTTCATTAGTAGGAGGTTACTTCCACTTGAACAGAGGTGGAGTGCATTGAGCGTGAGGCATTTGCTGTTGTCTGGGCACTGAAGAAGTTGAGACCATACTTGTTTGGGACTCACTTCCGGGTTCAGACCGACCACAGGCCCCTCAGATGGCTGATGCAGATGAGGGGTGAGATTACAAAGCTGTTGAGGTGGTCCATTTCCCTACAGGGGATGGACTTCACAGTGGAACACCGCCGTGGTACAGAACACGCCAATGCTGATGGTCTGTCCAGATTTTTCCACCTTAGTGAAGAAAACTCCCAAGAGGTAGGATAGTTCTCCCCACATTTCAGCTGGAGGGGACACGTGTTAGACCTGGCACCATTGGCGTGGGTCTACCTTCCATTTTTTTGCTGTTGCCTCCTTTGTTTTTGCTGTGTTTTTGCTGGTCTAGATGCTTTGGGCACTTTGCCACTGCTATTCAGTGCCAAAGTGCAAGTGCTCCCTATTGTAAATTGTTGTAATGGATTAGTGACTCCATGATTGGCCATTTGATTTACTTGTCAGACCCTAATATAGTGCACCCTGTGTGCCCAGGGCCTGTAAATCAAATGCTGCTGGTGGGCTTGCAGCACTGGTTGTGCCACCCACAGAAGCAGCTCGTAAAATGGGGTTCAGGCCTGCCATTGCAGAGCCTGTGTGCAGTCTGGGACTGCCATGTCGACTTGGCAAGTGCACACACTTGCCAGTCCCTAAACCTTCCCTTTTCTACATGTTAGTCACCCCTAAGGTAGGCCAAAGGTACCCCAATGGGCAGGGTGCATTGTATGTGAACGGTAGGACATGCCCTGATGTGTGTGGTATGTCCTGATAGTGAATTACACCCAATTTCGTTTTTCACTATTGCAAGGCTATCTGTTCCCATAGGCCAGAATGGGCAGTTTGATTATAACATCTTATAAACATAACTGACCCAAGGAACAAGATAGGAAAATAAAGTTTAGTATGCCTGAACTCAGAATGTTAAGATACATCTTTTAGTGTGGGTGATTTTTACATTCTGTGTTTGAAAATACCACTTTTAGAAAGTAGGTATTTCTTGCCTAACCATCCAGTATGCCTCTGCTAGGTTTGTGTATTCCATGTCTGGTTTGTGAGTGACAGGGGGCTGAGAGGGCCTTGGCTCCAGCAGTCTGATGAGTCAGGGCTGGGCTGAATAGAGCCCACATAGAATAGAGAGTAGGGGGAGGAGATTTCCTTTCACTTGCCTGAGCCTTCATAGAATAGAGAGTAGGGGGAGGAGTTTTCCTTTCAGCTACCTGGGCCAGGTCTGCTTTCAAAAATGCTGTCTCCACCTCCTGCCAGGAAGCTGCACCGGGGAGGACAGAACTGGTTTTGACTAGGTACAGACACTCTCTGCCTTCAGAAAACAAAGGATTTAGTAGTATAAATATTGGGGCCCAGACCCCAGAACTTTAGATCACTTCTGGGAATCAAGATGAACCTTTGCCAAGGAGAGAAACCAAGGAAGCTGACAAGGAGACTGCCCCTGTGCTGTTTGCTGTTTGGGGTTGGCCTGCAGTGGTTACTCATTGCCAAGGAAAGGAGAAAAGGAAGAGGAAGATCTCCAAGGGCTTGAAGCTGAGCTTGCCTCCTGTTCTGAAGTCTCAGGGACACAAAGACTTCATCCCCAGCTCCCCCTGAATTTCCTTGCTTGGAATTCTACCTGCAGAGAGGTGCCTGCTGTTGTCTTGGGCCCTCTGGAGACTGCGTGTCGCTGGAAGCTGGAAGCGCGACGCAACAAGGAAGAAGTGTGTCGCCGCCGCAGCTGTTGCTGTCGCATTGCCGAAGAAGCGTGTCGCTGCTGCAGCAGTTTGCCGTCGCATCACTGACGAAGCGCGTCGCATCACCGGAGAAGTGTGCAGCTGCCGCAGAGGTCACCGTCGCATCACCGGAGAAGCGTGTCGCAGGGCCTGTCATGGCTCCATAGTTCGAGTTCGCCGCACGGCTGCCGGGCGTGCACGCATTGCATCCAAGTTATCGCATCGCATCAAAGACGCCATTTTGTCGCATCGCACTGGATCGTCGCATCGCATCGAGGCGCCATCTTGTCGCATCGCACCGGATCACAGTAAGAAACTGACGCTTCACCTCCTCTTCGGTAAGGAACCGACGCATCACCTCCCCTGCGCTGCAGTAAGGAACCAACGCATCACCTCCCCCGGAACAAGGAACCGATGCATCACCTTCCCTGCGACCCTTTTGTTTGTATTGCGTTACGCATCCACGGTACTTTGAGAGTAAATTGTCGCATTTACCATCTACAGTAATATTTCCAAGTAAAAACTCTGACGAGGCACACCTGAGCACGAAGGCGGAGACAGCCGTGGAGCGGGAGCAGGAGCGAGTTTGGCGGGAGTGGGTTCGGCGCCCGAGGTCCGCGTCTGAGGATCGCAGCAGGCTGTAAGCTGTATGCCCGGACCCAAAACCCGCCGTAAATCTGCCAGGCCAATAAAAACAAAACTATAACGAAGAGTCCGGTGCGCTGCCTTAGGTGCGCTTACCGGGTGACAATTAACTCCGTACCCATCCAGGCAGAATCCAGGCAGAAGGCTGAAATCTGCGGCCAGGGCGTTACACCGAAGTGAACGTGGGAGACGCCGAGGGAGACGCCGAGCTGCTGTTCCGTGCTCCTGACCCCCCGTCGACCTTCAGCGGTGGTCGGACGGGGGATAAAGTATTTTTGCTCCCCATAGTGCGGGGACTTCCCCATAGAGCGGGCGCAGGGATGCATTGTGATGCCCTAATACTTTAAGTGCCTGCGCCTGCACCTGGACCAGCGTCTGTACTTGGACCAACTTAAGACCGGCACGGGGGAGGACCACACTGTAGAGCATTGTTCTGGTGAGTCCCTGTAACTGGCAGACTTTGCATTATAGCGGGAAAGCGGCGAACAACAGCAAAATAGCAAGAGTGACTATCATCAGTTAGAGCTCGTTTTTATCCGCTCTTTACCGCTTTAATTCGTCTCGTGGACAGCTGGTGCAGAAAGCAAGAGTATGAGGGAGGAGGGTGTAGTGCCCCTTGGTGGAGCGTTGCCAGGCCCTCGAGGAGTCGGTTCAGTTAGGTCTGGGTGCGGTTTGTGGGGTGCTTTGGCGTGCGCAGCCTCTCTCAGCTGTTTGACATATTCAGAGCAAATAAGGGGAGAAGGCTTGTACAGTAAAAGGAGCCTAGAAAGTGCTAGGAGCAAATTCGGTATATTCATCACAGGTCCAGCAACCTTTAAGGTCCTTGTGGACTCTGAGGATAACGTCACCAAGGCAGCGAAGGAAGCGATTGCGGAGAACTAAAAGCACAGGATTTAGGGTAAATGCCCCCAAAAGTGAAACCTCGTGGGGTCAAAAAGGTTCCGAAAGCTGTTGCACCAAGAAAGGGTAAAAAGGGCCAGCAGCAAAAGGCATTGGAGAGCATCAGTATGGACCCTTTGGATGAAACGTCGACATCAAATAGACATGATATTCCGCTACTCCCAGTAGAAGAAGTGAGCGGGACTTCTCTAAGACAATCTATAAAAAAAATTGTGAGAAATATTTTAAAAGGAATCTTGATGTATGTGAATATTCCCCGCAGTTGGGGGGAACACAAGATAGAGACAGTATGAGTAGCCAAAGAACTACAATGGGTGTAACAATGGGTGTAACAAATGACTCTTTACATCCACTAGATTTGGACCAAGGGGGGATAAATGAAGGGGAAATGTTTGGGCTGGAACCCAGATTATCATCATCGCCCCGTCTCTCCTGTAGTGGAAGGGAAAGGGATAGCCCTAGAGTAGATAAAGTACCACAACAGGTAGTTAATAGTCAGGAGAAGAAGGGAATCGTGACTCCCCAGCAAAGCTTTATCTCCCCAGATACTTTACAATCATCCTTGGCACTCGACATGATAGTGTCTTCGGAATCATCATTATTAGAGGTGATGTTTTTAATGCAAAAAACTCTCCAAGCAATATTAGAAGCCTTAGTTGAGAATAATGGACAAGCGAAAACCCATAAAGCTCAATTACAACAGATTGCAGAGGAGTTAAAACAAATTAATAATTGCATGCCAAATATAGTACGCCCAGTAATGGAGACAAGGGAGCAGGAGGTATATGTACCTTTATGTACCTATGAGAACAAAGCTACACAAGTGAACGAAGCTATACAGATTGAAAACCCCCAACAGTATATATCTCAAAGTGCCCTATGCTGGTAATAAAGAGGAGGGCATATAAGAGATCTAAAAGGTATAGACCCGAGCATAAGAGCAGAAAGATCAGAAATAAGTCGCAGAAAATGCTGGAAAAGACAAGGGAGGTACATCAAAGCCAGAGTAAAAAACAGGGTGTAGTAATATTAGGGCAAGAGAGACCACTGATAGATGAGATCACAAATAAAAAGGGATCAGGGAAGAATCAGAATAGAAAAGTTATAAGTACAGCAAAGAGGATGAATACCCTGTGTGGAAGCATGCAAACCCAAGGTCTTGTAATACAGAAGAAAATAGAAAGAACGGGGAGCAGGGTGGGGGGTGGGGGGTGAACCAGCGGGCATAAGAATAAGGGGAGAGCCCCCCTTAGATCGAACAGGATGGATAAGAGCCGGCCCACAGCCTGAGCCCACTCCTATAGTTAGGAGATGCGCTAGGATGTATGATAACAGTGAGGACCTATGGGTATTTATGGAACCATGGGGACAAAGGGTGGGGAAAAAGCGGCAAAGGAAAATAAAACCCCTAAATCGTGCAAACCTATTGCAAATACTGGTTAAATGCCCTACATTGGGGGAGGTCACATCTGAAGATTTAAGGCAAATAGGCTTTGTAACAAATTTAGAAGGAAACGAGGTAACAAAGGTGCTTTTCTACTCTGAATTTGTAAAACAGTCGGTGGTAAAGGCAGCGAGAGACCTGGAAAAGGAGGGAATAAGACTTGTGCATGTCAATGAACTTGGGAAAGAAGGGAATAATTCTGGGAGCTCTGGGACCCTTATTTACCATGCAGGGCTATGCCCGGAGCAAATACAGTATGATGCATTAGGTGCCCAATATAGAAGAATTTGCACAGATAAATATCAAGGAGGGCTAAAAGTAATAATAGCAAATACCGCCTATGAGCCAATGTTGAGTAATCGATTTGACCTCCTAGCCGAATCCCCAAATAGTTGGGAGGGCAATATGACCAATGTGGTGAGTGAATTGGACTAGGACTTAGGGTACTCGCACAGCCTACGGACACTGTCTTGGAATATTGGGGGCTATAAGAGACAGCTAGCACAAGACACTTTTAGAAAAATGCTGGGTAATTATGACATCTTGTGTCTGCAGGAGTCCTGGTTCTGTGAGGTACCCGATCCAATAGATGGTTTTTTTTATGGTAACCAACGAGGCAGTACGAATGAACTTAGGCCGACCTTCGGGGGGCTTAATTACACTGGTATCAGTAAAAAGAGCTAACAAAATAACCAAGTTAAAAGTGAAATGTAGGTGGTTACTAGCTTGTCAGGTAGAACTCTACAGTGGGATTTGGGCAATAAGGAAAATTATTGTGATCAATGTATATATTCAGCCAGGAATAATAGTAGATTATGAAGTACAACTGTGCTTGTTAGAGAAAGATTTGGAATCTATTTGTATAATGAAAGCAGCATATTTGATAATGATCTTAGGAGACTTTAACCATAAACTAGATCCGTCCCTTAGCGACAAACTGTTTAAGGAGCTTTTAGCCATTTCACAGATTCCTCAAGCAAATTTTGTTGGAGTAGGTAGCGCCGCACGAGACAAATATTTAGTAAAGTTCCTTGGATCCATAGGATTATTCTGTGCCAATGGGCGGACGAATTCCGACTGTCCAGCAAAGAAGACCTTTCGTATACGGAATCAGAATTGCCCAATTGATTATGCTTTTATAAATACATGGCATTTTAAGGACGTTGAACAATTTGAGGTATTGCAGAGTGAAGGCAGTGACCAATGGCCTTTAGAATTGCTAATTAAGATGGAACAGGAGTCGGAAAGAGAAAGAGTGATCCCCTTACAGATTGAACATCCTAGACGCATAACCACCCGTATAACCGAGGAAAGCCTGCAATTGGTTAATAACTTGTTTATTGATTATACGGTTGTTGGTAATTTACCGCAAAAAGAAAAACATTTAACATGGTATGAGCAGACGATCGAGCAGGTGGTAAATTGCCTAAAAATAAAAGTAAAAGTAGGACCCACCCATAAGACAAGAGAAAGTATAAATGGTTGGTTTAACAATGAGTGTAGGAATTTGAAACTGAGGGTATGGAAATGGGAAAGACAGTTAAGGAAAAAAACAGATAAGGGGACAATGGAGAGCCTCCGAGTGCAAAACTCGAATACAAAAATAAAACAAGAGAAAGGAAATTAGAAAATAAGTCCAAAAATTGGCAAACAATGTTAGAAGTGATAAACACAAATAATATAAGGTTCTTCTGGCAATTGGTAAAAGAGGGAAATGTACAAGGGGAAATGCGGTGCTTGGTGGGCGAAGATAATTGGGTTATTCATTTGAGTAATTTGTATAAGGGCAAAGATTTGAAGAAGACCCTGGAATTAAGACCCGAGGAGTTAGAACAATTAAAGCCGCACTTCTCTTTTCAAAATTTAAAAAAGCTAACTAAAGCCGCAGGACCAGACAACCTACCTGCAATTATTTTTTAAAATAGTACTGATTGGTGGGCAAGCTTCTTAAAAGCGACCTTCCAACAAATTCTTGTTGCTGGGATTTTCCCAGAAAGTTGGAAGGGGGCAATTGTTAGGCCAATTTATAAAAAGGAGGATGCTACGTTGCCCCATAATTATCGCCTCATAAGCTTATTGGATGTGGGGGAGAAGGTCTTTTCTAAAATATTGTTAGGGATAGTGAAGTCCTGGGCAGAACAGCATAACCTGATACCAATAGAACAAGGGGGGTTCAAAGAGGGGCACTCGACTGTTGATCACTGCCTTAGTTTATGGGCATTGGCAAAAAAGGCAATGGAAGTGCGCGGCAGCTTGTTTTGCTATTTTGTTGATTTCCGAGCCGCATTTGATTTGGTAGATCGTTGTACACTGTGGAGTATGCTGGCAAAGCTCGGAATCAACAAGGCAGTACTTTCACTAATCCAGGAAATGCATTCAAAGAATTGGGCTAGGGTAATTTCGGACAACCTTGGAACTTTATCTAAGAAAATTCAGATAATGAATGGCCTGAGGCAGGGCTGTGTTTTAGCCCCTTTGTTATTTTCTTTGTTTCTATCCAACCTGCCAATTACGGTGAGCAAAGCTGGAGGTCTAAGTCCTAAGATGGGGGGAACCCATATATCATGTCTGCTATATGCGGATGATTTAGTGATAACAGACATGACAGAGTATATAGAAACTATGCCTAACCCAAAGCTCAGAAATATAATATTGAAATTTATGGTTGGCCTGAACCCATGTAACATCAATTGGAAGATAAAATCCTTCATGTCGAATGACCAAGGTCTGTGCTCCTGTGGCCTACAAGTAAAATGTAGTAGTCAACATATCTTGATGGATTGTTTGTGGTTTTTAGAAAAACGGAAAAAAAAATTAAAACCTATTTTTATTGTCTATAAAACTTTCAGTAGGGACCAAGCACTTAGCTTATTGATAAATATGAGATTTTTAAAGGTGGCATGTGCAATAGGAAGATTTTTAATTGCAATACAGGAGTCATTGAAGGAAATGGTAATATAGTTTGAAATAAACATGTGGAAGAAATTCGATCTTACCCATGATCTGTGGATTATCCTTGATTCTGTATAACTGTATAGCTAATGTATAAGCGACTCCTTTCTGCTTTGGTGAAGAATTAAGAGTTTTATATAGGTGGGCGTCCAATTGTATATTTTAGTAGGTTTTTACTGTGTATTATATTGTTTTTATGGTCAAACTGTTGGGACAACTCATATTTTAACTGCTTGTAATGTGCTATTTTTTATGGCTAGATATGCCAAATAAAAATATATATATAATAAAAAAAAATTTTTACCATCTACATTGAACTAAGCTATTTCTACCATCTGAAAGTCATATTTTTGAGTACTATATTGTGGATTTTTGTCGTTTGGTCTTGTGTTAAGTCTAGATAAAGATTACTTATTTTTCTAAACTGGTGTGGTGTCCATTTGTAGTGTTTTCACTGTACTACTGTATGTGTTCACAAATGCTTTACACACTGCCTCTGAGATAAGCCTGCCTGCTCGTGCCAAGCTACCAAGGGGGTGAGCAGGGGTTATTTTAGGAGTGTAGCCACCTTACCCTGACTAGAAGCAAGGGCCCCTATTTGGTCAAAGGTACCTACCTCTGCCAACTAGAGACCCCCATTTCTAACAGGACGTTATAGTTATGAATTAGAATTTTTAAAAACTTAGAAATTCACTAAAAAAACAAGGTTTACAGGGATGTTATAGTTAGGAAATAGAATTTGAAAAACCTTAGAAATACACTGAAAAGCTGACGGTTACAGGGATGTTATAGTTAGGCTGACAATTCACTCATACAAAACCAGAGACATTCAGCAGTTATACTTACCTGAGTTAACTATAACACACGCCCCCACAATGCACTGCTATGACCTCATATATTACATCACTCATGACATGGTCAGTAACATCACTGATGTTATCCCTGATGACATCTCAAATGACATCACTGATGACATAATCCAGTGATTGTAAGTATTTTGTAAACATTTCTGAGACTTAAAGATATATACCACGCTACTGCTGTTATATTCCATAAAGGTACCCTATATAGGCGCAGGTAACATTGCAACCTTTCACCTATATTCTTCCCTACATTACATACATAACGGCTCTTAGGGACTGACCTTTTACCTACATACGACACTACATTCAGAACGCAGGTTTCCCCCTAGTTCGAATCTCATACATTATGAATGAGGCTTCTTGGAAGTACAGCAGGACTAACATCTCCTGTATAATATCTCTGTATAAAGTTCAGGCCCGATGTCATCCTTTAGGCCGACACAGTAACACAGCAGGGTACGACCCCTGGGGAGACCTATGGGTATATATACATCACATCTTGCTTAGAAGGGGAGAGGAGACCGAGACTTTCCGGCTGACACGCTGACCAGAGATGCTGAGGTTCCTGCATGCAGACACTCCAGCCCACAGTGGTCTAACATCCCTCGCGGGGTGTCCAACTCGAGACCAGGACGGGGTCCCATATTCTCTCATTCTCAGGTAATGGGGTTGACTAGATCCTAGAGGGATTCTTGGCATAACACCTACACAGATGCAAGGTACATTTAGGTACATCTAGTTAGGGAGGCATCGTAGGAGTACGCACGGTTTATCATGTGTTTTATGTACTTGTATATGTTCATGATTACTGCCAGATGTTAGAATTTTACCATCCCTTTACTTTCGTAGTACTTCTAATCATATATCTCTGCTACTGTCTAATGGTTGCTACAGCTCATCTATTCTACACTAGAATAACAACTGTTCAATAAATCCTTTTTGAAAACGCCCAGCCTGTTTATTCTGTGTATCTCTCTGAGTCAAACTAAGTGAGCACGAGTGACTGAGCGAAAGGTAGTACATTGTTTCCACGATTCTGAGGGATCAGGGTTGTCATGTCCTGAGGTTGCCAGAATCTATTCTCTCCTTGGTAAGAGGAGATTATAGTGGCACTGTGAGCTAGCTGATACAGACAGGCTAACATATCCGGTGAGGGTGCACGGAATCAGTCTGCCACCAATCCCACAGTTTATGTTATCCAAACGCGCAGATCCTGTATAGGTTATATAGGAACTACACGACATGGCGCCGCCAACGTTGGTTGGGTACTTCTTTAATCGTAGAATCTGAGTAGTTCAGTCGTGCTATTCTCAGAGACCCCTACTCACAAAACACCAGAGACGTCTGGAGTGGGTGGGCACAAACTCCGCCACAGCTGAGTAGGCTAAAAAATCCTATTTATTGGCTGTTGGTTAATCAAGCTTGAAGGACACAGTGTTCCTAAAATTGTGCATAAACACCTTATCTTAGTTTCCTTGAGAGTCTTCTTCCTCTAAAAAAAAAACAAAAAAAAACAAATGACTGAAGACGTGGAAAACGTGGGGGAGTTGTGCATAGTTTACACCTCTCAGATGAAGAAGAAAATGCAGATGCAATTCTGATTGCAGAGAATTTGAGAAATACAGTCACCCTGAAACTACTTGCGCAATAGCCAGGGGTGGCATAGTAGCTTTCGTGATTGAGGCACGTGAATCATATAGAACAGAGGTATTTTATTTGTGGGTTACATTCCCAGCAGCAAATGCAAGAACAAAAACATTTCACTCCTACACACAAGGAGATGCACCAGTGGAATATTATCCGTTTGAGGACATTGAGGTTCCGCTCACATACCAGGAACACTTATACTGGTTTAAATTAAAGGCGCCCTACCCCATATAAGAAGAAGAGTGAGACTCGGCCCACTCAGAAGAGAAGGGGCAACATGGCCAATATTAGCGGCCTACACACCACATCCTGACATTGAAACAATGCCCCCAGGAGACTTACTCACACAACACAAAGAATTTAAAAAAATCTACAGAAACTTGACGCAATTCGTCATGAGGACACTTACAGTCCAACCAGCAATGGTTGCAACAAATGGAACTCAAGCTCAGAATACAGCAACTAAAATCACACCACAAACATTACACCCAGTGATGGGAAAAATGCCCAAAAAACATGAACAAATGCCATTCTGGCTAGCTCATAAAATAACACAACTAGAGGCAGTATTCCCGTATACTACCCTGTATGAAAAACACAGAATGCTAACAATCTGCTTGCCCATGGGGATAACACCACAAATAGAGGATTGTACCACTTAGGGTACAGTCTTTGCTGCAATTTATACCAGAACTCATGGTATCCCGTCATTAGCAGTAGTACCAGACGTATTGAGACAGATACAAAACGTGTATGGAGCAGAGCCTGCTCTGAACTTAGGGATGAAGTTACTAGGTAACTATGCCCAGGTATCAGTCATAATATTAGCTAATATTAAAGGGGAAGCAGCTTCAGTGGCTATCCGCCAACGTCTAAGGGAGTTCAGTCCTTTAGAACAGGAACACGAACTACCAAAAATAATTGAAACTGCATATGCAGAATTAGGCAGAGACAGTTTGGGTGGGAAAGCTTTAAAACCACAACTAATGGGCAATCCTGAAAAGGACACTTCCAAGCAGACACCTGCTTCAACAAAAAAGAAGTGGGACAATAAAACAGATCTCAATCTAGAGGTAGATCTCCTCCACAGGAGTCCTCCGAAAAGAGGTACAACCTTAGGAATAGGGATAATATTAGGAAACCTGACATGTATCAGGATACTGATACACGTTCCTCTTGTTCCTTTCAGGGTTCATCGAAAAACTCCGAGAGGGAAGGACGGTCAGACAGACAAGAAGAGCGTACAAAGTCCAGAGACAAGCAGAAAGCTCAAGAATATACTTCCAAAAAAGAAGATAAAACCAAACCAAAACCACAGTTCAAAAAGAAGAAGGTTGCAGGTCTAAAGATCAGACATGCCCAGAATTCTGAGGACTCGACTACTGCTCGGGGAATGGGCTCTGACGATGCTAGACAGTGTGGCAGAAGTAACAATAGCTCACCAGAAACTGATGGAATTTCTGGTGACAGCGGACTTGAATGATTATATTGTTGTATTCCGCTTTAGGTGTCCGTATATAGGGTTTCCTGAAACATGTCCTTATGTAGGCACAATTCGCATTGCCCTTATATAGGCATAAGATCCCAGTCCTTATTTAGGCATTAGCCATGCTGTCCAAATACAGGCATGGTCACTTACATCCGTCCACCCTAACGTCACAACGAGTTCTTAGAAACCAGACCCTTAAGCTCTTGGGAGTTCCCCTAGCACAGGATTATTGATTTCTCCAACAACTCATTTATTAAGCATGATCCGCTATACCTTAAGGGTTCATTCCTGACGTCTTCCTCTGCCCGACTTTACGTCAATACTAACATTCCAAGGCACCTACCATGTATAAATATACCTTCCCTTGCCCAAGCAAGTAGGAGGAGACCTCGACTTTAGAGGAGCCCGTGTCCCGGCCTGACGTACTGACAAGAGACGCTGTCATCCCTGCTCGCAGAGAATCCAGCTCCCAGTGTTCTGACTCCCTTCGCGGGGTGTTAGAGTTCGAGACCCAGAAGGAGATTCCCACCTCTCTCATTCTCAAGGTATGGAGCTGACTAGAACCTAGAGGGACTCTTGGCATACTAGACTCTTGGCATACTAGACTTGGCATACTATAGCATACCATACTATAGAATACTTCACCTACTTCTTACCTTGCACTACACTTAGGTTAGGTACACTGGGGTAGAACTAGTTAGAGAAGCATCTTATGAGTACTCGCATTTTTAGCTTATGTTATTTATGTATATGAATATATATGTCATAGCTAAAAGATAATGCTAGCGCAGTATTATTTCTTTCTACTGCTTTCGCTGTACATTATATATCTCGCATACTGTCTTGTGATCATAACAGCTCATATCTCTTACACGAGAAACAATACTGTTCAATAAATCCTTTTATTGAAACGCCCGTCTATTCTTTCTGTGTAACTCTGAAGAAACTAAGCATGCACGATTAGCTGAGTGAAACTGTTATCTATTGTTTCCACGATTCTGAGAGTGTTCCGATTCTAAAGGGAAACAAAGTTGTCATGTTTATGCGGTTGCCAGAAACTACTCCCTTCTTGTTCACAAGGAGTTTCTAGTGGCCTCTGAGTTAGCTGGTACAAAGTAAATTAAGTTTAATATACTCGATAGGGACATACTGACCTCAGTCCTATGTCGAATCTATAGGGTATATTATTCCAATGCGCAGAGCCTATTGGGGAAATAGGAACTACACTACAATATCACGGTAGAGACACCCGATACTAGGGTAAGTGTCCCACATAAGTTATATGAAATAACACTCCAAACGGAGGGGGACAAAGGTAGGACAGTTAGAGGTCTCTTTTAGGAGAATCTGTCATTTGGCTATGACATTTTGTTAGCTGAACAAGATTTGCCATCAGCATTCATCATGGATTGCCCTAAAGGAGAAACAGTAATTTTACCAGCATTCTCAGACCATGTTCCCAGGCACCTAAAACACACATATGCGCAGGAGTGGGCAGTAGCCCAAGCCCCTGCATTATACAAAAACCATGTAGGATGGGATGAGGATTCAACCCACCACATAATTCCTTTAACAAAATACTCCAGCTGCACAGAGGCAGTATCCAATAGAGCAAGAAGCTAAAAAACAGGTCAGGGAGATCTTAGATCCACTTGAATACCTAAGGGTGATCGAAAATTGCACCTCATCAATGAATAATCCTTAGTTTCCGGTCATGAAACCTGACAATTCATATCGTTTGGTTTTAGATTACAGACATTTAAACACTTGCACAAAGACTTTTCAGTCCAAAATGCACACAGTGCTGCATTAATGAATAACGTTGTGCGGAAAAAATATAAAACGACACTTGATATCTCAAATGGATTTTTGTGCCAAAATATAGCACCTGAAAGCAGGTATCTATCAGTATTCTCAGCGCTAGGGTCCCAGCGTCAATTTTGTCGACTCCCCCAAGGGTATAAAACAGCCCAGGGTTGTTTTCGGCCAGAGTAACTGAGTTACTTCAAAATTTGGATGAAGAGGCATTGTCCTATGTGGATGATATTTATCTAATGGACGATGACCTAGAGGAGCACTTGAACAGAGTGAACACCATAATTTTGGGATTTCCATCTGAGGGCTACAAATTCAACTTTAAAAAATCAAAAATTGCCCACCTCAGTGTCCTATTTTTCGGATATGAGCTTTCGAGTGAAGGGAAAAGCCTGGCAGCCAATTTTTTATAAAAATGTGCACTGCTCCAACCTCCAAAATCATTGAAAAATTTACAATCAATCTTGGAATTCCTAAATTTTGGCAGAACATACATTTTAGATTACGCAGAAAGAGTAAAACCTTTCTACGGTTTAATAAAACCTGATTTTTCAGTAAGACAATGGACACAGGAACACGCAGATATCCTTCGTTCCTTACAGGCTGACATGATAGCTTCCAAACACTTACAGACATGCGTAAACATACACAACCTGGTGATCCATATGGTTGCGGGTCAATCTGGGTACACCTATCTAACATATAATGAAGGTGAAACAGTACCAATAGCATATAAATCACATTTGTACACAAATGCTGAGATGCGCTTCACATCTACAGAAAAGATTCTGACAGCAGTACAAACTGCGGTAGTGAGAGAAAGAGCACTGGCTCTGGGGAAATGAATAATTGTAGTGACTCCAGTTCCAGCCTTAGAGGCTGCGACAAAAGCAAGCGTTCCTAACGCTAAAGCATTGCATCCAAGATGGATACAGTGGGCTAATTCTCTCACTGCAACAGATGTGGAATACAGGTACGACCCAAATTTAAAGACACAAGCATTTCTGCAATACGAACAAGAATATCCTCTACCAAACAAAATAATGCCTCTAGATCAGTATGAATATATAATTTACACTGATGGATCAGCTCAACCGGCCATAGGAAGTAAGCAACAATATAGCGCAGCATGCGCAATCGTTAAAGGTCGCATGCGGGATGGAAATTTCCAAACAAGTTGCACAAAAACGCAATCTCTAGGTGACTGCACGGCACAGCTGGCAGAGTTAAAAGCCTTGATACTGGCACTGGTAAATACAGATCGAGAATTCCCCACACTAATTGTGTGCGATTCATTTTACTGTGTACAGTCATATAATGAATATTTGCAGCGCTGGGTTCAAAACGGGTTCAAATATGCAAAAGGTGGCACAATTAAGCATAAAATGCTATGGGAACAGGTAGTGGAGTTGAAAACCGAACTATCGAGAGCTCACGTGATACATACACTGAGTCATCAGCATGATGGCGTTCACGTTGAAGGGAACTCATTGGCTGATGAAGCCGCAAAGTGGGCTGTACGCACGGCTTCCGTAGCTGCAATAACTTGTTCTAAAATGAGAATAGACGGTGAGATTATGGTGGCTGTCATTGCTTCACACAAAAACAGCAAAGCAGTACCAAAAAGGTTTCCACTCAAGTACTCCTCAAGTTAGATGCCAATAACATTCCATTTGCTCAGATTCCTGGAGTGGGGGATAGAGTAATTCCAAACATGGATCGTAGGTTAGGTTTAATTCTAGCAGCACACAAAGGGATAGGCTCTGCACATGCAGGAGTTACGGCAACTGTTTCTTTATTGAAACAACGCTATTGGTGGCCTGGGTTAACAAAGCAGACTAAAGAATATGTCTTGAAATGCGACATCTGCCAGCAGCTGAAAGGTTCCACCGTAACATGTCCAGCACAGACACCATTATTAATATCAGATAAACCACTAGCGTGTGTTTACTTGGACCACTGCGGCCCCTTACAAAGAGATGGGGCTTACAGGTATATCATGGTTGCAGTGGATTCCTGCTCAAGATTCCTATGGGTGTCATACGCAATTGACACATTACATTCTGACCAGGGCCCTGCGTTTAGCTCTCGGGCTTACAAGGAGGCCATGCGAGGAATGGGTGTAGCTTTGCGGTACTCCTCTCCGTACCATCCAGAGGGAAATTCAGTCCTAGAGAGGAAGAACCGAGACTTAAAGCAGTCTTTATCAGCTAGAGTATTAGGCACGGGTGAGAGTTGGGTAAAACATCTGTATGGAGTGCAGCGAGCATTGAATAACATGCCAAGAAGTTCTCTAGGGGGGTCACTCCATATGAGGTCCTATTTGGGACAAGAATGTGGGTACCTGATCTTGATTGTGAAGGCGCAGTGGCGGATGAAAAGCCTTTTGACATCCATGATCGTTTGGCTGTTTTACAGGATCTAAATGAATCCAGGACACAACAAAGTAATGTCCATATGAAGCAGACCGCCACTGGGGAAGTCAAATCAGTCACGGCAAGACCTGTCTGGATCCCAAAAGTCGGGGATCTGGTCAGAGAGAAAATAGCGGACAAGAAATAATTTGGGCCATCATACAGAAAGCCTGTACAGGTCCTAGCAGTTGAAGGAACAAGAACTGTACTTCTACCGCCTCTTGCTGGAAAAAAGGAGAAAAGATTTGTCTCAATCGACCTAATCAAACCACACTATGTGGCCGATACTGAGTAGTAGGCCACGTGGACTCCAAAGTAGCAGATGCCCTCCTCTCGCTACAATTCAAGAAGTTCAAACGGAAAGACTCATCACGTTCGAAGAGTCTCCTGCACGGAATGATGGACTATGCAATAATGCTATGGAACTTGTTCCCCTTGAACCTGAAGTTCAAATACATAACCAAAATGAAAGACAAATTTCAATTCGACCAAATACAGATGCCTACATCAACACACCTCAATGAGAGCAAACTACGATTTCTACAAATCCTGATGCAATACCAACAATTGATCGAACTGCTTCTTGCTACTTCATAAACTTTGTTACATTTTCTTTGGATCCAAGTGAACCTGAAACGATGCCAAACCAAAAATCGCGCAAGCAGCAAGTTACAGACTTTCTGATTATTTCTTAAAAAAACTTACCTGGTGTCACCTTGGGTAGAACTATGGGTAATCACCGGGATACTTTTCTTTCTTTTCTGGTTAGGCTTAGTAATAGTTTTTAGCATGCTTGTTAATGGAAAATACCTCGACAAAGCTCTGCAGCCCAAAAGGTGAACTTAATTTTAAAACCACACCAATCATCTCATCGAGAACAAAGAGACTTGTTATCAGTGAACATTACAGCAGTTACTATACCTGATGGTATGGTTTGGGACAAGGTTGATTTCGATTTATTTGGTCCGACCGAACTTTTAAGAATTTCTCATTTATTTAAAATATCGTTGAGTGATATCATTACCTCAAGTACATTTTCCGATGATAGGGATTTTGAAACTGTAAATATCATGTTATCTGATTTGGAAAAATCTGCTGCGTTTTCTAATAGTGAAACATTGGAAAGCACATCGGATTTCAAAACAATGTATTGTTATCAACACTATGGTCATCACCTTCTGCATAAATCTGCTAATCCTAGAAATGTGTTCACTTACCACCAGTGGGAACATTGTCCAACACCGCCGAAAGGCAGTTCAAAAACATTTACACCAAAGGTTCCATATTTTTCAGGGTTTAATATGTCTGACCCAGCATCATATTATTATTAGGGCTCCCAGTTTTATGGTATTTCTTTTTTTGCCATTTCCATCTGTATTTATCCATATTTATTTTTTGCTAATTTTATCTGTATTTATCCATATTTATTTTGGGTTTTGTGGAAAAATTAAGCTGAAATTAGTATATTTCCACATTTATTTCACTGAGAAATATGCACTCATGCTTGAATGTCTGCCAGGTTTCAATGATGTGAACACCCACAGAAGGTAAATCAGTGCACTTTAATGAAAATATGCAAATTTCAATATCAACCTTGTGCATATCTACTGCTGTTAAAACCTCTTTACTAACATTCCTTTCTTTTTTAACCCCCTTATCTATCAAACCACACATCTATTGGCCTGGCTGTCATGGAAGACAGTATTTAGAATACTCAAAAAGCAACCCAATTTACGTTTTTATCCACATTTAAAAATAAATACAGACAAGAAAATGAATGTTTTCTGTCTGTATTTATCTGTAAAAATCAGTAAAAAAGGAAAACAGGGAGCCTTAATTATTATCAGGTTGCACCAACATCAGCACAGAAAAATATGTTAACAAACACCAAACAGATTTACTCTGCTTCCTTTATTGCCCAGTTGTCTGAACAAGGTTTTGACTTATGGAAAGACACCATAGACCTAAAATCAGTCTGGGGTACTAGAGAATGGCAAGTACAAGGAATAGAAGCTTTGTTTAGAGCATGCCTTATCCCTCAACAAATCATGTTTTTGAATGAGACAGTGCAACAGACGTCTTGCCTCGGACTAGCCAAGAACAAAGACTTGAACACACCTCGGCTGCCAACTCCATCACACACCGAGGAGAACATAACATCACGGAAAGAGATTACGTTGAATGACATTATACAATACAATAGATCAGACCCCGATTGGAAGAAATGGTTGATTTGGCCCACAGACACTAATAGTTGTCAGGCGAGATTCATGGGTAAAACCGAAGGGTTCGCTATTCATAGGCCAGATCCACGTTATGTACAGAGAGAACATCCAGGGGTAGTGACATCCTACAGTGTTGGGAAGTTGTGCCTTGATTGGCTAAAAACCTCAACACTCACAGAGGTGAAACAACACTTATCCTACTGTCACAGGATGTGGATCTCAGGGATTTTTTACTAGGTCCCAGGAAGCCACGTCAGAAACGTTTTATTTATGCTGTCTACAATGTTGGAAAATATCCCAACAAGAGGCCGCAGAGAGATTACGTGAAATAGATCGTATAAATCTAGAAAAATCTCTAGCAGTGGTAGACAATGGGTTAACTACATTGACCTCCAGGATATATTCCTTAGGCAGCATTGTATCTTCTGCGATAGACATACTAGAACAAGATTTGGCCATATTACAACACAGGCAATCTCAATTACGTTCTATTATGTTATTAAGCTGGACGCTGCAATCTTTGCACACAGGCTATGTGCCTTGGCGTTATATCAACAGTACGTCTCTGTTTTCTGAATACAATCTAACAGATAAACAGATAGTAATGGCACAAAGGGGTGCGAAATATACAATGCTGCGTATCGAAAAACTGGATAGATTAGCATTTACAGTGGCAGAATTACCGTCCAGAGAACAGCTAACCCATGGCCACATAACTCTACCGGTCACTACTTTTCAGTTTCTGTATTGCCTTGAACAAAAACAGGCAGGCAGATATGAAGAAATGGATAAGGAATACATTAAGGAATCGTGGGTATTACCATACAGATTTCGATGCCGGAGTGGGGATCGAGAAGTGTTTCTAAGCGGTACAAACTGTGAGAACGCTTTAAGTGGATCACTCATATGCCAGGATATAATGCTGCACGGGGCTTGTAATGGTTCTGTAGCAAACTTGTCCTGCCATTTGAGGGATGCCCCAGCTGCACTGATTACTCCAGCATTCAGGCTACTTTTAAATGGGAGTTACTTGATGCTGAACAGTCAAGGCTGCTGCGGAACGCTCCCGGGCATCGCATATCTGGTAACCGTGAGCTCCAGAGTTACTTGTTGTATGCAAGTATTGTTTCCACCGACACATACAGTCAGGGAGGCGCCGTTATGGCCTTCACTGAATGTTTCTTTTTATATGGTTTGATACTCTAAGCAGAATGAAAGCCATGTTTTTACAGAAGTCTGTGCCCTTAACCTCCGCTCGAGAGACTTTTGGTCTCCAGATCGCAAGGTATTCGGCAGAGATACAGGCGCTTATTCATACAAACTGCCCTTTCCATTTAGCAGAAATGGTAAATCATATCTTTAACATGTCTGATACGAGAGGCATAGTCCACCTATTTAAGAACATAGGTTCTGGACTTCTGGGCACCTTTCAGACGGTACTTGGAGTTATACCAAACTTCATACACTCCGTATTCGGAAGCATCTTTGGAGGACTTCCGCTCATCCTGTTTCTAGTAGCAGGTATCCTGATTGTTTTACATTTGCTACGCAATGGATGTCCCAGTCACCAAGGAGATGGAAAAAGCACTCCTGGAGCGTAAATACCGTGACCGCATGGTACAACATCTAGGCACGCCTCGCCTAAGAGAACTAAGTGCATCTTGGTTCTTGTCATTTTGACCAGTCTGGATGGACTGCATCTTACCTGTCCTCCGATGCCTGTTTTGCGGAGAAGAATGCATGTTAGACCTTTGTTTGACACTCCCATCATGTGCGCAACCGGACGTAAATGCTTTACTGGACCTGATAACGGCCCATGTTCTGCAGTGTCCTCAGCGTATTCCGATGTTGATGGCGACATTCCTTGAGCCCCCACAGGTAGTAATAGCACCTGTTGGTATGGACACCGGCTCCTCCTCTGACACCCAGGCTTTGGACGGCGCACAGGCTGCCCCAGCACCGGCTGCGGACAGTGTGGAACATCATCTGTGCTCAATTGACGTACTCTGAGGTGCTGCAGGGGCCGTCTACAGCGGAAGCAAGCAACGAAAACGTTGCGTGTACCAGCCAGGACACATAAACATTTGACTCATTTGACTCGTCGTGTGCTGGAAGAAAATTCACTCCTTTTTAATCAAGCTCTATTTAGCTCTATTTTGGAACTCAAAACACAAAATTGACATTCCTTTAAAATGTATTGGGCTTCCATGGCTTTCTAATGCTTATAGTGCTTCGGACTATATCTAAGGACACTTTAGAGCTATGGATGCAAAAAAAATTTTTTTAGACAGTTTTAAGTTTTTTACATTCTTTTTAGAAGTTTTAAACATTTTAGCTAAACAGATGTTTTTAAACATTGTGCGTACCAATATCTAGTTAGGCTAGTAGCACGGTAATAAGTTACATATGTCGTCCAGTCGGAAGAGGAGTGGGTGTTATATTCCATATAGGTACCCTATATAGGGGCAACCTTTCACCTATATTCTTCCCTACATTACATTCATAACGGTTCTTAGGGACTGACCTTTTACCTAGATACAACACTACATTCAGAACGCGGGTTCCCCCCTAGTTCGAATCTCAAACATTATGCATTAAGCTTCGTGGAAGCACAGCAGGACTAACATCTCCTGTATAATATCTCTGTATAAAGTTCAGGCCCAACGTCATCCTTTAGGCCGACACAGTAACACAGCAAGGTAGGATCCCTGGGGAGACCTATGGGTATATATACATCACATCTTGCTTAGAAGGGGAGAGCAGACCGAGACTTCCCGGCTGACACACTGGCCAGAGACGCTGAGGTTCCTGCATGCAGACACTCCAGCCCACAGTGGTCTAGCATCCCTCGCGGGGTGTCCAACTCGAGACCAGGACGGGGTACCATATTCTCTCATTCTCGGGTAATGGGGTTGACTAGATCCTAGAGGGATTCTTGGCATAACACCTACACAGATGCTAGGTACATTTATGTACATCTAGTTAGGGAGGCATCGTAGGAGTACGCACAGTTTATCATGTGTTTTATGTACTTGTATATATTCATGATTACTGCAAGATGGTAGAACTTTACCATCCCTTTACTTTTTTAGTACTTCTAATCATATATATCTGCTACTGTCTAATGGTTGTTACAGCTCATCTATTCTACACTAGAATAAAAACTGTTCAATAAATCCTTATTGAAAACGCCCAGCCTGTTTATTCTGTGTATCTCTCTGAGTCAAACTAAGTGAGCACGAGTGACTGAGCGAAAGGTAGTACATTGTTTCCACGATTCTGAGGGATCAGGGTTGTCATGTTCTGAGGTTGCCAGAATCTATTCTCTCCTTGGTAAGAGGAGATTATAGTGGCACTGTGAGCTAGCTGATACAGACAGGCTAACATACCCGGTGGGGGTGCACGGAATCAGTCTGCCACCAATCCCACAGTTTATGTTATCCAAACGCGCAGATCCTGAATAGGTTATATAGGAACTACACGACACTGCATAAGTTAAATTACTATTCTTTCTGCACTACTAGTAAGTGATACTTTTTCTAACTTATGTGATCTGAGTGGTTGTGTGCCTGTCTGTATCCATGTGTGAGTGGGCGTGTGAGTGGCTGTATGGCTGTGTTAGTGGGTATGTGAGTGGCTGTATCGGTGAATAAGTGGGTGTGTGAGTAGCTCAATGGGGGAATGAGTAGCTGTGTGAGTGGCTGTATTGGTGAGTGAATGAGTGTGTGAGTGGCTGCATGGGTGAATGAGTGGCTGTGTGAGTGGCTGTATGGGTGGGTGAGTGGGTGTGTGAGTGTCTATATATATGACTGAGTGGCTGTGTTAATGGCTGTATGGGTGAGTGACTATATATATAAGTGGCTGTATGGGTGAGTGAGTAGCCGTTTGAGTGGATGTTTGGTTAACTGAGTGGGTGTGTGAGTGTCTGCATTAGAGTGAGTATCTGTGTGAGTGGCTGCATGGGTGAGTGAGTGGTCATGTGAGTGCTTGTATGGATGTGTGAATAGGTATGTAAGTGGTTGTGTGGGTGTGTGAATGGGTACGTGAGTGGTTGTATGGGTGAGTGAGTGGTTCTGTTGAGAAGCTGTATGGGTGAGTGACTGGGGGGTGTGAGTGACTGTATGGGTGAATAAGTAGTGAATGACTATATGGGTGAGTGAGTGGCTGTGTGAGCATGTTATATTATGTTCTGTTAAAGGGCATTTGTAAAGTGCACAGCTACTCAGGAAGAGTGTCCCGGTGCTAATGAACCTCAGAGCTGGACTGTTGCTGTCCCTGAAGGGGAAAAAACCTTAAGGTTGTTGTTGGAACAGCCAGGTTTTCAGCAGCTTCCTAAAGGTAAGTAGGTCCGACACCTGTCTAAGTGTTACCGGCAGGAGGTTCCAGACTCGGGCAACCTGAACTTGGAAAGAGCGGCCTCCGGTACGGGTGCTTGAAAACTTAGGGACAACCGCCTGATGCGGTGAAGATGATCTCAGGGTTCTGCAGGGAACATATTGTATGACTCTCCTTCTAACATAGTGTGCGCCCGTACCTTTTAAAGCCTTAATAGCCAGAACCAAGGCTTTAAAGCAGATTCTTTTTCGGAGGGGAAGCCAATGCAAAGCCTTCAGGTGATGTGAGATCCGAGCTCTCGGTCCTAGCATGAGGACCGCCCTGGCAGCCGCATTCTGGATCGCCTGAAGTCTGTTCAGTAAGTACTCTGGGAGGCCTAGGTATAGGACATTTACATAGTCCAACCTTGAGACAATGAGGGCTTGGACCCTGGTCTTCCTGTGGGTGAGAGGCAGGAGGGGGAGAAATTTCTTGAGCATCCGCAGCAGACCAAAACAAGATCCTGCGACTGACTGAATTTGGGCTTTCATGGACAGGGTATCATCCAACTTAACACCCAGGTTCTTGACTATGTTAACCAAGGTGAGGGGAGGTGACATGTCTGATGGCCACCATTGTTTCCACTCACCCCAAGATAGAGAGCCAAAGAAAATTATCTCCGATTTCTCTGGGTTACATTTAAGTTGATTCTCTCTGAGCCATGTGAAAACCCCAGTCAGGCATTTATTGATCTTCTCCCCTACAAAGTCCTTGCTCTTTTCACATGTAAACAGAAGCTGCGTGTCGTCAGCATAGGAGATTATTGTTGCACCGCAAGCTTCTGCCAGAGGAGCAAGGGGGTCATGTAGAGGTTGAAAAGTGTTGGGCTCAAAATAGAACCCTGAGGGACACCCACCTTCATAGGGGGAATGGGAGCGGCAAAAGGAGGGGACCAGACCTCTTGGTATCTATCCTCCAAAAAGGAGGAGAACCACTTAAGCACTGTGCCACCCAGGCCGTACCCCTGTAATCTATGCAGGAGTCGGTCATGTGGCACGGTGTCAAAGGCCGTGGAGAGGTCCAGCAAAATCAACACCGCTCTACCTCCTTTATCCAGCTTCTCCTTAATGGACTCAGAAATTTCAAGCAGAGCTGTCTGTGCTGAAATTAGATCTAAAACCGGACTGGCTCTGGTGGAGAAGGTTATTTGTTTCCACGTAATCCGTAATGACTAAGTTCACATATTTCTCTAGGGCTTTAGAAAAAAACGGGAGGAGTGAGATAGGTCTATAGTTGGAAACCACCAAAGGGTCGGCAGAAGGATTTTTAGCAGTGGTAGAATTTTAGCATTTTTCCATCTGCATGGCACCAGGCCAGTCCTCAGCGAGGAGTTAAGGACAATATTAGCAGCTGGGTTAATAACCTCAGCCACCGAGGCCAGAACTTTTGCTGAGCAGGGGCCCGTGGGGGAGCCTGACTTAAGGCCTTTCATAATCTCCAAGGAAGTCTCTATTAGAAGAAGGGAAAACTGTGTTAAAGATGGACCCTCCGCGGGAGCTCCGGGTGTTAGAGATTCCATGCTCCATCCCTCAACCGGGAGGGTCTCCGCGAAGGAGTCTTGGATAGTTTTGATCTTATCATGGAAGAATGAGGCAAGTTGGCTTGTCCATTCCATAGTAGGAGTAAAAGGCCTGGCAGCCTCATAGATTTTATTGTGATGGACTTTTAAGGCTTGTTTATAGATTTCTTTGTCCTCTGAGTTAAAAATTTTACGCCATACTCTTTCCAGACATTTGCAGGCGCTTTTGCTCTGCCTAAGAGCTTCATTGATCCATGGGGCAGAAATTCTAGCTGACTTGGAGCAGGTGGAGGTAGGAGCAAGCGCTTGGGAGCGTTGCTGCAGCCAGTTCTCCAAGCAGAGTGCATCCCTCTCCGGATTGCCACTGAAAGAAAGCGGGTGATGGACTAGCACTTCGCTCAGGTCTGCTGGAGTAATTAGATGGAAGGGTCTTGAGGTAGTTGCTCTCTGCTTCCCAAGCGATTGAGGGCATCTTACCAACCTACACACCTTGGAACCTATCAGGTAATGATCTGACCATACTAAAGGTAAAGGCACATCTGTTTGGAGCTCTGCGTTAGAAAAGATCTGATTGAGGGTGTGACCCTTATCATGGGTGGGGTGACAAACATAAGGGGACAGATTGAAGATGGCAAGGGACTCAGTCAGTGAGATGTTCTCTTGCTCTGCTGGTTTGTCCATGTGAATATTGAAGTCTCCCAGTACCAGGAAGTGCTTATACTTGAGGACTAGGGATGAGATTAACTCATTGATGGAATTGAGGAAATTCCCGGCTGGCCCAGGGGGCCTATATATTAAGACTCCGGCCAGGGATTGGTGTACTGATAGTACACAATGGAAACCTAAGTATTCAGCTCCGTCCAACTCTCCTATAGTGACTATGTTGCAGGAGATGTCATTTTTAAAAATAATAGCAACTCCACCGCCCTTGCCCACAGCACGATCCTTCCTCAAGATCTGATTACCTGAGGGGATGGCAGTAGCAATGGTGGGGTTAGAGGCCTCGGTGAGCCACGTTTCTCTCAGAAACATTATATCCGGGCTAGACTCTTGCAGCAGCTCAAAAACATGCTGTTCATGCTTTCTCAAGGAGCGTGTGTTGAGTAAAAGTGCTTTGAAATGCCCACCTTGGCTAATCAGGGAGCCCGTTCTATGACCCCTGTCCACATAGCCCTCCCTCCCCAGGTTAGTCCCACCGTTGTTGTCAGAAGCCACCTATTTACCGTGTGTACACTTAGAAGTAGTGCTTTCAGGGTTCGTAGCGACGTGGTTGTGGCAGCGAGATGCCTTACCAATATTTAGTAGCATGGCTTTGCTGTAAAGTAAGCGCTGTCCATGATGTGCATGAGAACCAGCAGCATGGCCGGCGCCGGCTGCCTCCGGGACGCTGATGAGCGCAGATGGGCTTGCCTTAGGCACGCCTTTGGTGCATTCGCTGCGCACATCTGCTGCGCGTCCGCACAGCGCCACACATTTTATTTCCCTGAGCTTAACAACTGGAGCGCTCACCCATCAAGATGGCGGCGCTCCGTGTCACCGTTGGAACTCGCAAAACAGAGTTCGATTCCCACCCTCCCACCACGCAGTCAATTTCAAATTCCAGTATTGACAGTTAGCAGCACAGTTTAAAAGCAGCACGGTTTAGCACGGGTTAAAAACAGAATTAAAGTGCAAAGAGTCAGTTTAAAATAGTAATTTCAGAGATAGTAAGCCGGTGAGAAAAGTCACCCGTCAGCAGGTGAACTAGCAACAGACTAGCGTGAGGCCAACCGCGTCCACGCAGTGCCACATCTTTTATTTCCCTGAGCTGAACAACTGGAGCGCTCACCCATCAAGATGGCAGCGCTCCGTGTCACTGTTGGAACTCGCTAAACAGAGTTCGATTCCCACCCTCCCACCACACAGTCAATTTCAAATTCAAGTATTGACAGTTAACAGCACAGTTGAAGAGCAGCACGGTTTAGCACGGTTTAGAAACAGTATTAAAGTGCAAAGTGTCAGTTTAAAATAGTAATTTCAGAGATAGTAAGCCGGTGAGAAAAGTCACCCGTCAGCAGGGGAACTAGCAACAGACTAGCCTGAGGCCAGCATGTGCATGAATAGGTGGGTGGCTGTGTGAGTGGCTGTATGGGTGAGTGAACGTGATTGTGAGAGGCTCTGTGGATGAGTGAGTGGGTGTGTGAATGGTTGTATGTGTATGTGAGAAGTTTTATGGGTGTGTGAGAGGGTGTATGAGTAGCTGTGTGGGTATGTGAGTAGATGTGTGACTGGTTCTGTGTATGATGTCATCAGTGATATCATATGAGATGTCATCAGTGATGTCATGAGTAATGTAATATGTGAGGTCATAAGCAATGCATTGCAGGGGCATAGGTTATAGTTAGCTCAGGTTACTATAATTTCCTGGTTTTGTATAAGTGAAATCTGACCCTAACTATAACGTCCCTGTAACCTTTGTTTTGTTCAGTAAATTTCTAAGTCTTTTTTTATTCTATTTCCTAACTATCACATCCCTGTAACCTTTGGTTTTTTGAGTGAATTTCAAACGTTTTTTAAATTCTATTTCCTAACTATAACGTACCTTTAAACTTTGTTTTTTCAGTGAATTTCTATGGTTTTTTAATGTTATTTCCTAACTGTAACATCCCTGTAGCATTTGTTTTTTTGTGAATTTCGAAGGTTTTTAAAATGTTATTTCCTAACTGTAACCTGCAACGTTTGAGAGTGGGTGTGTGAGTGGCTGTATGGGTCTGTGAGTGGGTATGTGAGTGGATGTAAGGGTCAGTGAGTGGGTGTATGAGTGGCAGTATGGGTCTGTGAGTGGGTGTGTGAGTGGCTGTATGGGTCTGTAAATAGGTGTATGAGTGGTTTTGTGGGTGTTTGAGTGGCTTTATGGATCAGTGAGTAGGTGTATGAGTGGCTCTATTGGTCTGTGATTGGGTGTGTGAGCAACTGTAACGGTCTTTTATTGGGTGTGTGAGTGGTTTTATGGGTATGTGAGTGGCTGTATGGATGTGAGTGGATGTGAGTTTTTTTAAGGGTATGTGTGTGGGGTTGTAAGTGTATTTGTGAATTAGTAAATGGGTGTCTGAGTGGCTGTATGGGTCTGTGAGTGGGTGTGTTATTAGCTGTGTGGGTGTGTGAGTTGGTGTGTGAGTTGGTGTGTGAGTGGGTGTGTGAGTGGCTGTATGGGTGTGTGAGTGGTTTTGTGGATGTGTGAGTGGGCGTGTGAATGAATGTATGGATGTGTGAGTGAGTGTGTGAGTGGCTGTTTGGGTCTGTGAGTGGATGTGAGATTGGCAGAATGGGTGTATGAGTGGGTGTCTGAGTCTGTGGGGGTGTGTGAGTGGGTATATGAGTGGTTCTCTGGGTCTCTGAGTGGATGTTTCAGTGACTGTATGGGTGTCTTGGTGGGTGTGTGAGAGGCCGTATGGGTCTGTGAGTGACTATATAGGTGTGTTTGTGGGTGTGTGAGTGGCTGTGTGGGTCTGTGAGTTGATGTGAGTGTAGCTGAATGGGTGTGTGAGTAAGTGTCTGATTGTGTATGAGGATGCTTTACAAAAATAGAGCTTTAACTGGGGCACCTGCTATGTTTATATTTGTAAATGCTTCCTGTTGAGGTTTAGTTTCTGTGAATTGAGCATCCGTGCCAGAATGGAACCTCAGAAGAGTCTGCAGTTTACCCGAAAATGTTGACCCAACTGGAGTAATTTCTACTGGTTAAATAGTAAGTGCTAAATGTCTAGTGCATATTCTACACTACAGCTGTGTAAAGGACCACGAGGTAATATCTCCAGTGATCTTGTGTGGATGTAATGTCGGCAATGTGATTGTTCCTCGAGCGTCTTCATCCACAACTCAGTGATAACATGAATCCCAGTCTAGAGAAAAGGATGAGACTTCAAAGAGGTGAATCTCCAGCAAACAAGGGTATTTCCTCTTAACTATATGAAGTAAGTGCTTCTTTGTTGGAGATGGCCTCATATTCCACAAAATCAGCAGGAAATGCGCTTGGGGGCCTTTTGGTAACGTGTCCATGAACTTAGGTAAAGGCGGGAAGACCTTTGCATCCTACTAAGGAAAATGGGGTGGGGCTAAACAGCCAGACCTTACAGATGATTTTTGACGTTTGCATACTCAGGGTAATTACAAGGGAGAATGATGGACTCTGCTCTCACCAGGAGATGTAAGAAACGACTTGTCACAGTCACTACAGATCAGATTGTGCTCAAATAGATCAATGATGCATTCACCTCCTTTAAGGATTTCATCAGAAGGTGGGCCGCACAGCCCCCATCCCTGGGAACAATTTCAGCCCCAGGGACCCCATCCCCTGGGGCCTGGCCTCTTGATGCTGGGTGCCCTGGAGCCCAACTGGGGCACCCAGTGTGCAGAGTTGGGGACCGCAGGGAGCGTCAATGCCCCCACAGTCCCTGCTGGCACCAGCAGGAGCCAGCATTGCTCCCGCACCTAAGGAGCAGCCACAAATGCTGCTCCCTGCGTGTGGGAGCAATGTTTTCATCTGTTTTCCTGCCTGCTTTACAGAAGGCAGGAAAACAGATGAAAGGTCCGCTACCAACAAGTGGGAGCAGTTTTCTGGCTCCCACCAGCTGGGAGAAGACTTACAGTTTGTTCTTGCTTGGCGGGAGCTGTCGTAGCTCCAGCCAAGTGACAGCAAACTACTATGTCCCAAGGGTTGGTACCTCAGGACATACCGAGCTGGCCCTGGGGGATGGCGGTTCCCAGGGCCTTTAAAGGCTCCAGGAGGGGCTGCCCCCCTCCTTTCAATGTGCAGGGCCTTCCCCAGGGAGGTGGTGGTGGTCCCTGGGCTGAATACAACCCTGGAGGTGGGCCCCCTTTACTTTGCATTTCTGGCCATTCTTCTATTCATCTGATGTTCCCGGGCCCTACAGGGCCACGGAGGGGGGGTCTGTGTAGCCCACTACAATGAACTATTGAAGCCCCATGGAGATAGAGGTCACCGGAGCTTCTAAAAGCCTTATGAGGGGATCCACACGGTCCCCCTCCAATATATTAATTAAGCCCTAGGGAGGTGTTGGTCCTGTGGCTCTTCACAGCATCAGGAGGGGGTCTACATGTGTCACCTCCAATTTAAAAATCAAGCTCCAGGGAGGTGGTGGTTGTAGGGGCTATTAGGAGCCCCTCATATATAAATTACAATGCCCCCGGGACCTGGCCCACACGGGGCTGAACTACAAATAAGCACGGGAGACCGCACTTGTATTTTTTTCATTTTCGCAGGGAGTCATGAATCTTCATGATTTTTGCTGTGAAAATTACAAAACAAATGCTTTTGGCCCTGGAGGGGTCCCTGGGGGACCCCACCACCAGCCCTAGGGGGTCAGGGTATTCCTACCCTGGCCCCTTCTCTTTGTTTTAATATTTTTGTTTGAGACTTGGCTAAGTCTGAGTCCCACGATGGCTGCCAACACTTCTTGCTTGAAGCTTTGGCAGCCAATCAGATCTCTGCACAAGATCAGTAAGATTCACGGATGATCCGCACCTCTAGATATACAAATTTGGTCTGAGGGTCAGGGTGTGTGACCAAGTTCCAGAGTCCTGTAAAGGCAGCTGGAAAATTGTGTTCAATATTGCGGCTAGCCAATCAGATCATTTTGGTCCCAGTCCCGAAATGGCAGATGAGAGAAAAAGGTCCATCGACTAATACAAGTGGCTATGTTTGAATTTGTGGTACTGTGGGACTCCTGCAGGTCTTTAGTGGGATCAACCATCTATATATACCTAACATTTTCTGAGGTTAACCCCTAGATGTCCCTCTCTGAATGCTAATCTATAGAAAGCAGCTGAACAGATTTACACATCACAAAAAAACATGCATTCTGACTAAAGTTTGACATTTTTGCCAAATTTCATGTAATTTTGTTCGGCAATTTTATCTGTATTGAAGAGCAAAGTTTTCTTCAGGAATTAATATGGGGAATCATACTATAGAGGCCCACCTTTTTCTTGACCCTACTTGAAGGACCCAGTGCAACCCTCCCGTGATGTACCGTAGTACTCTTGTGTGAGTAACCGATCAAGCTTCAACCCAATTGTGCTGCGGTACAGTGTAAGTTTCCCTGAGGAAGATTGCATAGTACTGTCTTACCATGGGTAGGAAACTTGCATGGCAGATGCCACAGTACCCAAAAACACATTTAAAAAACAAAACAAAAGAAAATGTAGGTTGGGTGCCCACAGGCTGTTGGGTACAGGGCCTAGCTGGAGGCTAGGATCTGCTGCCAAATACCCACTGTGCATGGCCAAAGGCAGCGCACAGCAGCGTTGGTCCGCCCAGCAGGCCATGTGGCCAGGCCCTGTGGCCAAACTCCCACTGTGCACGGTCTATAGGGTTTATGGACTCGACGTAATTTGACATGCTAATCCTGTGGCCATTCTTCTACTCACCTTGATGGGATTACTCTCTTAAAGTCTTCACATGAGCTACAATTTTAAGTAAAGAGTTTAAAAGGTATTCCTTGGCCACTGGAAAGGCACCTTCTGCCAGGCCATCTACACATCCCTCCGTTGCTTGGTAAAATACCCTACACACTTTCCTGAGATGGGAACAATGATATACAACCTTAGAATCATGCTTAAATGCTAGAGTGAGACAAACCACTTCTAACTGGAACTCCATTTCATTCTACATTATTAAAAATTGTGCAGTGCCTCAAAATCCTCAAGTTCTGTAAATAAACATCCACAGCTTATAAACGTCCTCGCTACATAGAATTTGTCTAAAGCACTGTATTACAACTATTTACCATGGGAACATGTCCAGATATCCATTGGTGGGCAATCTATTGTCAACAGACGCTTTGGCCCACTCACTAATGTTTTGAAATAAGCTTTGGCTTTAAGCCACAACCTATTTTGAAACATACCTCTACAATCCACATCAGTTGCACTCAGCATTTGGAATAATACTTGCACCTGAAACTTTAGTGATGTGAGTGAACATACATCACATAACTTTCAACATGCACTATCACGCTTGCCTCTAGTGCTTAAGCTATTTCCATGCTATGGACCCACATGTGTACACTCAGTAACACTATGCTTTATATGACTATTGAGTTATCAGTGATGTCATCAGTGATGTCATCAGCGATGTCATCAATGATGCTATTTAAGATGTTATCAGTGATGTCATCAAAAATGTCATTTAACATGTAATGAGTGATATATTACGTGAGGTCATAAGCAGTGCATCTCAGGGTGTAGAAGATTATTTTATGTGTTTATATTTTTATACATCATTAACAAAATGCAGAATGCATTTTTTCACTCGATTTCAAATATATTTACTGATATTGTATTGTTGCTTTTGAAACAAATTTTCGATGATGTTCAGAAGTGTGTTTTTCTGACATATGTTAACTAGGCCTCAGTTTAGACCTAAATGCCATGTTTTCCAAGTGAGAAGTCACCCCTGTCATTCATGTTGCTTCTCCCCTTGCCATTGTCTCTCCTCAAAATTTCTGCAACCTAAGATCTATTGGTTTAGCTACACTGTTATTGTTATTCTGCTCTCTGTGAACATTCAGTCACAGCCAAGGACACTGGTTCACTGTGATTTATTCTTTCATATAACACATTATTGTTTATGTATCTAGTTTTGTGCTGGTATCTCTGGAAGATATAAGCATAGAGGGTACTGAATAATTATTCAGGTAGTTGGTTAGTGCTTAGATGTTAAGGCAATATGATGTTGATTTCTCATATGCTCTGATTTGCTGATGAAATGCTACTATTGCTCACACCACACTGAGTCTGTAGATCTTGTAATTTCATATGTGAAAATAATATATAAAAAACCCTACATTCTGGGGGTGAGCCAGAGGATTTTCCTGTTCTAGGGATGCTCCCGATTTTGCTGCCCGCTTGGCACTTAGAATAATTTCTGATTTTTTGCATTCTCTTTATACTTTTCATTGAGAGACTTCAAGGCATTGACTCTGTGCCACTTCATTTAAGAACTCTGCAATAGAACCCTTTAACTTTTCCATTGATCTAGAACTCAATTATTGAATGGGCCCGTTTATTAAATTGATTATATTTAATTTTGATGCTTTGGGAAGTGCCTTAATGTGGGAACACGTTGCCTCGTGAAATTAGTGACTATAAGCATTCTTGTTGAGGTAAAATGTTGGTGTGTCTAAAATGTTGGGGTGCCCGTGCCCACAGAGGGTAAAATTAAAATTAGTTCAGAAAAATATAGTGAATTTCATCTTTGTTTTTTGTTTTTTAAGCTTTCGTTTTTATCTGATTTCAACACCTAACATAACTTTGACCTTTGTTTTTTTAAACTTAAGCTACGATCTTATTACCATACCTAACTGTTACATCATATATATTCCCTGAAAAAACAAAAGTTAAAGTAACGCTATAGTTAGTTGAATACGTCAGTGACAAACATTAACATTTGGAATTTAAAAATAACCACAGAAATACACCAGTTATAGTTAGCCTAGCTAATTATAACTTGCGCCCCTGCCATGCATTGCTTATGAACTCACATATTACATAACTCATGACATATTCTATTACATCACTGATGACATCTCAAATGACATCACTGAGAAAATCATAAGGAAACTGTTTCCTCTAAGACATAATTCATGAAATCCAAGCAAAATGTCAGCATTTTTCACAGGTAAAATCACCTTAGAACACACCACAATTCCTAAAATTAGTATGGCACCACCAGCAAAGAATTTATATTGTAACTAAAATGTGTTATCACCCTTTACACATGCTCCTTTTTGTGACCCTCAAAACCTGCCATTCACTACAATGCATTTCAATGGGGTCCATGTCCCAGAGGCCTGTAATGGCTGCTTTAGCATGTTGTTCATGTTGTGGTCAGCCAATAAAGGGGGTCCCATTGAGAACCCCCCCATGCACTGTGGGGTTTGGGTGTGCTCACTGTGCCCCCTAACATATTTTTCTAATTCATTTACAGGTAACAGGAACCAAATCCCTGAGTCTTGTAATGGCTCCCAAATCAGATTTGTGCAGGTTGAAACCAACCAATCAGGATTGGTTGTCTCCTTTAAAATGGCCAATCAGAGCATATCTGGACACCAACTGTCCAGATATACAATTATATTTGAATCTTAATATCTCAAAAAAATACTGAACGGATTTACACCAAATCAAAAAAGCACATTCTGTGTAGCACGATCTAGCTTCCTGCCAAATTTGGTGTAATTCCGGTGAGTAGTTGTTGCTGTAGCCTTGTCTAACGAAGTCTAAGGAAAATACATGGGGATTTTGCGTTTTAAGACCCCTCTCTTTTCTTGGCCCCCGCTTTATGGATCACCCCATGCACAAACCAGTCAAAAAGTGGCACGTTTTTAGAAAGTTTTGTGTGAATTTGTCAAATGGTGCCAAAGTTATTAGCAAAAAGGATTTTCCTATAGAACATAACTATAACTACTAATAACTTTGGTGCTGTTTGGCGAATCTTCACAAAAGTTTCAAAACTAGTTTGCCACTCACTTCATCTGCTGACTGGAAAGTTTCAGGGTGATTCATCAAGAGGGGTCTGGAAAAAAGGGGTCCCAAAACGCGTTTCCCTCATGCAATTTTCTGTAGGGCTATTTGACACGACTAGGCCCAGGTGGTAAACTTTGCTCTGCTCGCAAAGTTTCCAGAATTCAGGCATTCGGGTGGAATTTGGGTACTCCTTTGAGGAGCGCAGAATTTTCTTCCATTCGTGCGCTTGAGATTTATTTTGGCGCTTGCTCTTGAGCACCACGATAACCTCAGGCCGCTAGCGAGCTCACTCGATACTTTGCGCTCGCTTGCACGGCTACCGGCCACGATAGCAACAATGTAGTGCTGATGGCGAATGCATCGCTCGAGCAGCTTTTGTGCTTGAGAAGCAGCTGAGAGGCTTCTAAAGTAGATTTTCTTCGCTAACGTTGAATTTGGGTTTTTTGTGCGAGAAGCCTTTTTTTCAGTTTTTTCAACTGGAAGGAAGTGCCCCAGAGAGTCAAATTTCCTGTTCCTGTCCAGCAGGCTCCTCCCAGTGTTTGTCCATCTCCTGGTCACTTTTCATTTGGATTTGGAGCTGGAAGGATCACTTTCTGTTTGAGATTTCACAAGTAAGTTCAAAAACTGTAGTATAAGAGTGTTGTTTGTTTGATTGGGGGCATGTACCAGGATTTATTTGTACTTTAATTCAATTAAAAAAATTATGGTGGTGGGTGGCCTGCAGTTTCAGTAGAGGCCTAGTTATTTTTTCGCATGTAATTTTTCTTGTTCTGTTAAGGAAAAATGTTGCACAGTTTAGTATATTTTCTCCATTTTTTTAATAAATATGAAACATTCATTTAATTCACTATGTGGCCTAGTCTGCCAATGGGCCCTTCAGCCAGTCAGCCCAGTACTAGTCATGGGTGCATGAAACAACTGTTCTGTTGTGTCTGTTGAATTCAAACATCATTTAGCCCATGAATGGCATTGGATTATTTTACAAAATGTGTTTTTTTGGGGGCATTTCACGCTTTCTTCTGCAAACAGTGTATAGGTTGGGTAATATATATGATGCCTTTGGAGGATGTGTGTTGTAAAAACGTTTAGCCCAGTTAATTTTTGTTTTTGGCAATGATGAATGAATGCTGTTTTCTCCTGTGTTAGCATGCCTCCTTTGTCTGGCCGGTGTGTTTGCCATAGGCCACCATTTGTCTTTGTTCACCATGCCATTTGGACAGGGACCATTTTTTGTATAGTTAGTGTCCATAGGCCTGTATGTGTTCTTTGTTTTCTATGCTCCTGCTTGTTGTTTGGCCATGTGGCTGATGGCCATTTTGTGTAGGCAGCCAGTGTGCTTTTGCCATAGGCCTACATGTTTTCTTTGTTGTGGCCATGCCTCCTTGCTGGTTGTTGTTGTGATCATGTGGTTGGCGGCCATTTTGTGTAGCCAACCAGTGTGCTTTTGCCATAGGCCTGCATGTCTTCTTTGCTGTGGCCATGCCTCCTTGCTGGTTGTTGTTGTTTGACCAAGTGGCTGGCAGCTATTTTGTGTAGCCAGCCAGTGTGCTTTTGCCATAGGCCTGCATGTCTTCTTTGTTGTGGCCATGCCTCCTTGCTGGTTGTTGCTGTGGCCATGTGGTTGATGGCCATTTTCTGTAGCCAGCCAGTGTGCTTTTGCAATAGGCCTGCTTGTCTTCTTTGTTCCCCATGCCTCCTTGCTCAATGTTGTTGTTTGGCCATGTGACATTGGCTGGCAGCCAGTGTGCCTTTGCCATAGGCTTGCATGGATGGATGAGATATCAGTTTAATAATATGCTTGAGGATCATTGTAGTATGTATATTAAGAATATGATTTTGATGAACAGTGCTTATGTATATTACATGCATGTTTTGCATTTTTTATTTTGCACCTCTAATAAGTTCCTTCTCATTCTCCCATATAAACATCAGTAAATATTGTTTTACGATTATAATTTTTATTTTATCTTTTTAATTTTAATTTTTAATTCTTTATAAAAATAAAACAACATCCACTTATTTTTGATTGTTTAGTTTTATTTTAAAATTTAGTTTTTTTACTTTTAGTTTTTTGTTCATTTTTTTAATGTAATTTGAAAAAATTATTTTTTCATTTTGTCTCAGTCAATCCTTCATCCATCCATCCATCCACCATAGGCGCCAAAAGAAACAAATTGTAATGGTTTTAAGTAATCACACAATAAAGTATTACTATTATTATTATAAAAATAAACGTGGACCTTCTTAGGCGCACAGCTGCACAACGGCATTCAGTTTTTTAGGTTTATAATTCCATTTCCCTCTGGACACCCTACCTGCAGTGCACTTTAGACACATCAGCATTGTGCATGGTTATAGAATTCTTTGAACAAAGGTATGTAGACTGATTTGTTTATACCACGACAGGTGGTTTAGAAGCTATCCGTATTGTTTACGGGGTTATTTTATAACACACAGGATCTCAGGATATTTTCCGTACTGAAAGAAGCGCAATTGTAGCATCCATTCTTTGTAAGTACCATAGCGTTAACCATGGCGGGATGCACCTCGGGTGTATTTACAAAGTCAAAGGTTGTACTCAAGGCATTGGATGAGAACCGGGTTAAACATGGGTGATAATCACAGTGATACATTTCTGGCACACGTGAGGTCATGCATGACGTGTTAGAAATGGGGGTCTCTAGTTGGCAAGGGTTTGCACCTTTGTCCAAGTAGGTACCCTTCCTTCTGGTCAGGGTAAGGGAGTTACACTCCTAAAATGACCCCTGCTCACCCCCTTGGTAGCTTGGCACGAGCAGTCAGGCTTATCTTAGAGGCAGTGTGTAAAGCATTTGCGCATGACCAACAGTAATACAGTGAAAACACTACAAAAAGACACCACACCAGTTTTAGAAAAATATCCAATATTTTATATACTTAAAACAAGACCAAAAATGATAAAAATCCACCATACAGTTCTCAGAAATCTTCAGTAATCAAAATAGACTTGAAATACCGTTCCTTGAAGTCGATAGCTCCATCTGGGGCTATCACGACATCGTGAACAACAAATCCAAACAGTTCTGGCTGACCGCGGTGTCACGGGCCAGCTACGGTGTTGGGAAGACCCGCACAACTGTACCTTTAGAAATGTAGGGCGTCGGCGCCCTCTCGATGAGCCCCGAAGGGCCGGTGTCTGCAGGCATTGGTTCCCGAGGTCGGTGCAGGAGTTGTCGGGCCCTTGAAGTCACACGTGTTGCAGATCGAACTCCTCGCGGTTGAAGTCAGGAGTGCCGGCGTTGGCAGGCGTTGGGGCTGCGGTGCGAACTGCAGCTGTGCAGCGTGCGGTGCCCAAAGATCGCGGTGCAGGCAGCGGCTCAGTGAAAGTCATCCAGCGGCATCGGTGAGACCAGGGATGCGGTGCGATGTGATGCGGTGCTCGTCGCGGTGCTGGCAGGTCACGGTGCAAGCAGCGGCATCGTCGTTGCTGAAGCGCTGTTGTTAGCTGACGAACTGGAGTCTATGGCGCCGGCGTCGGTGGGCCAAGGCTGCGGTGAGGGATGAGGATGGTGCGTCGTGTAACTTACGAGCGGTGCCCTCGAACCACGGTGCAAGCAGCAGTTTAGATGTCGGCATGGAGCAGCGTCATCGGGGATACCTGTGCGACGGCGTGAAGTGATGCGGTGCGGAGTCCGGTGCCCAAAGGTGCGGTGCAAGCCGCGGCTCAGTGGCAGTGTCAGGTGTCGTCGTCGGTGAGACCAGGGTTGCAGTGCAAAGTGCGACACAGAGTCGGCAGCGGCGTCGTAGACGGTGTCGGGTTGCTTTTTCTTCTGTTGAAGCACAAACACACAGTCCCCAGTGCTGATGGCAGAAGAACTTGAAGTTTTTAGTGTTCCTGAGACTTCTTGAACAGGGGGCAAGCTCTACCTCAAGCCCTTGGAGAAACTCAATAAAGAAGTAGCAGAAAGTTCAGTACAGTCCTTTCACTGCCCAAGACAGAAGCAGCCTCTGCAGGCCAACACAGCAAAGCACTCAGCAAAGTGCTAGCTCCTCCTCACAGAGTCTCCAGCTCTTCTTGGCAGTCTTCTTGGTCCAAAAGAGTTCTAAAGTTCTGAAGTCTGGGCCCCAGTACTTATACCCAAACTTTTTTTGTTCTCTCAGGCATAGAAGCCCTGTGCCCAGCCAGAACCAGTTCTGTCCTCTCAGTGTAGCTGCCCAGCAGGAGGCAGAGACAGCATTGTCTCTGGCAGACCAGGCCTATTCAGCCCAGCCCTGACTCACCCAGACTCTCTGGAGCCACTGCACATTCACAGCCCCTGTCACTACAAAGCCAGACAGTCAATACACATCCTAGCAGAGGCACACTGGAAGGCTAAGCTAGGAAATACCTACTTTCTAAAAGTGGTATTTTCAAACACAGAATGTAAAAATCACCCTCACTAAAAGATGCATTTTAACATTCTGAGTTCAGGAATACTAAACTTTATTTTCCTATCTTGTCCCAATGGAAAGTTATATTTATAAGATGTTATAAATAAACTCCCATTCTATCCTACGGGGCAGATAGCCTTACAATAGTGATAAACGAAATTGGCAGTATTTCAGGACATGCCACACACATCAGGGCATGTCCTACCTTTCACATACACTGCACCCTGCCCACAGGGGTACCTTGAGCCTACCTTGGGGGTGACTAACATGTAAGAAAAGGGAAGATTAGGGCCTGGCAAGTGGGTGCACTCGCCAAGTCGACATGGCAGTTACAAACTGCACTCAGACCCTGCATTGGCAGGTCTGAGTTACTTTTTCAGGGCTACTCATGTGGGTGGCACAATCAGTGCATTTGATTTACAGGCTCTGGCACACTCAGTGCACTTTACTAGGGGCTTACCAGCTAATCAAATATGCCAATCATGGAAACACCACAAATTACATAGAGAGCATATGCACTTTAGTACTGATCAGCAGTGGTAAAGTGCCCAGAGTCCTAAAACCAACAAAGACAGGTCAGGAAAAAACAGGAGGAAGAAGCAAAAAGTTTGGGGATAACCCTGCAAAAAGGCCATCTCCAACAACGTGTTTGCGAGTTTAAACACTTAACCGGAGAATCGCACCGAGCACTCAGTGACGTAGTTTGTTGAGTTGGCTTTGGTGAATTTTGTCATACTATCCCGTCACATCGGCTTTACTAATTCCCTCACGATCATGATGTGTAAAGGTCAAAGAAGAAAGCATACAAAGTGGTGGACACTTAAAACTTAATGCTGTGTACTGCTACCTCGAGATGTTAAGGTTTGGTTGATTTGATTTGTATAAGTTATTTTTTATGTTTTTTCAAGACAGTGCCCCTGAAGAAGGGACGGTGTCCTGAAATGCATTGGGCATCGGGAAGTGGAACCCGCATAGCAAGAACAACTGGATTGTGATAACATGTTCAAAAAGCTTATTATTGACACGTATATAAACATGAAATGTATTTCAGAAAAAAAAAATTCAAATATGTGTGTAACTTTAATTTTGAATCAAATTCGTTCATTGAAGAAACATACAAAAGCATTGATGTACTTTGTTTAAATGGAATGTTAAATACACAAGCTGTGTGCATGGGCTTCGGGTAAACCTTTACTTGAGATCAGTACGTTGAGTATTCACCATTTGCCACACAAATGTTCGTCGAGGTAAGCCTGGTTCACATCATAGTACTGAAGGCCAAACGACTCGTATGGAAAAAGATCGCGCAATCAAGTGGGAGGAGCACCTTAAAAAAATTGCTGGACGTGGTCATAGTGGTGAAGGTGAGGAGGAGAGCCAGGGAACATCAGCGACAAGTGCAATCACATTGGGAGGTGATGATGATGAGGAAGAAGAGGGTGACATCCTCACACAAAGCAGCACTGTCCCCAGCAGTGCACCAGCAGATCACCCACCTCAGCGACTTCACAATGGCACAAGACTATGAGTCACCTGGAGACACCATGGCATACAGTGACTGCCCCACTATGACGCGCACTGAGTCTACATCCACCTACATCTCAAAAGTCACCTGCGTCAGTGGTCCCAGAAAATAAGAAAAAAGGCTACTATTATGGGCATGTTCAGACAGGAGGGGACCCTATGACCGCAACCACCCAATGGCACGTTTGTACAATGAGATGCTGGTAAAAATGTTAGTGATGGACCTCCTCCCTTTTTCTTTTGTGGAAGGAGTGGGATTCTTAAAATTTGTGGCAGCCATCTGCCTGAAATGGAAGGTTCCAAGTTGGACCTATTTTGCCAGAGTTGCTGTCAAGCGCTAAATCACGATGTGCTGCAGTTGGTTGGACCAGCTTTGCAGCAAAGTGTTGTTGACATTATCCACCTGACGAGAGACATGTGGACCAGTTGTCAGGCGACTATTACATGTGCATTACTGCATGCTGGATCTCTTTTGCGGGGTAAAGCAAAAGATATCTACAGGTTTTGGCCCTGAAGAAAGTTTTAAGAGCGTTCAGCGGCATGCAACAGTGGCCATGTTGGCCATGGAGAAATCACATACATCTGTAAACATCTTGGACGAATTTAAAAGCAAGGTGTATGAATGGCGGACACCCAGAGGTCTCACAACTGGATTTGTTGCCATGGACAATGGCAGTAACATAGTCAAGGTGATGAACTCATCTCTTTCAACGGGCCTCATGCCTTCCATCTGGAAGCATGCAAATATTCCTCCACCCCTCAAAAAACACTCTGCTGATCCGAAGGTGCCTGGTAACTACAGGCCCATCTCTCTTCTCCCCTCTCTCTCTAAGGTGCTGGAGAAGCATGTGAACAGAGCTATTTTGGACTACGCTGAGAGTCATAACCTCCTGCACATCACTCAATCTGGCTTCAGGGCTAATTATGGTACGGAAACGGCTCTGTTGGAGGTTACTGAGCACCTCAAGGAAAAGCTTGACCAAGGTGGCAGAGCTATCCTTATTTTATTGTACCTGTCGGTGGCCTTCGACACGGTCCCACATGACAGGCTCCTGGAGAGGCTGGGTGAAATGGGCGTCAGCGGATCCACGCTCTCATGGCTAACCTCCTTTCTTGAGGATAGAAGCCAGGAAATTTGGCTGCCCCCTTTTGCTTCCCCCATGCCCACTCTGAAAGTTGGGGGTCCCTCAGGGCTCTGTTCTAAGCCCTACTCTCTTCAACCATTACATGTCGCCTCTCGCATCTCTGGCAGAAGCCTGTGCGGCCAAAATAATTTCTTACGCCGATAATACGCAGTTGATCTTCACCTGCAAGAAGGGAGAGGATTTTGATGGTGAAAGGATCAGATCATGCCTCACTAATGTGTTCAACTGGCTCAATAGGAACCAACTCAAATGTAATTCCGAGAAATCGGAAATTGTCTTTTTTGGCTCTCCATCTGTGGTCGACTGGAAACAATGGTGGCCGGAGGAGTTGTCTCCGCTCCTCTCAGCCCAATCTACGGTTAAGAACCTCGGCATCCACATTGACTGCGCGCTTTCTATGAGACCCCAAGTCCAGTCCTTAGTGGGCATCTGCTTTGGCATGCTGAGTATGCTAAGAAAGTTCCTTCCCCTTCTCTCACTCGACACCAGGAAAACCGTGGTCCAGGCTCTGGTTACTTCCAGACTGGACTTCGTGAACAATCTGTACCTGGGCCTTCCAGGCTATCTCCTCCAGCGCCTACAAGTGGTTCAGAATGCCGCGGCAAGACAGATCCTTAGGCTTAAGTCCAGGTCCCACATGGCCCCTCATCTTAAGGCATTACACTGGCTCCCGATGAGTACAAGGATCAAGTTTAAGGCCCTGGTAATGTTTTCCAAAGACCTTCATGTTAGGGGCGCTGGCTTAATCAGGGAAAGAGTCAGCCTCTACTTGCCTGCCAGATCCCTGAGGTCCCCAGAGTATGCCTAGCCCGGGTGGGAGCAGATCTTTCGGGCTGCTGGGAGCTCAAGCATGGAACCAACTACAGGTTCCTCTCAGATCTACGGCTGACCTTACGGTTTTTAAGAAATGGCTCAAAACCTGGCTCTTTCAATGTTAGGCCTGTGGCTTAAGTTTCTGTTAGTGTGAGACTTTCGCACCGGGACACTCTTTGCTGAGTAGCCGTGCGCTCTACAAATCCGGTTCATTCATTCATTCAAGGCCAATGCAGACAGTGGCTATTTCAGGGTCCTGTGTTTGGCTCATTGCATCAGCCTGGTGGTGCAAGACTTTCTCAAAAAAGAAGACATAGTCAGCAACCTATTGACCACCTGCAGAAGAATATGCACTTATTTCAGCCACTCTTTTAAAGCCCGGAAGCAGTTGCTGATTATTCAGCGTGCTGATAGAGCACCAGTTAAAGCCCTGATACAGGAGGTGCCAACACGTTGGAACTTGACCTATTACATGTTGCAACGTCTGTTTGAGCAGTACATACAGATCCATCACTATGTGATTCAAAGAGGAGGGGATGCAGTTGTGAAAGCTATGAGCATGGATTCAGACAAATGGAGCCTAGTCAAATGCCTGACACAGATGCTACTCCCATTTGAGGTTTTCACGTTGGAAGTTAGCAAGGCAGTACAATTGGCCAAGCTATCCCGTTGTTGCATCTGCTACAGAACCAGGTAAAGAAGGTGTCTAAAAGGTTCGCCCCCGTACAGAAGCGCATGCCTTGGTTGACAGCTTATCCTTTGCTTGGCTTGAAGCACAGGGCTGCAACATGACATCATCTTGTCCAAACAATACATCTGTGCCACACTACTTGATCCATGGTACAAAATAATTCTGCCCACTTTAATTCCTTTTTCTGTAGGGGATGTTTCAAAATACAAGAGGTGGATTGTTGAGCAAGCCAGAGACCTAGAAGAAGAACATCTGGAACTTAGAGTCCTACCCCGCAGTTCTGGGGTGCCGGCTTCAAGTTCCAGAGAGGGCCGTCTTGTCTCACAGCTGCTAACAACACCAGCAACCATAACACAATAACACAATAACAGCAACAAAAGGACCGGACCCAACCTCTGCATTGTATTGGTTTCAATCGGCAGGGCTTAAGTCCAGTGCAGAGGCGATGACAAAAGAGGTTGAGCAAGTGGCAGCACCAATGACCATCCACAGGATGTTCCAGCAGCATATGGCTGATCCAAAAGAGGTCTATGTGGATCAAAATCCACTGATATATTGGTATGGGAAGATGTGCCAATGGCCAGAGCTGAGCAGGCTGGCAATAAAGTATCTGAATTGTCTTTCAATCAGTTGTCTGCTGAGCATGTGTTCAGTGCAGCTGGTGCAGTTGTTGCAGTGAGAAGGACCAGTCTTTCCCCTCTAAACATGGAGAGATTGACTATGATCAAAATTTACCAACATTTAATACCACACAATTACACCGTTCCTGAAGCAGCAGAGGAGGAAGAGGATTGATCAGATTCAAGTGTGTTACCTGACCAACTTCTGGGTGAACCACCCGAGTTTGAGGATGAACTCTACTTTGCGGACTGATTATGCCAGTGCCCCCATTGACCTTTTAATTATTTCTTGTTGAACTTCTATCTTTTTTTTTTTATTTTAAGTAGCTAGTGTAACATTATTATTTTTGTGTCAGATTTATGCTACCCCACCATTTTGTAGTCACATATATATTGCTGGATTGCAGTTGGACCAGTGTGAATTGAAGAAGCCTCCACAATTCCTTCATGACATTTGGAGACAATGCCTGCCTCCCTCTCATGCCTATCCTTGTTTGCATCACTTAGCAGGGCTGCCCCAGAAGATCGTTGATTTACAAGAGTGCTAACACCAAATTCCAATGTGTTGCCAGCGTCAAAGATGAATTGTGTACCTACTATCTAACCTACCCGTGCTTGGATTGGAAGAGGTAACTACAACTATTGCAATGGTGAGTGAGTAACTGTGAGTGATGATTCATGATTCATGTGGTGGAAGACAGTGAGGGAGGGTGTTGAACTGTAATTTGGGATGATTTGCCATGTTTGGGGCCCCAGTGACGGGCGATACTTTTTTCCTGTAGGTGATTGGCCTTTACAAACTTACTTAGCAAAAATTAACCTGTACAGTCCACACCTATGATCCTTAGGTTTTGTCATCACCTAGGATGGATTCCCTAGACGATCATTTGATTTACAAGTCTGCCAAATTGCAATCTGTTGCTTGCATCAAAGGAGAGATAGAGTACCTACCTCCGTGCTTGGATTGGAACAGGTAACCATTGCACCAATGAGTGATTATTGAATGATTGTGAGTGATGACTGATGATTCATGTGGTGGCAGACAGTGAGGGGGGTGTTGAACTGTAATTTGGGAACTTGCTTGAAATGATTTGCAATGTTTGGGACCTGAATGATGCACGATCATTTTTTGGTTCACAATGTTAGACAAGCCTGGTAGTGAAGCCAACCAAAATACTTTTCATAATAGAGGGGCAGAGCTATAACCTATGATGATCATGATGACTCAGTCATTGAAGAACAATGAAGGGGTGGATTAATGGTTAATGAAAGACATATGGTATTGGTTTGCAAATGCAATGGGACCGCATAATTTCCAGCCATGCTGCACTGTCATGGCAACTGCTGGTATAATGTATAAATGAATTACACAGCACACAACATTGGGGGGGTGGTCTATGACCATAGCCAATCTCTCGTTAACTCAAATGTTAGAGCATGAGCAGGAAAAAGAAAGCCTTCTCAGCAAACATACATATTGAATATTGTTTATAATACTAGCTTACTTGGGCCTGCAATCTCCACGGTAGACAGTAGACTACCAAAAATGTGTGCTCAGTCTTACAGTACCACAACATATAGGAGAGAGTGTAAGAATATAACCAAACAAAGCAGAAGATAGGTGAACTAGAGACAAGAACAGTCCAGAAATAGTCAGCTACCAAACAAAAACATGTAATAAGGAAAAAAAAGATAATACAGGGATAACAGAATCAAACAAAAATTCAATTCAAGAGTTGGAAAAAAGGAGACATAAAAAAATAAGCAAGGCAAAAATTAAAAGTAGCATAGTGGTCAGAGGAAAAAGAGGAAAAAGAGCTAATCCATTGTGCTTTGCATGAGTGGGTTTGCATCCCGTCCTCGTTGCCACATGAAAGGAACACGCCAGGTATGGGTGTGAGAGCAACTTTATTTCTTGCCAGCAACACCAGCCTCCACGCAGCAACTCCCATCCTGAAACCAAGCACTAATATCCCTAAGTCCACAACAATCATAATACCCAACATTAGGGAAATGATAATAATAAATATTAGGACTTTCTAGGGTTAGCAGAGCCCTTGGCAGCGGCGCTGGTGGTTGGCGCCTCCTGCTGACCAGCTACTCCTGGACCTGTCTCCACAAAGTCCCTATTCTTGCCCTTGGGTGCTAATGTAGGAAATGAAGAAGAAAAAAATAGATTAGTGACTCAGTTAATCTCTGCAAACACAGTCACATTGTACTTCTCTAAAACAGATCACCTATAGTAGTAGTTTCGAGTCTATCGACTATCATTGAGTTGCCCATACTAATCCTAAAATCCCTATTCTAAATTTCCTTAACAGAAACTGCATTTGGAACTAATGCATTGGAGTGAATGATCTTTTATTCTATTCTCATTTCTCAAACCCCTTGATGAACTAACTCAGCTACCGCTGAGCACCTGCCTAGCAGAAACTGGATCACAGAAAAATATTCTTAAAATAAACTAAACATAACTTACCTCTGAGTGTGAGCTGCTATTCAGACATTTTTTAGAATTGTAGAAACACAACAAATAATTAATACCCGCCAAGCCCCGGAATCTCAATACAGAGCAGGTCCTACTCCTGGTCAAGAATATCTGCCTAGGGGTGCATCAGCTGCTGGATGGTGCACCGAACCTGGCTGGTGCACCGCATACACTGGCGCACCCTCCCCCAGCACAGCTGATGCTCCAGCAGGGGGTATCCACTGCCGGGTCTGCCACCTGCTGCCAGTATGCAGGGGAGGTGGCGCTGCACAAAACAAACTAGTGCTGCCACCTCCTCATCGCTGAAGATCGCCTGGGGCTGCACACCTGGGCTGTGGCGCCACGGTAAGGTAGGCAACCCTGCTCTGCCATGGTGCTCGCTGGGGTAAAGATTGGAAAAGAAACAGTAAAAAGAAGGAAAGGAAAGAAGAAATAAGGAAGTAAGGGGAAAAATAAACAAAATACAAAAAGTAATGAAAAACACTAATTTTTTTCTAAAAAACGTAAAATACACAGACACAAAAACACACACTAATACAATAAATACAAATGAGGGTTAGATTAATTAGGAGGGCGAAGGATTACAAAGATTACAGAGAGATTGAAAATTAGGCCCAGCACTATAATCAGAGTAGAAAACAAGATGGCCGCGCCCAAGCGAACCATGTGGTGCCATTCGCACACGATTTTGAATGTGAGGATGTACTCCGCGTTGCATTTCGCAATGCGAACGGGCACGCCGGCAAACTCTGCCCACCTGAGAAACTCTGTGTTGTGTGGCAGAGTTTTTTTGCATCTATGCGGAGCTCCAAATAGCGCAACTCTGCGAACTCTGCCCAGGCCTAGACACAACTACAGCCCGGACCGCTGAATGGAATCACACTAAATTTGTGGGAAAGCTAAATCCTGGTCCGGAAAGAACGCTTTTTGTAATTTGGTGTAAATCTGTTTAGTAGTTTTGGCGTTATGAAAGAAAAAAGATTTATGCATATCTAGAGATGTGGCTCCACTGCTGATAGACAATGGCGGATCCACATGCCAACAGCAATGCCATGATTGGCTGGCTGCAACCTGAGGGAAAATTGTGGCCGCCATTTTGTCAATCGGGACATGGCTCCCGGGAGGAGGGAATAAAGTAGAAATAGGATATAAGGGTTCAGGATAGAGGTATACCCATGGGACTGATGGAGGGGTCTGTGAAGGAGCCCTCATGGGGTAGAAATTGTGGAAACATTTTTTTTTGCATGCACAAGGATCTGCAGATCCACAGCGGTACTCAGCACAACCCCCGTTTGAATCCACCGCAGATCTGTGGCTCCAGACCCCAATTACAAAAATACATACACCCACTCATAGACCCACTCGCTTACTGTCTCACACACCCACTCATGCACCCACTCACATATCCATACACCCACTCACACACCCATACCATCACTCACACACACCCTCTCACACACCCATACAGTCACTGATACATCCACTCACAGATCCAGAGAACCACTAAAACACACTCATTCTCAGACCCACACAGGCACTGACACACCCACTCACGCAGCTATGTACACGCTCATGCAGCCACTTACACACCCACTTACAGAACCACACAGCCACGTAAACACCCATGCAGTCACTTAAACACCCACTCACAGACCCATACAGCCACTTACATACCCACTCACACAGCCATGCTGCAAAACCACTGACACACTCACTCACACACCCATACAGCAATTCACACACCACTCCACACCACCAAGAGCAGAAAATCAGAAAAGGAGCCCTGTGATTGGTCAAGAGGTAAATTTTTCCTATGAGCCTCCACACTATGCGGGAGCGAGAGGCTCCCTTGTGTCTCAAGACAGCGAGTGCTCTGATTGACTGTCTGTTGGAATGTTAGAAATGAAATGGCTGCCATGACTGTTTACTGTCAAAAATTGGAGGTGATGTGGAAATGAAATAAAAAAGCTGTATAAGGGGGCAGCAGGAAAGGTATGCTGTCATCCTAAGCTTAGAAAGGAGGTGTCTGAGGGATAACTACTGTGAAGAAAAGAAAATCTATTTTGTTTTTAACTCATTTTTACGTTCTCACAGGAGTCTCGCGGGATCATGAATAGTAAAAAGGAGTACGAGTTCTCACTAGACTCTATTAGTAGGAATACATATTGTAGTCTTGTTTTTTAGAGGAAATGTGTAAGAGATAAGTATTGTGATGATTAGAAAATTAATTATTTTGTTTAAAAAAGTGTTACGATCTCGCCAAGGAGTAGGTGATGTTTGAATGCACTCTGGTATGCATACTTGTAACTGTAGGAAGGAGTCTTACTGGAGATGGTGTTTATCAGACTCTACTATTTATGCTCATTGGTTTGAGAAGAGTTGTGAGTAGAGTTAAGGCTCATCCAAATGCTTTACTACACACACCTATCATCTGAGATAGAGGTCTGAAAGGAGAGTCCAGTCCCCCTTATACTATGCATACCTATCATTACAGTGAGAGATCTCAGCAGAGAGACCAGCCCCTACACACACCCTACTATGCACACCTATCATCTGAGAAAGAGGTCTGAAAGGAGAGGGCACTTCCTCTACTCACCCTACTATGCACAGCTGTCATCTGAGCGAGAGGTCTGAAAGGAGAGGCCAGTTCCTCCACATGCCCTACTATGGAAACCCGTCATCTGAGAGAGAGGTCTGAAAGGAGAAACCAGTCCCTCTGCACAACCTACTATGCACACCTATCATTACAGAGAGAGGTCACAGCAGAGAGGCCAGTCCCTGCACACATCCTACTATGCGCACCCATCATCTGAGAGCAAGGTCTGAAAGGAGAGCTCAGTCCCTCCCACACCCTACTACGCACAGCTATCATTACAGAAAGATGTCTCAGCAGAGAGGCCAGTGCTTCCACACACCCTACTATGCACACCCATCATCTGAGAGACAGGTCTGAAAGGAGAGTCCAGTCCCTCAAACACCCTACTGTGCACAGCTATCATTACAGAGAGAGGTCTTAGCAGAGAGGCCAGCTCCTCCACACACCGACTATGCATATCTGTCATCTGAGAGAGAAGTTTGAAAACAGAGAGCAGTCTCTTCTTACACCCTAGTGTGGAGACCCATTTTCTAAGAGAGGGTTCTCAGTAAAGAGGCTAGTCACTTCCATTTACTACTATTTCCCTAGAATTGTGTTGCAAACCCACAAGAGTTGTGCAAGAGTAGTGTGCAAGCTTCAGGGAGTGAAGCTTGCTGCATGAGGCTCAGTTGATCTTGCGAGCGTCTCACAAGACCCGCACAGAAAATTACTGGGCCTGCCACGTGGTTTTTTATGATCCCGCGAGAGTTACTTGAGACTCAGATATATATATAAAGGAGGCCGGCCTTTGTGTGCTCTCACTCTGACAAGAGTCTCAAGAGAGATTTTAAGAAGGGGGAAAAACAGAAACACTTCAAACAACGTAGATCATAAAAGTATGGACGTCATTTGGAGGTAGTCAGGGGTCACAGCGGCGACCTCTAGCTTGCTCCCTGCTACTCCTGGCACTCCCTTTGTAACCCCTGGCCTCAGAGGGGGCAAAACATTTGCCTCCTTCCTCTGAGGCCAGGGGTCACAACTGAAGTGACAGGAGTAGCAGGGAGCAAGTCAGATGTTGCAGCTGTGACCCCTGACTACCCCAAATTACGTCCATGCAGAAAAGTAGAGGGTAGCTCTGAAAATAGTCATTTTTGCTAAGTTTTGAACAGATATTTAAAAAACTAGTTTTCAAACATTTTTAATATTTTATTGTATTTTTTTTTAAATGGTACCACAAAATTATACAACTTAAAGTGTTAAACAAACAACAGCATCTCCTTAAAATCAAAAAGGAGAAAAACTTACAAAAAACTATTTTAATAAACTACTCTCTAGGGGGCACTTGTACTCTTGGACAAGCTTCTCCTGGGCAGACCTGCTTCTCTCTGATGAAAAAATTATCTACTAACACAAGCTGCAAAATAGCACTTTATTTAAAAAAACAGGGTTATTGTCCACTTGGACACTTAGAACCCGTGCAGACATAGTATCTCCTAGAACAAATGATGTTCAAGCCCCTGCAGAGTTGTATAGCTCCGCAGCATGAGCCAACTCTGCCCATGCAACTCTTTGCAGATGCATTGACCTCAGGTGTCTCCACATCCCTGTGGTACTCATGCTATTTTATTTATTTATGCTCCCCCAGCTTAACTCTTTGCTGCAGAATCATTCTTGCCATCTAGCCTCTTTTCAAACAATTGCTACACTAAGGATTCCTTGGTTGACTGGCATGGCTGAGCGGGTGCAGAAGCCCCTGACTGTTCATCTGAATCTGATGAAGACATCTTCCTGCTGAAAGGCAAACAGGATAGCAGAGCAAGCCAAACATGTCTACTGTCACCAACGTCCAATTGTGAAATAAAGCAAAAAGGATGAAATCTTCTTCTAAAAGTAGACATCCATATAAGCCAATCTGAATCCTTCTTTGGGGTGTGCTTCCTCTACCGAGAGTATTGACAGTTCAAAAAAAGATAGCTGGGTAATATCTTCATGTCAGAGTTACAACAACTGAGCAAATACATAATTTCTACTGAATGATAATCTGTTTAATACTCGCACATTTTGCAAAGATTTTGCAAACTGTAACCATATTGTTTTTTTTTATTAAAAAACATCCTTTAACTAAAATAATGCCAGAACACAACATATATTATAATGTCAATCTACCATACATACACTTATGAAAATAATTAATTCACTTTTTTTTTAAAAACAGGAAATTCACCTAACTATAATGTTACTTTAACCTATGTTGTTTTTTTTTTTAAACCTTAGAAATTTGCAGAAAAAAAACAAAGGTTAAAGTAACATTATAGTTAGGTGAATTTGTCAGCGTCAACATTACCATTTTGAACTAAAAAAACACAGATGTTCAGCGGTTATAGTTGGCAGCGCTAACTATAACTTGCGACCCTGCCATGTACTGCTTATGACCTCACATATGACATCACCATGACATGTTCTATGACATCATTTTTGACATTGCTGATGACGTCTCAAATGACATCATTGATGACATCACTGATAACATCATCCAAGCTTCATTTTCCCACACATTGCTGTATAAATTGCTATGGCTTTACACGTAGCATAGTTCACATTAACAATCAATCATAGATATATGGGAAACCCTCATTGAGCACGGAGTTCAGTCTGTATACAAATATTCTGACAAAGCCAAAATAGTGAATGCCAATTCTAAAACAAATGCCCTACTATGGACAGCTTTTATCTGTATCAAACCGTTGACACAGAATAAACCTACCTTAAGAAATGCAGTTGATATCAGTACAGAACTGAGTACTGTAAACAGTGTTTACTCTATGGAGAGAGTTCATTCTACACCACACTGTTTACAAACAGTGAAACTCTCATGAGAAATACACCACAGAGTATTCAAAGTGATGTAGATTCTCCAAGTTTGTGTAGAATCTGGATTTCATTAAAGAAACGGAGGCTAGCATTATGCTTATTACTTTTATTTGCCAGCTCCTTTCAACTCTTCAAAGTATTACATCACCAACACAAAATTCCGGAACTAGGAATGTCCCAATAACACATATAAACTCTGTCACAGCAGCCAGCTTCCTCTTTTATGCTGCTCAGGTCCCATAACTTGCAACCTTAAACTCAGTCAAACGATGAACATAATCCTTGAGGACACCTTTATTGGTTATCTGAAGTAGAGAATAAACCACAATAAATCTTTTCCTTAAAGAAACTTCATTTATAAACAATACATAGTTCGAACCCCCCCCCAACCCCCACCAAACTCTCCTGGGAGGGAAGGTGGGATAATGCTAGCCTCCGTGTCTTTAATGAAATCCAGATTCTCTCTACACAAACTTGGAGAATCTACATTTCATGACAAGACCGGAGGCTAGCATTATGCTTGTTCAAAGCTGTGATAAAACCAAGGACGACATGTGACCCATTGGTTTTAAGTAACATTTAGCAAACACATCAGCATTTGACCAATCAGCTGCATGCAAAATTTCCTCTAAACGTCCACCTGACATGAAAACCTTACTTGCCATTGCTCCTCTCACCGAATGAGCTGCATACTCCTGCAAACTTATACCTGCCTCAAGCATACAAAATCTCACCCATCTAGCAATAGTCCCAGAAGTAACTGCCCTGAAAGGCTTCATGTATGAAATCCACAACTGATTATCACCATGCCCTCTGAATTCACATAATCTAACCTCATACTCTCTCAAACATCTTACCACACACAACTTTGGATGTTCCTCAAATTTAGGATAAAATATTGTTGAACAAATGCACTTTGTTCTCTTAGTAATTCTAAAATTTACTCCATCTGGATTATAACATCTGTTACTAACATCTTGCGCTTTAACATCAGAAACTCTCCTGAATTATATCAGACACAATAAAGTTGCCAGCTTCCATGATAACTGCCTCAGACTCAAATACTTAATCATTTGCCATTCCTCAAACAAATGAAGAAGCCTATTGACATCCCACAAACAATTGTACCTTAGCCTAGGCGGTCTTCGCAACTTAACTCCTTTCATAACCCTACAGATTAGCAGTTCTCTACCTATGGAGCAACACCCTACTAAACCATGAGCTGCAGCAATTGCAGACCTATAACAATTAATAATTCTGTAACTCAAGCCCTTCTGAAACAAAGAAGATAAAAAAATTGACAATTCTATGGCAGATTCCTTCACGGGATCCAAACTCCTTTCCATGCACCAACAAACCCATTTCTTCCATGCGCCAACATACCTCTTCCTAGTTCCTGGTGCCCAAGACTACCTGATTAATTCCTGAGCTTGCTCCAAAAGTCCTCTGAACTGCACTCCTCTCCTGAAATCCTTCAAACAAGAAGGCTCAATGCCCCTTCCAAAACCAAAGGATGAGATACCCCTTCTGCTCCTAGAAGCATGTCCTCTGACTCCAGTATTAAGAATGGCTCCTCTATCGCCATTTCCAACAACACTGGAAACCAAGCCTGTCCTGCCCAAAAAGGCGTCACAAGAACCAGCTGACATTCCTGTCTCCTCACCATCAACAACACCCTCTGTATCATCGCACATGGGGGAAATGCATACCCGCCAACTTTCCTCCAATCCTGCTGGAACGCATCCACCTCTTCTGCTAACGGATCCGGTCTCCAACTGTAATAACGTTCCAACTGGTACGTCAACCTTGATGCAAACAAATCCACTTCCAGTGGACCCCAAACTTGAAATATCCTCTGGAAGTATTGAACATTCAGTTTCCAATCGCTGAAATCTCTGAGATACCTCGAATTCCAGTCTGCCACAACATTGTCCTGTCCAGGAAAATATTCTGCTTGCAACCCTATCTTATGCTCTAGACAAGAAGACCAAATCCTCTTTGCTAACTGTGTCAGATTCCTCAATCTGCTTCCACCTAATCTGTTTATGTAATGAACCGCCGAAACATTGTCCATTTTCAATAAAACATTGAAATTCCTTAACTTCCTTCCAAAACTCCGTAAAGCATAAAGACTTGCTCTCATCTCCAATCCATTTATGTGTCCGACCTCTCTTCCAAGGACCATTTTCCACCTGTCTCCTGATCTTCCAAACATGCACCGCATCCAAACAAGCTAGCGTCTGTCTCTAATACAAAATCTGGACATATTCCAAATATTGCCCTGCCATTCCAGGCCTCCAGGTACTACAACCACCAAACCAGCTTCCCCCGTGCTTTTACTGAAAGAAAAATGTGATCTCCATACCAGAAACCTTTCCTCAACGCCTCTGCTTTCAGTCTCTGCAAAGCCCTGTAATGAAGCGGCCCAGGAAAAACCGCTTGAATCGAAGATGAAAACAAGCCAATCACCCTTGCTAAACCCCTCAGAGTTACTTTCTCTTTCTTCAACATTCCTTTCACTTCCGACCTTTTCTTGACCACTTTATTCTCTGGTACACTTAAAGTATTCTCTACTGTGTACAGCACAAACCCCAAAAACTCTAACCTTTGACTGGGCTTCAAACTGACTTCTCTTTGTGGATAAAGAAACCCAATCCTTCCAAAAGATCCATAGTCAAAATCAGCTGTCTCTCCAACTCCTCTTGACTCTGAGACATAATCATAAAATCGTTTAAGTACATTATCAAACGTATTCCTCTCTCCCTGAGAAACTTGGCCACTGGTCTCAACCCCTTTGTAAAGCACCATGGTGCTGACGCCAGTCCAAACGGGAGGCATCAAAACTGATACAACTCTCCCAACCACCTGAACTGGAGAAATTTGCGACTCTCTTCTGCTATAGGAATAGTGAAATAAGCATCCTTCAGGCCCAATTTCACTAGCCAATCGTTCTCCTGGAGAATATCTCTCAAAAGATGGATCCCCTCCATCTTGAAATGCCTGTAAACAACGTACTGATTCAACCCTCTCAGATTTATCATGGGTCTCCAACCCTTGTCCTTTTTCTTCACCGAAAATATAGTACTCACAAAACCCTGGTCTTTTTCCAATACTTTCTCTATCGCTCCCTTCTGCAACATCTCCAGAGCCTCTTTTCCTACTACCTCTTGCAATTCTTGTTGAAAAACCAACTGACTTGGTTCCTTCAGCTGCTTTGGCTTCCTCGAACTCTATACCAAATCCTTTTATTGTGAGAATAACCCATCTGTCCTTGGTTAAATTCTCCCAATTTCTTACAAACCACTTTAACCTTCCCCCTACCCTGCTTGGGATAGAACCAAAAACAGTCTTCGTACTCACCTTGTGAACCTTGTGTGAACTGAGCTCTTCCTCTTGCGTGGCGCATCCTGCCTGCTCTTCCTCTTTGAGGGTAAAATCCAGTTGTGGACTGAAATCCACTGAACGCTGCTTGTCCCTGGGACTGGTATTGAGCCCTCGAATATGACCGGCCAGAGAAATGGGCACTCGCCCCGGCCCGGTCAAAAACACCCCTTCCAAAAACTCTTCTGAAGGATGACTGGGTCTTGTCCAGACTGGTGAAAGTTGAAACATACTTTCCAACTCCCCTCACCAGTCCTTCCCCGAACAAGTACCCCTTAGGGGCCTCTGTAGGCTCCTTTTTCTCAAAGTCCCCTAACTTCGGACTTATCCTCGTTAGGATAGCTTTGCATCTTTCCGCAGATAAAGATGCGTTTACGTTCCCTAAGAAACAAATCGCCCTCTGCGACCATCCTCTCAATAATTCATTATCTATCTGGACACTTTTTATTTTGGCCTCTTCTGCCATATGCAAAATTCTGGCCAATGGCCCCAACACATCTAGCAAGTGATCCTGGCACTGATTTAGTGCCCTCTCCAAACCCTTCCTGGGGTCACGCCCCATCTTAAACAAAAACTAATTAAATCTGGATCCAGATCTGGTGTCACGCAGGATTTTCCATCAACTACTGGACGTGAGCATTTGGCCCTCATGACTGCTCTGGCCTCCTTATCTAAAGGCCTCCTTATCAATAGCTTCAAAAAGTCAGCCACATGAGGCAACGGCCACCACTCTGAGCTCGTGGGGAGCCTAATCATTTCAGGACTGAACATGTCCTCTCCTTGTGGATCCTTTACGATCCCTTTTTCCTTTCTTTCATTCTCTACTTTATCTGTGTCCATATCCCATCCATCATCAAAATAATCATCCAAAATTAATTCATCTGCCTCATCCTCAAATTCCAGCTCTAATATGTCCTCTTGAGATTTTTCACCAACTTTTGTGCTGCTAAGGACACCTTCTTTTATGCCGCGTTGGACACCTTCCTCATTTGTGGCGCAAGGCTCACCCATACTTTTTGCCAAAAATCTGACTCCCACTTCAATATTCTTACTCTTTCTAGGTCTCTTTCCATGACCTTTTACTTCACCTCCCTCTTCTTCTTCCACAGACCTCTGTAAGACCTCCTTCATAGAGCTCTTCATCTCTTCCTGCACTATTTTTCTCAGGTTGGCATCACCCGGACATGAGCACTGTGCACTCTCATTTACTTCCATAATATTTCTTTTATTTACCAAGTACTAAAACACCTTATTAAACATATATTTATTTTATCTAAATTATTTTCTTCTCCTTTTTTAAAAAATGTTTTAGCACCAAAATATTTATACCTATCTAAACAAACTAACTCCTACCTATTCTTCTTCCCAAAAAACTACTCCCTTTGCTTTAATAATGCCTTTGTTTTTCTTTTACACTTCTCTTCTACTCGATCGCGTTTCCTCCCGCTCTGCCGGCTGACAGAAAACATCTGATGGCAGTTGGGGAGGCAACGCTCGAGCGTACTTAACTCTGATGGCCTTGAGCAGCTTCAGGCCATCAGAAAAGCTCTGTTCCCAATCAATATGGCCCCTGTACGTCGTCACGCACGCCTGTGTGACGACGCTAGACTGTCTACGGGTACCCACAAGGTACAAAATGTACCTGTAGTGCCCCTGGAAACAGAACTACGCGACTCGCTTAACACAAGACCTCTCCACTATGCCGTGAGCCAAAGCGCAACACGCTCATTCGCAGCGCAACGGTAATTTTTATTCCTTTCTAAATTTAAAAACTCGGAATTACAAATCCCTTATTCTGAACTAGCCTATTCCCCCAAAAAACCGTCCAACCTACTCAGAACCCATAAATAGTTTTTTTTCATTTTTTTATCTAAACTCTCAACGCATTTAAAAATATACTATTTAAAAGACTAATATCACATTTCCTACTATCAGCTAACTACTGAACAATAATTATGTAATCAATCTACTATAAATAAATCTTCATTAAATTGTAACATTCAAATTATTAACAAGGTAAAACGATACTTATCTGTCAAGGAGCAGCAGATAAAAGAGGAAGATGGCTGCTGTGACAGAGGTTATATGTGTTATTGGGACATTCTAAGTTCTGGAATTTTGTGTTGATGATGTAATACTTTGAAGTGCTGCAAGGAGCTGGCAAATAAAAGTGATAAGCATAATGCTAGCCTCCGGTCTTGTCATGAAATCTACTAAGAACATTCTATGCCACAGTTGTAAAAAAAGAGACAATTTGACTGAAGCAAAACAAGCATGAGTACATAGTTTATTTACCTGGTGCACACACTCTTCTATGTTATGTATAAATTATCATGTTGACATGATTCTCTCTAATAACTCAATGCTGCTTAAAAAACTTAGGGCCTCAATTACAAGCCCCTTGTGTAGCCTCTGTGTCACTTTGTTTTTGACACAGAAGCAGTGCAATCAGTGTGCCACACTGCGCCGTATCTACAAACTGATACTTTGGGTCCAGTGCATCAGTTTGTAGAGCCCTGCATCACATTATACTGTGACATGTATAATTAATACAAGGTAGGCGTTCCCACGCAAAAAAGCAACGTAGAACTAGTGCAGTAAAATTTACAACATTTCACTGCGTCACCCTACGACTTCACTGTGTCAAAATCCTTACTCCTGCTCAGACAAGGCTTAAGGAATGATGCAGGGCTTTTACAATGGGACTCGCCTATGTGTTCTGATGCATTGCTGGAGTTACGTCAGATGTGTCAGAATTTCTGAAGCATCTGTTAATCCATGCGCCATGGAGACCTGTATTGTAAATACAGCGCATCCATGAAGTTGCAAGGACATTTGGCGCAGGAGCAAGGAAACTGACGCATCGATGCCGATGCATCAGTTTCTTGTAAATGAGTCTCTTAGTATCTAATGCGTAGAATCTTTCTCCTGTTGGAAACATTTTCTGCAGGACCAAAAAGTTGTGTGGAACATAATGAATACAAGTCAACTGTCAGTTGCACACAGAGTTTACTCTTGAATGCGAACATTTATAACATGTTCAATACCTCTACACAGTTATGGTGCATTAGAAGAACACGCGTTTTGTTAAGACTTACACCCATTAGCTGCAACCAAGCTGTACATAATTATGTAGAATTAATATGGCAGTTACTCGATACAATGTAAACTGTAAAACAAACTTGCACACTATTTGGATGATGTCCTCCGTGCTGCCATCCATGATGTCATCAATGATGTAGTTTGAGAAATCACCATTGATGTCATACATGATGTCATAGAACATGTCATGACTGATGTCATATGTGAGGTCATAAGCAATGCATAGAGAGGGTGCAAGTTTAGTTAGTGCTGCTAACTATAATTGCCAAATGTCTGTGTTTTTTTTGTTCAAAACATTAATGCTGACACTGACAAACTCACCTAACTATAACGTCACTATAACTTTTGGCTTTTTCAGTGAATTTCTAGTGTTTTTTTAAAACAAAAACAGATCCTTTAAACACACCCACCTATAACGTTATTTTAACCTTTGTTTTTGGCAGTGAATATTTATATATATATATTACCCTTTCAGGCATAGAGTGACACATAAATTATGCAAAAAGACGCAATGAACTCTGGGTAGATCCCAAGTTTTCGTGGAGAGCACCCTACAACACCAGCAACAATGAACTTGCTCAACTCAAATGTCTGCTTTTCTATCAAAGTTTCTAAGCATAGGATTAGCACATTGCCATCCATACCGAGATAGAAAGGGACAAAGTCTTTTGCCATTTCTACAGCTAAGTCTTTACGCATAGGATTAGCACAATGCCAGCCATGCTGAGCTGTAAAATGACAAGTGCCTTTTGCCACTCCAGGCACGGTATTACATCTTTGGATTTTTGGAGAGATGTGGTGCCACGGCCAGGGCAGCTTACTCCGGAGCGCAAGGTTCACGGTTCGATCCCCGGCAGCAGCTTAGCTCAGCACCATGTGACTCTGAGCAATAGCTCACTTAATCTCCCCAACGGCCCCCAGCACCTTGAGACCGTTGTTCGCGCTTTACAAATACCGGATTTAGATTGGAAAAATACCATCCAAGCATACCTGGAATTAATAAATGCAATCCCTGAAAAGTGTTTTGCTATTATAGCTCTTCAGAGAGGTTTAGCTTTGTCCAGACACAAGGTAGCAACCAGTATAAGTCAAAACAATACCCATACAGGCATAGAGTGCTGCATAAATTATGCAAAAAAGAAGCAGAGAACTCTGGGTATTTCCTAAGTTTAAATGGAGAGCAGCTCCTGTACAGAGCACCCTACAACACCAGCAACTCTCTGAATTTGCTCACCTCAAATGTATGCTTTTCTATCAAAGTTTTTAAGCATAGGATTAGCACATTGCCATTCACGCTGAGACAGAAAGTGACAGAGGACCAGAGGTACGACCGTTTTTAGCTGTCGCAAATGGAGATTCTGGCCATTTGCAACCACTAAAATGGCTTTTGTAATGTACTAACCCTATTTTGTGAGTCTGCAACCTATTACCGACTTCAAAATAGAGTTTGCGAACTGCTATTAGGGAGGGGCGTGCCAAGGACATCCTTTCCTAATAGCAAGTCACGGGGATGTACAATAGTTTTGCTACCAGAATGCAGTCGCAAAACAATCTCAGTTTACCACCTTCTTTAAGTAGGTGGTAAGCCAGTCGCAAATGGGAAGGGGTCCCCAGGGAATCCCTTCCCCTTTGTGAATGGTAGCGAAAATGTTTTTTAAGAGCAGGCAGTGGTCCTATGGACCATTACCTAACCTTGAAAAATGAAACAGAAACATTTCATCTTTCTTTTTGAAACACATCCCGTTTTCCTTTAACGGGCTGCATTTAAAACAAAAAAGTTGCTTTATTTAAAAGCAAACACAGACATGGTGGTCTGCTGTCCCCAGCAGGCCACCATCTCTGTGTCATTGCCCACCCCCAACTGGTTACAAATTGCGACCTGCCTCATAAATATCGATGAGGCAGGTCAATTGCGACCCCATTGGGAATCGCTAATGTGTTTGAGACACATTAGTACATTTCATTTTGCGAGTCTCTAATTGCGAGGCAAAAAAAAATCGCAATTAGAGACTCACACAATTAAATATTTGTACATCTGCCACCAAAGTTTTATGCCATTTCTACAGCAAAGTCTTTAAGCATCGGATCAGTACAGTGCCATCCATGCCGAGCTGTAAAATGACAAAAGCCTTTTACCACTCCAGGCACAGTATTAGAGATTTGAGTGGTAAAATACCATCCAAGCCAACCTGGAATGAATAAAAGCAACCCCTGACATGTAATTCGCTTCATTATAGATCTTCAGAGAGGTTTAGCTTTGTCCAGACACAAGGTAGCACCCAGTATAAGTCAAAACAATACCCTTTCAGGCATAGAGTGTCACATAAATTAGGCAAAAAAGAAGCAGAGAGCTCTGGGTAGTTCCCAGGTTTAGGTGGAGAGCAGACCCTGTATAGAGCACCCTACAACACCAATCACACATACACATTGGTTTGTTCTATGTCATTCTGATTAAATTAAATCACCCAGTACTTTGCAAATGTTTTATTTAATATAGCAGTTTAGAGTTATTGATAATGCAAGGGCGTCTGGCCTGATCCAGCATTAGGCCAACCCTCTTACCAGTTGTTATCCGATAGACCTTTTTGACCGACTGAGAGTTAAAGGGAGTTAGCATTTAAATCAAACAATCTCATTAACAGTGCAACCCATCTGGCTACACAATACGAACCAAGAATCAGTGATTATAGTTAAGAAGGTTTATTACAAATTAGCAGTCAAATACATCTCAATACCATGCTGTTACGATACAGAATAACAACTGGATAATCCAGCCTCCTGAAGACGTTCAGGCGTACCAGAATAAGGCAGACAAGGAGTTCAGTCACAGCAATACAAAAGATCAATAACAGAATTTGATGCTCAGAGAAGAGTCTGTAATTATCTCTTCTATACATGGGTGAATTGTTAAATCATCTAAATTAAGTACAAACTAAAGAGGATAGTTAAAAACCTAAAAAGATCTAAATTAAAAATTTCAGAAGAATTGGAAAATGTGGGAAAGTGTGGGAAGGTGTCAGCATTTTAGAAACTCGGTCAAGGGTGTTCTTGGCACAAGGAAATGAGTGTTAGCCTAAGCCACACTCAGCGAGAGTCGGAGAGGATAAGCATAGAGGTTTACATCTCTCAAAAGTCCAAAGGAAAGTGGCTTATCGTGAGACAGTGTGAACACCAGTTATTATCGCGAAAGTCTCCAAAGCAACACCCTCTTGCTCACATCAGCACAGTCTCCATTGATCTTTCCATCCTCCCGATGTGAGCTGGAACATTCACCAAATATCCCAGGCCAAACCTGGAAACGATATTGTCCTTGATTATCTGCGATTCCTTGCAACATTACTCTGGCTCCCCATGTTCCTTGTCAAGTTCTTCTTCTCAGGCTCTCTCTATCACTAGTACAGTGTTACATCTATTCTCAAACTAACAAACCATGTGAAAGTACCTGCAGTGAAAAGAAACCCAAACAGAAAATGGAAAACAGTATTTTATGCGGAAAGAAATATGGGCCTAGCTATGACAAGTTAACGTATTAAATCAATTGTGCACAATTAATATGCGTCTGCACATTCAGCCACAAATGAATGGAAAATGTCGGTACATTAGATTCAGGTTACACGTTGCATACAGATTAAATAACTTGAGTACATGTATGCAAATGTGACTAAGAACTACATTATAAAGCAAATATGAAACATCAGTGTACACATTACGTAAATCCTTTTTGTTTCTAAAGTAAATTCATTTTAATAGTGTGAAGATGGTTTTCATCAGATTTCTAAGAAGTATAAATCATTTAATACGGTTAAGGCACACAGTATACACGTGAGTCTCTATTCCTACAGTGAATGCACTTCATTAGTGATGCCAAGTGCAACACTTTACATTAATATCGTTAGGACACACAGAGTACATGTGAAGCCAAAATGACGCTGCCTCAGGCCTGATCATTCGCATATAACTGGACTTTGAATGGGGTCAGTATCATTCATTTAAATGCAAATTATCAGCAGAACACAAAATCGGCGCATTGCTAGCTTATATGATCGTAAAATAGTCACATTTACTAAACAGGTTCGTATTTGTATTTATACAGCATCATTCTGAAATATCCTCCATTACTTTCCATAACATGATGTTGTAACATAGTGCTTTGAATATGCTTAAGAAAATATGACAGGTACTAACTAGCTATGGTTGAACAATACATAGTAAAATAAAAAAAAAGGTATTACTAGTCAGTAAAGGGAATATTTTTATTCTTGAAGCAACGACTCCATTATGGTAATAAATGGTACATTCATCATGGTTATAAAAGGGAGCCAATCCCATTTGTCCGGTGGGAGTCTTTAAGTCATGCTTTGGCAGTATTATCACTAAGCAAGAGAAATAACAACCACTATGGTGAGCACGTTCTGACGTTGGCAATTTATGTTATCTCTAAAAAAAAACAAGATAAATATAGCGTTTGTTGAGAAGTGTTTGAAAGAGAGCAATAGATGATCAATGCTCCCCCGTCTAATGGCTAGTTTAACAGCAGTGTCGGCGGCCTAATGAATAAGAAAGGTCACTTTTGCTAATGTTGGGCTGCATAGTATGACATGCACTTTGTGAATTCGGTTTCACCATTTTCTGCAACCATCTTGTTTCCTGCTATTTATCGAAGAAGTAGAAACAATGGCTTGCACTGCTGTATGATAGGAAGGTGGGTTCACTAACCTCAGGTTTCCCCTGAGTCATTGGTACACAAACTCTTCTTATGCCAAGGACTCCTTGAGTGAGGATTGGTTAGGCCCCATTCTTCAAATGAAACAACAGCTGTTTTTTTTCTCACAAGTAATATAGAAAAGATTAACTATTGCAGACAGTTAAAAGCATAGGTTTTAGGGATGCATGTGTTTTCTCCAAGAAATGTAGACAACACCGGATATTCAGTTGTGTTTTTTTAATTTCAACTTTTAATTCCTCACTGTAGATATACGTAATAGAAAACAATGCAAATTAGTCGAACATTTCAAGAAGGTAGATATCTACAATCTCTTTTCTCACAAAATATTTTGAGTGAGTGAGCCAAAGTCTCGGGGAAGGGGGATGGGTAGGAAGAGAGGCAATATTCTTTAATGCTTAAAAAACATAAGCTGATTGTTACTGCTTATTTTCTCACATTCACTTATTTAACAATTTAAACACTGCAATGAGGTACAGTTTTCCCTTTTCAGGAATATTTTGTCAAGTTCTATGCCAAAACTAAATTGTTTTTCAGAGACACTCGCGAAATGTGCATGGAAGCGATAGTCCTCCAACTCCAAAGAACCATGGACAATTGCTCAGTTTTGAAAGACATTAATGTCTCTCTGTTGAGAAATATTTTGGCTAAAGCTCTTACATCTGGTACAGAAATCTGTCTAATATCAGAAACTGTCTTAGTAGTAGTCCAAAATGTTCAATAATTCTACAATATTTTCAGTGGAAAGGTTTAGGGCCAGATTTAACGTTAGGTGGTAATAGACAATTCTCCAATATGATGGGAATTAATAAATGTTATTGTACTCATCAATATCTAGGACCGTTGTTACTTAAGTCAGGGAAAGTAGAGATGCCCCCTCTTGTTCACGGAGACTCTTGCCCAGTGCAATACTGACCTAGGTGCGGCAAGTTTGTGAATGAGGTTAAAGTCCAATTCATGTGGGAGCAGACACCTCTGTGCCCCTGCCTTCAGCTTCAACAGACTGCTCTGGAATCTGTTTATGCAACTACAAGCATAGGGGGAACGTGATATCTCTAGAATGCTGTGACACATCATGCATTGGAGGCTGCTTTAGATCAGCAGCTCTACAATATCAGATCAATTGATTGTGAGCCAAGCCTTGTTATAAATCAATGAACATATATAGAACAAGGCTGCCCACCTTAAGGGAAACCAATGGTAAGAATAGACATAGCGCAATAGAGGTTTCACTGTAGAAGTAAAAATGGTGCCTGCAAACAAGAAATGAATAAATTAAGGAAAAATACATCCAATGCATTGAATGAGACACAAGGAAGGAGACATTCATTGAAGTGATACCACTATATGTATTGTAACAAAGTTGTTTCAAGACTAATCCTTGAAAGTAGAGGCAATGCAGTGCTCAGTATAAGAAGTGCAAACAACATAGTTGTGAGTAATGACAATGTATTCATGACCCATATATGCATAAGAGGAAAACACAATGAAGGGGCAAAAGGGGTTAACAAAAAGTTGTTAATGCACCCAAAGTTTTGAGATCCCCACTTACGGCAAGTCTATATTTTGACCCCTTAGGAGGACTCATCATCAGAACTAGGGGATAATCTCATGCTTCTGACATAGAGCACACACAATGGGTCCCAGGGTCCTTATGTGATCCCAAAGCCAATTGTTCAGGTAAGTGAATGTGGCAAGCCAAAAAAGAAGGGGTGGGTCAAACTGACTGAAAGGCATGCAAACTGGGGTCAAAGAATGCTTAGGCCTGGTGGTGACCCATTGAGTCCTCTTAAGAGGTCACGTTGAAACACATAGGCCCTCATCACATTTTAAGGGCAAAACTCCAATCCCTCTGCAAACTAGAGTTTGCAGAGGGATTGGAATCAAGAGTTGGATGTTAATTTTCACCTCCTGACAGTTTTTCCATTACTGATTCTGGCAGGACACAGCTGACACAATTTATCGGGGTTAATGGCAAAACACGCAGGATTTGTCCTTAAAAACGATTCTGCATGTTATGCCTCATTTTCAAATGAAAACTCAGAATAGAGCTTTAATCACATGTGGCAAAAACCTCACACTGGGGTAATTGTACTTGTAATTGTATTTTACATGTTCAGTAAATACCCCACCCTATTGGGTCCAACTTGTAAGGAGTGCCACAGTCTGCAAAAACTGGCATAGATTTTATAAGGTCACAGTAGTAACAGGGTGACTATACTAGGTTTGTAAAACATGACTGATGCAGGGTTCCATGCATTGTGCATTTAGCCCTGAGGAGAGCGGGCACGCCTGGTGTGTGCCCTTAGTAATATTAAATGGGAGTAAGTGTAGACAACTGACTGTCCCCATGACTCAAAGAGCTGTTTAACAGGTCTGAACCTATGGGATTTATTTTGCCTTGTCAAAAGATGCAATCAAACAGTCACATGGAAGATGTTTTCTATATGCCTCTGCTCAATCTAGTAGGCCAACTTGAGAGTAAGTGTGCATGGTTGTATCTTGAACAGGAATACACTGTGTTGCTGTAGTGATGTCAATACCTGTATATATACATAATTAGGCCTTTAGGAAGTACTTTTGCATAACATTTAACACCTAAATTGACCACTGATATTTGCCAGTATGATGCACACCCCTCAGTGGGTTTATTCTTGTGCAAGAAAAATGTAATTATAACATTGAAGCATGTAAGTAAAATCTTTGTTTTGCAAAACTCACACAGAGCCCCACTAGCATGTATGCCAGATTCTAAATCTAGTAATTTGCTGCTATGATTTAGCAACATTAGTTAACAAAAGCTGTTATCCATTGTTGCTATGACAACTGTACACATATTTTAGAATTAATCAGCAATTAGGAAAACAAAAGCGTAACAATTTTTTTTTGTACTTCTGAGTTGTAATAGAAGCAAAGGTTTTAATAGGATCAAATCAAATGAAGGCACTATTACTTGGTGATGCTCAAATGATAAATAGTCACTGAAACCCGATTTCCACATATTATCATTTGTGTGCTATATAGTTTCATTAGTAAAACTGTATGTGAAAATTCAGATGCCATTTCAATGGAAAATGTGCTGTCTCTAAATGGCATGATGCTCTAGTAGTATATTTGCGAAAGTGTGATCCAAAATGCATCACCAGCCACATACTACACCCGCACCACTTTTCTGCTGAACACATTTGCTACACTTTTTTCACAATCTCTATGACTTCAGTGGTGTTACACTGATGTATGTACCCCTTCTCTGAAAACTATTCCAGCACGATTAGTGCAAATGTGCTGTACTATGCCCCTACGTCCAGTTTTAAAACAAACCAGTAAAAAATATATATATATTTATTAATTGAGCAGATAACATCACATTTTTGTTTAAACCAGGCACAGCATAAAAGGAGAGTAAAGTGCATTAGTGACCAGCCTGAATTAATAAACAGATCTATAACAATATAGATAACTAAGTCACAGCATGAAAAAAGGTAGTGCATTAGTGACCAGCCTCAATAATAAACAGATCTATAACATGCAAACAAAAGCAATGCAGTAGACCAAATACGAGAAAAAGAAAAACATTTGAGGTAAAGTGCGTATAGTGGTATGCCCTGAAGAGGCACTTTAGGACCGCTAAAATACATCAGCGCTCCTTATTTCAGCTTCTGGAAACTACTAGACTTGGCAATACAATGTAGAATTATTCCACTGGCCTCAATCCTTACTGCCTTCATAATACACATGTGAACACCGAGCCCTCCATAATAAATCACCCTCACCCCTGTTGTACAAAGGAGACATATATCAGAATACGATCAAGTCAAGTGCAGAGGTGCTACAGTGTGCATAGCATCAAAAACCTTAGGAACAGCTTTTAAACAAGTAAAGTGAATAAGTGCTATTCAGATCAAAAATCCATACTTTATCAAACAGTAGCAAAAGGATTATGGCATACACCAGCTGCCACTGCCACCTCGTAAGTTGGGCTACCAGTGACCTAAAGCCTCAAAAACGTAAAACCTGTCTACAAACATACATAAAAAAGATTCCAATAAAAGACAAATGAAACAGAAAAGTGCTAAAAGTGCAGTTCAAATTAAGAAACCTAACATGTGAACACAGGAACGTGTATTATATATAACAATTTCCTGTATAAACAACAGCTAAAAAGGAGAGTAAATTTATATAAATGAGTGTCCTTTCATTAATCCAAAATATTATACTTTTTTCAAACAATCCATCCAATAATCATGATTTAATGCAATGTAGTCATTCAGGAGTCTTGTGAATCTTTTTAATCCAACATTACAATTGACAGAAGTAGTCCATTCAGCCCAGCCAACACGTTTCGTCCCTTTAGGACTTCATCAGGGCTGCAAATTTAAAACATAGGAATCACTAATTTGAATCTTATATACAATATTTACACACAAATATATGCACAATATTCACATCTAATTACTGACACCCCAAATGAAACCATACAAGACTCCCTACCTATATACAGACTAATACAGCAATTTTTTTGAGTATTTATAGTTTTTGCAATTATCTCCCATCCCACCTCACAGTACAATAGCAAAGTGAACCCACCAATATTGATAGGCGCTTTTTAGTAATCTTTCACACAAATGAACTCCTGCAGACCATTTGATGTCTACCTATTGTTAATGTTCATTCTATAAATCCTCCATTACCATATCTTCTAGGGTTATAACAAGCAATCGACTCTCTGTCACAGAGGTTTGATACCATAGCCTACGATATACTTCACTCACTTATAAATTCTTCAGTGTAAGTTTAATGTGAGATGTTTGATCCTCTCCTTATTCCACTATTCTTCATAGATAGAAATTCATGCTGAAGGGTGGTGTAATGTCCCCCAGTTTTATCTAAAATAAAAGGCAAAGGTTCAGTCTCCTCCCACCTAAATCCTTTCCTACCAAAATATTTAACTCCCAACCAAATTGCAGTTGCACAGAGAAAAGACCCATATTCAGTCTCCTACCACCGAAATCCCACCTAAATCCTTACCAACCAAAATATTAAACTCTAAACAAAATTGCAATTGCACAGAGAAAATTTTATTTTCAAAATCTCTTAACATCTATCAATAGCTATTCCTCACACCAAAACGTGCTCTGTTATTATACTAATCCATGACGCTTAGTACTGACCTTCATCCTTCATGCTTCACGGTCAAAATGCCAAATGATTCAAAGCCTACCCTTGTCCTCATCAGGCAGCCATTACTTATACCTGATTGTCAACCAATCACAACCTCTGGGTTTCCGTTCTGTTACCGGTCTCCTGTCTGGTCCACTTGCCGTTGCATTAATCAAACAACTAATCTCACATGAGCCATTCTTTCTGCATAAATTACCGAATTTAAACACGCCCTCAGACTGATCCAAAAAACGCTTTTCAACAAGACGCTGCTCCCTTAATGAGAGACTCCTTATCTTTGCCTTAGTAGCGTGGACCAAAAACTGGATCCGCTGCGGGATATCTGGTAAATGACCAGAAACAATCACATTTCTATTGTACTCTAACTTTTTGAGTTCACATCTAACCCCACTTTTCCAATTTCTTATTCCCAACCTTCTCGACCAATCATGAATCTGCCAGACCAGATTGGAAACCGTAGTGTTTGGCTCCGGCTTATATCCCTCCAATCAGATGCTCAAACGTATGCCCTGTGGCTGACCCAAAAACTGGTTGCAAAAATCGCAGCTACCATAACGAGACACTCCTCTTTGCCTCAGCAGCGTGGACCAATAAGGGGAATCTCCACGGGATATCCGGTCAAAGACCGGAAATAATCACATTCCTATTGTCCTCTGACTTATTAGTTCACAATTAGCCTGAATTTCCATTTACTTGTTTACCATCTCCTCAACCAATCCCGAATCAGCCGGACCAGAATGGAAACCACACTGTTTGGCTCTGGCTTGTTTCCCTCCAATCAGATGCTCGACCATGTGCCAGAAGGCTATGTCGTTTAGTTTCCAAGTAGTTCAATACTCCCAGTTCCTACTCACAGTTCATCAACCCATCTGCTACCCATTCGGATCAGTAGGCAAGATTCCGGGCTTCAGATTCAGCCTGCCCACGTGCCATCAAGTTCACGCCCATCAATACCATACATGACATGGCGCTTTTTAAGATTCTCTCTCACTGTTTTAATGCTATCTCGACCCATCCACCAAACCATCTACCTCTCCGCAAATGGGAAAATCTAGCAATTATGTCAGACATACCCGTTTGCCCTAATGTACCCATCGTACCTGCGGCCTCCAATTCGTCAGTCAACAACAGCTCATAAGCCTATCCAATATCCGTTTAAACTCATGCGCAGAACAAGTACCATTCAGTTTCAGCCTGCCCTCGACCCATCAGGTTCACGCCCGCAATTCAAGTGTACGCCACTGAGCCAGCATAAAACATGGTTATCTCTTTCTATTGCAGTGCCAACTTGACCCTTCCACCAACAAAATCCACCTGCACAGATGGGAAAATCTATTAACTTCTCTCTCATATGTCTTGGAAGACCCAATGTATTACCTTTCCTTCATCCAATTTTCCCTTTCTCCTTAATCAGAGGCATAAGAACAAATATTTCATTGCATTATTTGACTCGTCTTTTTCTGTTCTCCATCCGACCATGTGTCAAACCATGCCCAGACACAACTGTCACAAAAAATAATGTAACTCATTATCTATGTTGAGGCCCAATTGTACTGTCCTAAGTATGCTTATCCACTTGGCCTCTTCCTGTCTTAACCTCAATTCCATATTGCCCCCTCTCCTATTTTTCTCAATTTTTTGTATCCCATGAAATTTGAAGTTGGTGTTATATGGATGTCAAGCTATCATGTGTTATTGATATTGGGGATCTGATATTGTTGTTTAAAATGGAACTACGATGTTCTTGGATCCTTATTTTTAATGCTCTCTTTGAACTTCCAATGTACACTTTACCACATTTGCATATAATCACAGAGCAGCTGTTACAGTTGATGAATTTGTTTATGTGATATGTTTTACCTGTGTTGTACTTGAATTCTTTCAATTTATTCTGCCCTTGCACACGGATCACACATGAACCACATGTATAGAAGCCTTTAGGCTGTGCAAGTAGCCAGTTAGATCCTGAGTCTATCATTGGTTCCAGATAGTTTCTTGTGATTTTGTTGCCAATCGTAGTACCTTTCCTATAAGTTACCAAGGGTTTATTAGTAATGGTATTGGTTAGCTTGGGAACACCCTTCAAAAGATCCCAATTTTTACTTAAAGCATTGAAAGTTTTGTTGTTATCTGTGCTGTATGTGGATACAAAGGCTAATCTCTCCTGGGACTGTCTTTTTGGTCTTTGTACCAACATCTCCTCTCTTTTAATCTTATTCACCCTTGTTTTGGCTTTTTTAAAGATTTACTCTGGATAACCTCGTGCTCTCAATCTAGTTTTCAGGTCTTTCAAGCATATTGCAAAATCCTCATCATTACTGCAATTTCTGCAGATTCTTATCATTTCCCCATAGGGGATGCCTGTAATCGCTGCTGATAGATGGGCACTATCTGCTCTTAGAATGTTGTTCGTGGCAGTTTCCTTACGAAATAATCTACTCTGGCTCACATCATTGGCTACATAAAATTGTACATCCAAGAACTCAATCTTTTCTGTGTCATGACACACTGTGGAGCACACATTATGGCTGTTGTTATTCAACTAGCCGACATACTCTAGCAAAACATTCTTGGTGCCTCTCCAAATGACCAAGATGTCATCTATAAAACAACCCCAGAACAGGATGAAATCCATCCATTTGCTTGCCGGACCAGGCATGCTCCCTCTCAAACCAACCCATAAAAAGGTGTGCGAAAGAGGGAGCAAACCTGGATTCCATGGCTGTTCCTATAATCTGGTGGTACAAGTCTCCTTCAAATAAAAAAATATATATTATTCAGGATCAGGTCACTCATTTCCAACAGTGTTTTAGAGTGTTTGAATAAACTAGCACTCCTATTAAGCAAAAAATGTTTCAAGGCTCGTTGGCCTCGATCGTTCTCTATAAATGTATATAATCCTACTACGTCTAATGTGACAAAGCTCATGTTCTGATCCCAAACCACGTCCTGCAGTTTGTTCAATACATCCATGGTGTCACGGATGTAAGAAGGTAAATTAACCACCAGCGGTTTCAAGAATATGGCCAAATATTCTGATAGATGTTCAGTCAAGCTACCTATGCTAGAAACAATAGGTCTACCTGGGGAGTTTTCTTGAGATTTATTAATTTTAGGCAGCGTGTGGATGAATGGAATTCTGGGGTTCGTGATATGTAAATATTTGAATTCTCTTTCCTCTAAGAATCCTGTTTCTTTCACGAAAAGAGTTTGTCAGCAATCAATCTACCTGCTTCCCATGTTGGGTTGCAAGCCAGTTTCTTATAACAGTTCCCATCACCCAAATGTCTTTTGATTTCATTACTATAATCAGTCCTGCGCAATGCAACAATATTCCCTCCTTTATCCGCTTCCGTTATTACTATTGATTGATCACCCCCTAGATCTCTTAGAGCTTTTCTTTCTTCCACGGAAATATTGGCCCATCTGCTGTGATATGTTTCTTGGACACATTTCTGATCCTCAATTCTATGTAATTACTCAGGTTTTTTTTTACAAAGAGATTTATAGCTGCAAATTGATCACCCTAAGGTACAAATTTCAAAGGCATTGTCAAACCAAACCAGACAATTCTTCTAATTCCATGTTATCATCATTCAACAACAATAAAAGCATCTGTACATCATGGACATGGGCAATCATCAAATCAGATCTTTTTATTCCACTTCTTTCACATACATCACATTTATCATTCGTTGAAAAAAAACTTTTCAACTTCAGTCGTCTAGCAAACTTATACAAATCAATTTGAAGATCTGTAAAATCACAAGACCCTGCAATTGCATAACAAGAAAAAATAAATGACAAACGTTTTAATCTTTAATCTTTTAACTGCTCCTCCTGCCCCTGCCGCATTGAGACCTCTTTTGGCTAGCACCAGAGTGGATGCCTGCTTGTAACCCGGGGGGACCGTAGAGTGCATACTGAAACAGGAGCACTGTAGTCGGTCCTTGCTTGTGCCCAGTGGCACCGTAATGTGCAGGCTCAATCGGAGCGAAGGAATGCACAGACACCTAAAATCACCCAGTCGCCACACCACTGAACCCTACGGCAATTGGGAACAGTTGTAGGGCAGCGTGCTGATCAAATAAAAGGCACCATTGTTAAACATGAAAGCTCAGTGACAAGATTTACAGGCCTGTTTTTACTTGGGCTCAAAATGAAACGATAGGGGGAGCAGCTGTGCATAAGGAGAGCCTTCCCATACCATGGTGCCGGAGCAGAAAAACAAGCAAGGGAGCACGAGGCACGGCAGGGGAAGCAGCAGTAATACAACTGTGGCGTTAAGAGGTGTGGGAGGAAGAAAGCTATATTTAAATGTAAGCAGCTAGGGCACTGAAGCTGAACACAGCCAAACAGTAACAGAGCAGGAAACCAAGAAAAAAATAGTCCCCCAAAGAACAGATAAAGAACTAGAGCAGAATGAGACAGTCCCTGCTCTGTGGGAGGAACAGAAGAGAGAAAGGAGGGACAAAGAGGCAAAACTGACCACTAGCAAGCAGGGATTTTTAAAGGACACTGACATAGGCAAATGAAAAGCAAAGACAAAAAGGGGATCGACTTGATGCATACAGACTGATTACAGCAGGTCTTGAAGAGAGAGCGCATGCGCTGTCTAGATAGACCTAAAAAAGAGATAAATACATAACATTTTAACATATGTGAAAATATGAAAGAAAAGAGAGAACGACCAAACACTGCCATTATCAAACTATAAACTTAAATAAATTTGATAACCCACAAGTAAAAAAAAATAAGAACAAAAGAAAAAAGGAACAAGAAACAGAGAAAGTAAAAAAAACCTGACTTCACTGAAAACGTTCCCAAGAACAATGTTCTGCTGTAGTGGAATGGCAAATGATTATGGTCTGAAATGGAGTGTGTTTTATAGTGTGGTATGCAGGTGCAGACAAGCAGCCAAACCACATCAGGTGTGTAATCCTAGCATTCATCCAAAAGCTACAGGAATAGTACAATGTTGAACGCATCCTGCGACAGAATCCCTCCATCAGGAATCCACGGCTAAGACAACACCAGCACAACTGAGAAATCGAAATAGACTTGGTGCAATCCCGCAACCCCGACGGTGATGGAGTAATGTTAGCCAGCAGAGAAGTCCAACGCGTTGACAGAAGTGAGCCGCTTATGCGACTGAAAACACTCTGTCAATGCAAACGGAGGAGCAGCCAGCCCACATCTAAATAGGGCGGGAAGGAATCCATCAGCTTCATGGAGTACTATTAAACGCCGCCAAAATCTAATCAGGCCCTAAGTTAGCCCAGGAACTAGTCCAGACAGAGGAACAGGCAAGTTGTGGCTCAGTGGGTGCCCATGTGCCTACTCAGTGCGGTTGAAATACAGCCTGCATTAAGTAGGTCCTGGGGTGGGCGGGGCTAGGAATCGGCGGGAACCGAGCAGTGCAGGCAGCAAGCAAAAAGCAGGTAACAGCTGGAACCGGGAATAACTAGACTAAGCTAGACTAGGAACTAGTCCAGGCAGAGGAAACAGGCAAGCTGTGGCTCACTGTGTGCCCACAAACTAGCATTAAATATGGGGTAAATGAGGAAAGATGATAAAATTGTCCTAGCACCTTTCTAAACTCTTACTGCTGTTAGATGTCAGTTCTGGGGCAAGGTGTGCCCCTTCACACATAACCATCCTTCTCATTATGCAAAAGGTCTGGGAAGGATTCACTATCATCCTCAACTTCCTCTATCATTGCCAGAATGTTTACTGTAAAATCTCTCTGGACCTATGCCGGCATAAGTGGAACACCATCTCTAGTTCACATGTGACACATGTGTTCACCGCTTAGTTCACCTTCAAAACCTTTTGTACTAACTTTTATGGCAATGCCACGTGTTGTTGGAAAAATGAGCTTAAGCATCAACACCTCCTTCCAGCATTGCTTTTTGGTCATACCACTCCTTCATCTGGTCTTGGCTGCCCTGACGTTTTTCCTCGCCTGACTCATGTATTACGCCATCAACTTCGCAAGGCCAACCACACTGTCCATTAAATATTCACAAAGTAGATATTGAATAATGGGCAAAGATTCTAATGGCCCAGCCCAAGCTCAACACACTAGACTGGTGCCCAGCCAAGTTGATAAAAGAAATAAACAATTAAAGTTCCGTAGGGAGCTGCTGATAGTAACAGTAATATAGCAAATTCACAAACACACATCGGCTTAATGACTTTTCATTTTAATTTATTACAGCCTCTTTGTCTTGGAACAAAAGAGCATTTTTCAGAACACATTGTTCAACAAATTTATACCAAAGACAATACCAATGTTCCACATCATTACAAAGTGTTTCCACAAATAGTTACAATTGATTCATTTCTAATACACAATATTTTCAGCCAACACGTGTTTCGCAGCGAAACATGCTGCTTGTTCAGGGCTGAAATAGCGAAAAACAGAAAAAGAACTGTAATTGTCTATTTCACTACATATTCAGGGTGACTCTATGGCCCTCAGAATGAGTTGGGGTCTTTCATGCAGAGTGATAACTCCATGAAAAAGTCCACATCTTGCGATTCTAAGCCTCTCCAGTCCAGAATTATCAGGCTTTCAAACTCCAGACTTGATCATTCTGGGTCCAAAGACACTAGGACTGAATTTTTTCTGCTTAGGCAAAGGCTTTGGGCAGCATCACAGCCTGGCCATCTCCCTACATGTACAACAATATGATGGAGCAAACAATGCTGACCCTCGGAACAAGCCTGCCAGTCCTCTACCTCCACCTAACCCCTTCCTTGAATAGCCCTCCCACTGACAATGCACCTGCTCAGAGCAGGCAGAAAATATCAGCAAGTTTTTCCCCTGAATCAGGGAAAACTGGCAAGAAAAGGAACTTGTATTAACGGGTCAAAGTAATTAGTCCCCATTCCAGAAAACAACTGTTAATCACCAGAGGTTGGTGCAGGAATACCTAATCAGACCCCCCAGGATATTGCGGCATAGATTTGCAAATTTAGCGGCACAAAAATGGAAATTTAGCTGCATTATTGCAGCACTTTATTTTACTCTTAATCATTCCTTTTCAGCCTTAAATCAATGCAAACTGATTTAGTAGAGTATTTAACTTTGAAATAGGCATTATAAACTGTCTGAGAGAGCTTTTTTTGCTATATTCTCCTTTGTGGTAACATTCCAGGAGCATAGGTTCAGACAAGCACAATAGCACAGGAAGACCCCAGAGACGCCCCTGACCATGGAGACGTAAGAGACACCCCAGACCATGGAGATGTCGGAGACACCCCTGGCCATGGAGACGTCATCTCCTCACCCTCTCTTCCGACAACAATGCTGTTCCAGGAAAGAGTTGAAAACGACAGCGCTATTAACTGGCCCACTCTGTAAAGTGGCGCTAATGTCTTTGTGTGTGACAGAAAACACTCTGGTCACTTTGCAACCACTATGTCTAGTTGCATGCAGTTATTTTCCATATATTGTATTTTTTTAAATTTAATTACCCCTTCCCTCCTGAGGCTGCAGCTCGAACAGAAAATGCCAGAGAAAGACAACATTTCCAACAAAATGTTTCTTTCTTTTTTGGATCCATTTCACAGGGGGAACGACGGAAAGAGAGGTATGAACCGCTTGCTGAAGTCACGGTTTTCCTTCAGCAAGCTTGGACGAGGGAGGACATAGGGCTCCATGGACCACTGACTCCCCCCCCCCTCACCCTCCGCCACCCCCTTCCGTCCCGAGGCTGCCGTCGGAACAGAAAATGCCCGAGAAAGATGACCTTTCCAACAAAATGCTCCTTTCCTATTTTTTATCTATTTAACGCGGGAACGAGTGAAGGAGAGGAAAGAGAATGCAAGAACTGCTTGCTGAAGTCACGTTTTCCTTCAGCAATCTTGGACGAGGGAGAGCAAAGTGTCACAGGGAGCTGGGTGGCGGGTGGGTAGGAGAAGCCCCCGCTCCTCCGCAGAACTTTAAAGTACTCAGCTTCCTGGGGGAGGAAGAGTTGTCATTCTACACGTACTGAGCCCTGCGCTCTCCATCATAATTCCGAAATGTGGCTTTATTTATGCATAAGGAAAGAGCACTTCCAGAAGCTGAAACGCAAACACTGTCCAGCTTTCTCGGAGACTCGCTTCTTCTTCTTCCAAAGGGCACGGGCACAAATCCCTTAACGCAGTACAGGCGTGCAGCAGGAGTAAACAGGCAACTATTACGACTGTACAGTGCCACGTAGTGACGTGTGCACGTACAGCCAATAAGATGTCACCATCTTTTTTGCTGCCTGCCGGAGACTTTTTTCGCGGCCAAAATGTTCAATATCGCGGTCATCGCGCTCTTCAGCTGATTTCGCGATTATTTTGCGAATCGCGAAATCGCGAAATGCTGGAGGGTCTGCCTAATGGAATTGCAGTTTCTGGTATCCCTTCACTAAATTCTGCAAGAATCATAATGAATGCCTACATGTCAAGTTCCTGTTGAGCAGTCCTGCAGAAAGCCCCTGCCATCCCTGAACACTTTTGCAGGTGAAAAGATGAATTGCACACTTGCAGTAGGAATTTTGGGGTAAAAAGAGTGAGAGAGAAACACTGGAGTGGATCTCACTCTCACAGTGGATCATCACAGGCTAGGGATGGCACAGGGCAGCTTTGGTACAAGACGAATGGTACGTTACTGAACCAGCTGTTGGGCATACAGGAGACCATGGGTAACTAAACAATTACAGACCATAGTAAACTATTAAAATATATGAGAAGTGTAAATATTCAGTTTTGTATTGCAGATGTGGCTATTACAAGCCCCAAGCAAACAAGGATACCAGACGAGAACCCATAACGCCACTGAAAAGTGCCTAACAAAAAAATGAATGTGTCCTCATGTAACGCAATTGGTGCTATGTAAAGCGCTCTGATACCAGATACCTTCGGGTCAAGTTCGCGCTATATAAAACTTCGTAAAAAAAAAAAACAACCAAATCCACTCTAGGATAAAGGGACTGGAGGGAAATCTAACACAAGGGTACTGAGAAGGGAAATACAACAGACATGAGGGACAAGATAACAGTTGCAAACTTGGAAAATGCGGAGAGCCACAACAACTAATGCCACATTGCCAGACTCCTTATCAATCTATCTAGGCTCCTTGTGCCCTGAATGTGTATTAGTAACCCAAAGTGAGTGTCTATAGATATCAGTTACTGGTCTAGTGTTCATCAATAATAATCCATTTGTAAAACGCATGGCTACCCCAGCTGGGTTTCCGAGCACTAACAGTAACAAAAGTAGCAGCAGAAGTCTAAAATAGCCAGGTTTTCAGCAGTCTACAAAACTCCAGAAAGGAAGTGCAAGCCCAGATTTTAAAAAGGGAGAGAGTAACAGAGAAGCCCAAGAACAACAAAAGATCTACCACCCTGCAATGCTAGTTATAGCGAGGAGTGGATGCCAAAAGCTGATTCCCAGAATGAAGAGTACACCTAGGAGATTAGAGGTGAACCTGCGCCCTAAGGTAAGAGGGGCCACAGTCATACAGGGCCTTTTGCATAAAGCACAATATTCTGAAGTGAATATGCTTCTTTATAGGCAACCAGTGGAGGGAGCCTAGATGCATAACACGTAGGTACATGACAAAGCAGAAGTGCTGCCGCATTTTGTACAATTTGAAGTCTCCTCAACATTATTTGGTGACCTAGATAGAGCACATTTCCATGTTGTAGCCTAGAAATAATCAAGGCTAGAACAATGATTATTTGAGCTGGGAGAGGAAGCCAAAGAATTTTTAGGAAATATTTGAGCAAGAAGAAGCAGTAGGCCACGCACGAACTCAGAAATTTGGAAATCCATCGAAAGTTCGGTGTCCAGCCAGATGCCCAAGTTCTTAACCACCCTACAGGGAGTGGGCAACAGCCCAAGATCAGTAGACCACCACTGAGACCCCCAGTGCTGGGGTTGATTACCAATGACTAGCACCTCTGTCTTGTCGCCATTTAGATTAAGGAGAATTAGTCTCATCCACCCCACCACTTCCGTGAGGCAGAGGCGGAAGTTGACGCCTTTTTTCCATTCTTCCCTTCTTTCCCACAACTGTCCTACAAACGATTTCAGTCCCTTTGCGCTTCCTGCTTACACATATTCTTCCATACTTTATAGCATGCACTTTCTTTAAAAAAATACTCCACTGCAAATAAAAAACATTCATAAAAAAAAAGTGTCCATTATAACACAAATAGCTCTAACTTGTTTCTTACTGAAACTTGGCCTAGCAAATCGTCCCTGCCGGACATTGCTCTAGCTGTTACAGAGCAATATTGAATCTTAATACAAAGATCGCAGTAGAGGGCGAGAAGGAGGAATTGTCATTATTTTAAAAGCTATATTTACTTGTCGCTTGGAACCAAAATAGCCACCAAGGGCTTCATTGCCTCTTTAGTTTCCAATGTCCTATTCTCAACAATCTTCACCACAGACTAGGCATATGCCAGATTCACTGTTTGCTGAGCATGAACTCTGACGCTAAGGATAGTGGGCCATGCACTGGATGCCCAAATAGCAATTAGAAGGGAACAGACTTAGCTCTTCTGTGGAATTTCTTTGTAAGCCAATAAGAGGCATGGCAGGAAAAGATTCCACTTCCCCCTGATGTTCTTTGGCCAAGTTCTCATCATGCTTTTAAGGGTCTTAATAAATATTTTCACCGACTCATTAGCTTGTGGGTTGTATGCCATGGATAAGTGGTAGTGGCACCAGCTGCCTCTGAAATTTCTATTGGAAATCACGGTCTTAGAAACTCCTACCACTGAAAAGATCCTAGGAGTGCCCTTGCTTCTACCTTAGCAGTTGTGCTGTCAGAGGTACCACCTCCGGTTACCTGGTGGCATGATCCACCAGAATGAATATATACTTGTGGCCTGATGCTGAGGGGGTAAATGGACCAACAACGGCAATGCCCACCCACTCAAATGGAACACCTTTTACTGGCAGTGGCACTAATGGCGCCTTGATCTTGATTCCAGAGCTACCACTCAACTTGCAAGCAGGACAGATTCTAATGAACCGCACTAGGTGTCTAGGCGCATTCCTGACCAATAGAAAAAAATAGTCCAACCTATCCTGGATCTTTTTTGCCCATGACTTGCTAAAGACACTCTGTGGGCCAGTGACAATGTGACATTCCTGAGTTCTAGGGGAATCACAAGCCTCTTGCTAGCTCATGATTCTGGATCCATGGGATCACCATCCAGCTGTCCATCCTCACATCCAACATAATGCCTTCTAACCACTACCCTGCTCATCTAATCCTGGACATTCTTCTGAAGTCCCACAAGTGTAGAGCGCTTAACTTTTGCCTGGCAGAACTCCTCCTGGGTTGGCCCTCCAGCAGCAAGTGACCCAGACTAGAATACCAGCCTGCTTCAGTTGCAGGAAGTGGAACACTTCAGGTGAAACATTGGTCCCTTTGAAGCAGGAGCAATAGGTGCTATGGGCTGAGCCTTCTCAGGGTCTATCTTGCTCCACTCACTACCCTCCTGTGGTCCTGGCAAATAAAAGATTGTCCCAGTCACTTCCTGAGACAGGCGTGCAGACTGTGCTCTGTTCAACACAACTGATGTGGTCCAAGCCATGTAGGCTTCTGATCCTGGGACTAAACTGGAGCAATCGAATCGCTGCAGAAGAGATATCCAGCATCTTGATACTCTCCCACCCCTACTTACCATGGCCGCCTTGTCATTGATTTAAACCACAACTCAGGTAATTGGGTACACCATGTCATCCCCCACAGGCTATCAAACCTGTGCCACTGGCACAGTGAGTATCTCCTCAGATTCGAGACACTACCTCTCAAACATAGTCCTATAAGAACCTATATCCCTCATGGGAGGAATGTGTGTCTCATCGATATACAATTACAACAGCAATTCAATTATATTTGGATGGATATGCTTTAGAGCACCTGAAAATCATTTCCCAAATGCCAATTGTTTTGAGGTATAGTGCCATGAGGATCTCACAGGTCCCTGCACCGATAGTCAAGATACTCACTGTAATGGGTGAAGCTGTATGGAGCGTTTCACCGGACGGTCCTTTTATAGTGCCAACTTGCGACATCTAGAACAATTACTCACTTTTGGTTTGGAGGAACCTCCCCATCCTCCCTTATCTTTTTGTTCTTCCTCAGAACCCAATTCCCTAACTATGTCCCTCCTTGGACTCCTGTGAATTGTTCTAACCTTTACCCTCAAGTTTGGAACTAGTCTGTTAAGAGGTCCTCTCTCGCTTTTGCTTACAGCATGCTGCTCCAGCACTTTGTTAACCCTATTAGGTAAAACTGCAAGTTTCTGTGTCTCATTTGCTGTCAAGTCACGTATTGCTTAAGTGGGGTAAAGCACGTCTCCTAGATTTACTCTATTACCAGAAACTAATAGTTTCTTACCTGTCGGTGTAGTTTTGCAGCTTGAAGACTTTCTGGATTCACTATGCTGTGCATTATTCCGCGGTCTAGTGGTTGTGTCCGGAATCGTAGTCTCTTTTCTCTTTTTTTTTTGGTGTAGCCCAGGTGGGCGTCGACGCCCCACCATTTGGTGTCCTCCCGTGACGTCGGCGCGCTTCCTCCGGAAGCTCCCACCCTTGGGCGCCATCTTCGGATTCTTTTTTTCTTTTCTTGTGTTTGTCCTTTTACCTTTTGAAGGTGTTTTCAAATTTGTTAGTCCCATCTTCCTCCTGTCTCATCTTTCTGGCGGAGGCGGGTGGGTTCGCTAGTGAATCCAGAAAGTCTTCAAGCTGCAAAACTACACCGACAGGTAAGAAACTATTCGTTTTGCAGCGTGAATCTTTCTGGATTCACTATGCTGTGCATAGACTTTGTAGCGGTTTGCTATGTTTGTGGCGGCTGGGTGGAAGATGAGCGTTGGTTGTTGAATATATGTTGAAGCACCTTTTGACCTACTTGTGCTTCTTTGTTCATCTGTATAGCCACACAGTAGTGCTTAGTGAACGTGTGCACTGAAGCCCATGTTGCCGCCAGGCAAATGTCTTGGATAGGTGTGTTCGCCAGGAAGGTGATTGTTGCTCCCTTTTTCCTGGTTGAGTGAGCCTGAGCTGCTCCTTGTAGCTCTTGGCCTGCCTGTTTGTGGCAGTATTGAATTGTCTGTGCGATCCATCGTGCGATGCTATTCTTCGTCACTGGTCTGCCCAGGAAACTGCTTGCGAAGGACACAAAGAATTGCTTTGTCTTTCTACAATCCTTAGTCCTTTCGATGTAATGCATTACTGCTCTTCTGGCGTCCAGAGTGTGCAGTGCCCTTTCTGCGCTGGTGGATGGTTTTTGGAAGAAACTGGGAATTTGAATTGTTTGGCTTATATGGAACTTGGACACCACCTTTGGCATGAAGTGTGGGTCCGTCCTCATTACCACCCTGTCATTGTGAATCTGAATGTAGGGTTCTTGTAGTGTCAGTGCCTGCAACTCGCTCACCCTACGTAGCGAGGTAATCGCTACCAGGAAGGCCGTCTTTATTGTGAGCATATGAAGCGAGGCCTTGTGAATGGGTTCGAACGGTGCTTTCATAAGCTGTGTTAGAACCACATTGAGGTTCCATGCCGGCGGCGGCGGCATCCTCTTTGGCGGGGCTATTCTCTTGGCTCCTTCCAGGAATCTTTTTACCACTTGAGATGTAAAGAAGCTTTTCCCTGTTTCTCCTCTTGTATAGGCTACTATTGCTGCCAGGTGCACCCTTAGCGATGTGCAGCTCAGGTTACTCTTTAGTAAGTGTGTTAAGTATCTTAGCACTGTTGATTCTCTGGTGATTCTACTGTGGAGCTTTTCCTTGATGCACCATTCAGTGAATCGCTTCCGTTTTGCTGCATAGCATTTCCGTGTGGTGGGCCTCCTCGCTTCCCGCAGTACTGCCAGCGTGCTTTGCGGAAGCTTGAGGTGGGCGAACTCTAGGTCTTCAGGAGCCACGCTGCTAGGCTGAGGCTCTCTGGTTCTGGATGGAGTACCCTTCCGTTTTGCATCGAGAGCAGGTCTCTTCTTTTTGGGAACTTGTGTGGCGGTTCCTGTGCCATTTCCACGATCTGTGAGAACCAGGACTGCCTGGCCCACTGTGGTGCCACTAGAATTAGAGTCATGTTGCTTGTTCTGCACTTGCTGAGTACTTTGTGTATCAGCAGTATCGGTGGAAAAGCGTAGGCAAATGTCTTTGACCAGCTCATCCATAGGGCATTTCCCTGGGATTGATGTCCTGGCTGCCTGGATGCGAAGTATTGGCATTTTGCATTCTGGTGTGTTGCAAACAGGTCCAGTTGTGGGGTCCCCCACTTCTTGAATAGTGCTTGCGTCTCCTGCGGGTTGAGCTCCCACTCGTGTGAGATTGACGTCTGTCTGCTCAGTCTGTCTGCTTCCACATTGTCCTTCCCTGACAGATGTATTGCCAGGAGGTCTATTTGTAATGGAATTGCCCATTTCCATATCTGTTGCGCTAGATCTGACATCGCCACTGACTGTGTTCCTCCCTGCTTGTTGATGTAGAACATCGTTGTGGTGTTGTCTGTTTGTACTAACACCCTTTGGCCGTACAGCTGTTTCTGGAACGCTTTTAGTGCAAGGAACACGGTCTTGAGTTCTAGGTAGTTGATGTGTTTGACGGCATCTGTTTGTGTCCATAAACCCCTTACTTTGAGCAGGTTCATGTGCGCTCCCCACCCCATTTGGGATGCGTTTGTTGTGATGGTCACTGTTGGAGTTGGTGGTGTGAATGGGTTTCCCTTTGTTATGTTGTCCCTGTTCCACCATGCTATCTCTTCCTGCACTGCATGCGTTACAACCACTAGATCTTCCCAACTCCCAGTTGCCTGTGACCACTGCTGTTGCAGCCATTCCTGGAATGGTCTCATGTGTAGTCGAATATTGGGGACTAGGTGTATGCAGGACGCCATCATCCCCATGAGCTTGCTCACCGTCCTCACTGTCAGACGTTGCCCCTTCAGGTAGCGGCGAGTCTCCTTCAGTAGTGCGAAGGTTCTCTTTTCGCTGGGGAACACTCTTCCCTGAATGGTGTCGATTTTCGCACCCAGGAAGATCTTCACTTGTTCTGGTTCCAGCGATGACTTCTCGTTGTGTATGGAGAAGCCTAGTTTTGTCAGCGTTTGTGTGACCTGCTGAGTATGTAGTTTGCATTGGTTGTAGGAGTTCGCCTTTACCAACCAGTCGTCTAGGTAGGGGTATACATGTATTCCCTGTCTCCGCAGATGCGCTGCTACGGCAGCTAGGCATTTGGTGAATACTCTTGGCGCTGATTTTAGGCCGAAGGCTAGGGCCGTGAACTGGTAGTGCGTCTTGCTGATGGTAAATCTGAGTAGATGCTTGTGTTTTTGGTTCATGGGGATGTGTAGGTAGGCATCTTTGAGGTCTATTGTGGACATAAAATCCCCGTGCCTTATCTGAGGTATAACCTCCTGTAAGGACGTCATCTTGAACTTTTGAGTCTTTATGTATTTGTTTAGGAACTGTAGGTCCAGTATGGGCCTTAACGTTTCGTCTACCTTTGGTACGAGGAAGTAGTTGGAGTACACTCCTGTGCCTTTCTCTCTGTATGGCACCCTTTCTATAGCCTGTTTGTGGAGGAGTTCTTGTCCTTCCTGCCACAGTAGTGACAGCTCTTCTGTTGAGCGTGTTTTGTTTGTTGGCCTCCTGTTTGGTGGCTTTTTTACCAGTTCTACGCAGTAGCCGAACTGTATGATGTTGAGTATCCACTTGTCGGTTGTTATCTTCTCCCACTCCTGGGAGAAGTGTTTTAGTCTGCCTCCTACGGGTGTTGTATGATGGTAAATTTGTAAATGTTGTCTGTGTCTTTTGTTGTGCCGCGCCACTAGGGATGTTGCGAGTGCGGGCACGTTTTGTAGTGTGGAGTCACTTGGGGGCGGGTTGCTGGCCGCCTCTTCTTGTTTGGCCTCGTCCGTTTGGTCGGCTTCGAAAGGACTGGCCCCTCTGTTGGTTCTGCCAACCTTGTTGCTGCTGACCCTGTTGCACCTGGCTGGTTCCCTGAAATGTTTGCTGGAAGGCCTGGTGTGATGTTCCTGGCTGGTTCCCTCCTCTGCCATTTGGTCTTCGTGAGGGGGTGCCCCTTCTCATCCCTCTGAACTGCAGTGCTCCCATGGACCTTGCAGTTTCGTTATCTTTTTTGAGCTGCGTCAGCGTCTCGTCCACGGGCGTGCCGAACAGCTTTTCCCCGTTGAAGGGCAACTTCAGGATGTTGTTTTGTACCTCCGGCTTGAACCCGGAGATCCTGAGCCAGGCATGTCTCCTCTCTGTTACCCCGATCATCATCAGCCTGCTTGATGTGTCTGCTGCGTCCAAGGCCGACTTCAGGCAGGTGTTGGCCATATTCTTCCCCTCCTCCACCAGGTGCGCCGCTCTTTGCTGGTGTTCGGTGGGGAGCAGTTTGAGCAACTGCCCAACTTCTTCCCAGTGCTGGTAGGCATGCCTATTTATAAGGGCATTGGAGTTGGCAATGCGCCAATGTATTGCCGCATTCCTTTCAATTTTCCTCCCTGTGAGGTCTATCCTCTTGCTCTCCTTGTCTGGAGGCGGTCCGGAGTTTGTGGGAACGTTGGACCTCTTCCTGGCTGTTGCAGTTATGATTGAATCAGCCGGCACAGATCCCTGGATATATGGTGGATCTTTAGAAGAGTGTTTGTATTTTTTCTCCGTTCTGGGGGTGACAGATCTGCAGGTAGATGGCTCCTTGAAAGCTTCCCTGCCTTGGTCTAGCACACTAGGGAGCATAGGAAGGAATTGGCTCCTAGTTTGTGTTGGCAGCAGTGTCTCCAGGAGAAAACAGGCTTTAGGCTTTTCCTCCTCCATTTCCACCCTATAGGTTGCTGCAGCGTTCCTGACGACCATGTTGTAAATTCCAATGTCGTCCGGCGGCGAAGGCCTCGACGGATACGTCTCCACGGCCTCCTCCGGGTTTTCGGCGTCGAGATCCTGCCAATCCAGGTCCTGAGCCTCCGAGGGTGTCGAGCTGAAGTGCGTTTGCTGGTCGTCATCGCCCTCAGTGTAATAGTACAGGCCCTCTTCGTCCTGTTGCTCCGATGGTTCGGGAGTTTTCGGCGGCTCGGTTGTATCGAACTCCTCCTGTGCTTCTGCTTCGACAACCGTCGAGGGCTTCGAAGGGATGGTGTATCTACTCATCCGTTCGTCGAAGTCCTTCTTCCTTTGGAGGATACTGGTCATTTCGGCCTCAAGTCTTTTTTTTCTTCCTCTCCATCTCTGCCACCTGTTCGGTGTCGAGAGTTTCGGCCGTTCTCTTCGAGGTCGTGGATGTTGACGTCGAAGTTGCCTTTTGCTCTTTCCCCTTCGGCGTCGAGTGCGGCTTTTTGGAACCGTGCTTCGACAACCTGGGTGCATCTAGAGCTTTCGCCGACCGGGAGTCCTTTTCAAAAGATCCGCTGGGCTGTTTGTCCGTGGACGCAGCTGTGGTCGTCGAGTGCTTCGACGCCAGTGCTCCTTTCGAGGACTTTGGCTCAGATTTTCGAGAGTCTGTCGGGGTTTTAGGGGTCGACGTCTCTCTTACCTCCTTCCTCGACTTGTTATCGGTCTCTACGACCGTGCAGTCCTCTGGTCCCTCGGCGATGTTGTCCTCTTCCCCGCTGGAGAGGCCCAGGTCCCGCAGCGACGGAGGTGGCCCTTGGCCCTGCATGCTGTAGTTTGCTCTCCTCTGTCTGTCCCTCACCCTGAGGGTCTTGGGGGCGAATGCCGAGCAGGCGTTGCAGTCGGCGCTTTGATGGTCGATCGGTAGGCAGAGGTTGCAGACTGGATGCTGGTCCTTCTGCGCGAACTTGTGGTGGCATTTACGGCAGAATTTGAATGGTGTCTTGTCCATTCCCGCGCTCAGGGAGCCCCCTGTGTGCACATTCTCCGTTGGACGTCGAAGTTTACTCTACTTCTCACCCACTTCGTCGTCCCGGTTGTATGTTCTTTGTCTTGTGGTGAAGATCTCCAATTTTTCTCGGTTCTTTCTGCTTTTTCTTACTTCTTTTCTCCTTTTTCAACTCTGGAGCTCCTCACGACGATCCAGACCCAACGGCGGAAAAAAGAATCTGAAGATGGCGCCCAAGGGTGGGAGCTTCCGGAGGAAGCGCGCCGACGTCACGGGAGGACACCAAATGGTGGGGCGTCGACGCCCACCTGGGCTACACCAAAAAATAAACAGAGAAAAGAGACAACGATTCCGGACCCAACCACTAGACCGCGGAATAATGCACAGCATAGTGAATCCAGAAAGATTCACGCTGCAAAACTGGTTAACTGCATGAAAGTTCTTGACCTGCACGCACCCCTCTCACGCACTCATTCAAATCACGCAACACACCATGAATCCAAATTTCAAATGGAACGCCATCCACTCTCTTGCTTTATTTGATTCTCTGAAGGTATGGAGCTGGCCTCAGCCAGCATTGTCTATTAAGAGCTTCCATCATGTACTCCTATTCATTTGATCAGCTACAGGCATTCTCCCAAGGACTGCTGCTACTTCTATGGGGAGGGAACTCATTAACATTACTGCCTTGGACACATCTTACAAAGCCTGTGCTCTGCAAGGGATTTCAAAATTCACAATCGATTTCAAAATATCCTGGCCTTCCAAATACATATGTACAATCCAATCCAAATCAACTTTATTTGATCATTATTAAATAAGATCATAAAAGTACATGGCAACAGTAAATTTAAAAAAACATTCTCATAGGTGGCATACAATAATCAATTCATTTCATCGTTTTTTGAAAGGTTATATAAAAGAGGGTACAGAATTCATTCTGAGTTTCAGTATATAGGTACAAAGTCTACCAGATCGAATATAAGATAAAATATGTATTATAATTAAAACTTTTCAGAGAAAGTTATGTTCTCAAAGATTTTCTTTTTTTTATACAGGCCCAAAGAAATAGAGCGAGTAGCACGCTAGATGGTCAGGTAATGATTTTTTTTTAAATAGTGCAACCCTGCATTGTTCAAACTTGCAGCTCTTTAAAATGGGTACAATGTATTTTTTCCTTTCCTTATGATAGTAACCACAGAAAAACAATAAATGAAGATCTGTTTTGGGAGAGTGCGTGTCGCAGGGGCAATTGGTCAAATCTGAATGGTTAAATGTTTTCGAAGGAAACCCTAACATTAGTGGTAACAAATTTCACCGAAACCGCAATAATATAAATTTATGTTGCGGTATTGAGACCTCCTCTAAGTAGGGATATCCACCTTCTAAGATGCATAAAAGCGGTTGATAGGCCAGAGTTGACTGCTTCCTGTAGTTGTTTTCCCTGCGAATGTATTGAGCCTTCCGCATAAAGGTATCCACAAATCTTTGCTTTGACATTAGCCTGCAAGCCATTGGATCCATGAACAGATCTTTCAACCCCAGCTCAGTCAATTCTTGCTCGACATACTTTAACCATCTAATTCTCTTGTAGTTTTCCAATCTAAGGCAGTCTTTTATTATACTCTGAGTTAGAGGAACAGTATTCCTGTGCCAGATAGAAAACCATAAGAGCAGAGGGGCGAGTGTAATTGAGTCCGTAATGTGAGGTAAACTCAACTCCAAATGGAGTACGTAATTAGATGTTGACTGTGGGAGAGAAACCAGGGATTTAAAAAACTTGTCCTCAGTGATTTGTAGTGGTTCAGTATGTGCCGAGCCCCAAACGCCCGCTCCATAAGTGGCCGCGGACTTCGTTTTCACATGATAGATATGTTTGACAGCTGCTAGAGGTTTCATGCCCATCCTAGACATAAATGCCTATAGTGCGGTCAAGCTCCTCTCCATGCCCATGTGTCAACTAGACGTGACCAAGTTTGGTTCCCATCGAAGAGTACCCCAAGATAAGGAAAAGACTCCACCACCTCAATTTTCCCTGTTTCAGAATAGAGGTGGGATATTTTACCTCGAGCACCATCCCCAGTTACAATTACAAAAGATTTTGACTGATTAACCTTCATGCTAAGGGAATCCATGAAGGCTGCATAGGTGGTAACTAGATGTTGCAGCCCTAAACCTGTTCTGGCAATAAGGACTGCATCGTCTGCATATGCCAGAATTGGAAGCTGGATGGAGTCAGACACGGGGATATCGGGAGTTGCGCCCAATAGGGCTTTCCCCACGCCGTTCGTATAGATGGAAATTAGGAACGGCGCAAGGACACAGCCCTGCCTTACCCCCCTTAAGATCTTAAAAGGGCGGGTACATTCCCCGTTTTATCCATATCTGACCGATGCGGAGGCATCCGTATATAGCTGCCTGATAAAAATCAATTATTGGAGGATCAATCCCCATCTCTTCCATAATATGTCAGAGCTTTGGGTGGGAAACGCAGTCAAACGCTGCTGAAAGGTCCATAAAGCGATACAAAAGGGGATGATGGACGGAACGTTTGAGCCAATCAAACACTCACCCCCAGTCAACTGATCTGGGTTTAATCCATCATCATTCTTTAGCTCACTCCACCACCCCAGTTCAGACATGGCCATATGCAAATCAGTCTGACCCTGTGCCTCATGGGAACAGTCCAGCCCGAACTGCCAAGCCATGTCTTCCCTGGACCGGAAACAAGCATCCTAGGACCGGTTTCTGGCATTCCAGCCGTCATCAGCCAGGCTTGCTTGAATCCAGTGGCAAAGTGAGCAAGGGACCCACGTCTGGGCATACCCCCGCCAACTTAGGGCGAACAAAGCGATACAAAAGGGGATGATGGACGGAACGTTTGAGCCAATCAAACACTCACCCCCAGTCAACTGATCTGGGTTTAATCCATCATCATTCTTTAGCTCACTCCACCACCCCAGTTCAGACATGGCCATATGCAAATCAGTCTGACCCTGTGCCTCATGGGAACAGTCCAGCCCGAACTGCCAAGCCATGTCTTCCCTGGACCGGAAACAAGCATCCTAGGACCGGTTTCTGGCATTCCAGCCGTCATCAGCCAGGCTTGCTTGAATCCAGTGGCAAAGTGAGCAAGGGACCCACGTCTGGGCATACCCCCGCCAACTTAGGGCGAACAAAGCGATACAAAAGGGGATGATGGACGGAACGTTTGAGCCAATCAAACACTCACCCCCAGTCAACTGATCTGGGTTTAATCCATCATCATTCTTTAGCTCACTCCACCACCCCAGTTCAGACATGGCCATATGCAAATCAGTCTGACCCTGTGCCTCATGGGAACAGTCCAGCCCGAACTGCCAAGCCATGTCTTCCCTGGACCGGAAACAAGCATCCTAGGACCGGTTTCTGGCATTCCAGCCGTCATCAGCCAGGCTTGCTTGAATCCAGTGGCAAAGTGAGCAAGGGACCCACGTCTGGGCATACCCCCGCCAACTTAGGGCGAACAAAGCGATACAAAAGGGGATGATGGACGGAACGCTTGAGCCAATCAAACACTCACCCCCAGTCAACTGATCTGGGTTTAATCCATCATCATTCTTTAGCTCACTCCACCACCCCAGTTCAGACATGGCCATATGCAAATCAGTCTGACCCTGTGCCTCATGGGAACAGTCCAGCCCGAACTGCCAAGCCATGTCTTCCCTGGACCGGAAACAAGCATCCTAGGACCGGTTTCTGGCATTCCAGCCGTCATCAGCCAGGCTTGCTTGAATCCAGTGGCAAAGTGAGCAAGGGACCCACGTCTGGGCATACCCCCGCCAACTTAGGGCGAACAAAGCGATACAAAAGGGGATGATGGACGGAACGTTTGAGCCAATCAAACACTCACCCCCAGTCAACTGATCTGGGTTTAATCCATCATCATTCTTTAGCTCACTCCACCACCCCAGTTCAGACATGGCCATATGCAAATCAGTCTGACCCTGTGCCTCATGGGAACAGTCCAGCCCGAACTGCCAAGCCATGTCTTCCCTGGACCGGAAACAAGCATCCTAGGACCGGTTTCTGGCATTCCAGCCGTCATCAGCCAGGCTTGCTTGAATCCAGTGGCAAAGTGAGCAAGGGACCCACGTCTGGGCATACCCCCGCCAACTTAGGGCGAACAAAGCGATACAAAAGGGGATGATGGACGGAACGTTTGAGCCAATCAAACACTCACCCCCAGTCAACTGATCTGGGTTTAATCCATCATCATTCTTTAGCTCACTCCACCACCCCAGTTCAGACATGGCCATATGCAAATCAGTCTGACCCTGTGCCTCATGGGAACAGTCCAGCCCGAACTGCCAAGCCATGTCTTCCCTGGACCGGAAACAAGCATCCTAGGACCGGTTTCTGGCATTCCAGCCGTCATCAGCCAGGCTTGCTTGAATCCAGTGGCAAAGTGAGCAAGGGACCCACGTCTGGGCATACCCCCGCCAACTTAGGGCGAACAAAGCGATACAAAAGGGGATGATGGACGGAACGTTTGAGCCAATCAAACACTCACCCCCAGTCAACTGATCTGGGTTTAATCCATCATCATTCTTTAGCTCACTCCACCACCCCAGTTCAGACATGGCCATATGCAAATCAGTCTGACCCTGTGCCTCATGGGAACAGTCCAGCCCGAACTGCCAAGCCATGTCTTCCCTGGACCGGAAACAAGCATCCTAGGACCGGTTTCTGGCATTCCAGCCGTCATCAGCCAGGCTTGCTTGAATCCAGTGGCAAAGTGAGCAAGGGACCCACGTCTGGGCATACCCCCGCCAACTTAGGGGCGAACAAAGCGATACAAAAGGGGATGATGGACGGAACGCTTGAGCCAATCAAACACTCACCCCCAGTCAACTGATCTGGGTTTAATCCATCATCATTCTTTAGCTCACTCCACCACCCCAGTTCAGACATGGCCATATGCAAATCAGTCTGACCCTGTGCCTCATGGGAACAGTCCAGCCCGAACTGCCAAGCCATGTCTTCCCTGGACCGGAAACAAGCATCCTAGGACCGGTTTCTGGCATTCCAGCCGTCATCAGCCAGGCTTGCTTGAATCCAGTGGCAAAGTGAGCAAGGGACCCACGTCTGGGCATACCCCGCCAACTTAGGGCGAACAAAGCGATACAAAAGGGGATGATGGACGGAACGTTTGAGCCAATCAAACACTCACCCCCAGTCAACTGATCTGGGTTTAATCCATCATCATTCTTTAGCTCACTCCACCACCCCAGTTCAGACATGGCCATATGCAAATCAGTCTGACCCTGTGCCTCATGGGAACAGTCCAGCCCGAACTGCCAAGCCATGTCTTCCCTGGACCGGAAACAAGCATCCTAGGACCGGTTTCTGGCATTCCAGCCGTCATCAGCCAGGCTTGCTTGAATCCAGTGGCAAAGTGAGCAAGGGACCCACGTCTGGGCATACCCCCGCCAACTTAGGGCGAACAAAGCGATACAAAAGGGGATGATGGACGGAACGTTTGAGCCAATCAAACACTCACCCCCAGTCAACTGATCTGGGTTTAATCCATCATCATTCTTTAGCTCACTCCACCACCCCAGTTCAGACATGGCCATATGCAAATCAGTCTGACCCTGTGCCTCATGGGAACAGTCCAGCCCGAACTGCCAAGCCATGTCTTCCCTGGACCGGAAACAAGCATCCTAGGACCGGTTTCTGGCATTCCAGCCGTCATCAGCCAGGCTTGCTTGAATCCAGTGGCAAAGTGAGCAAGGGACCCACGTCTGGGCATACCCCCGCCAACTTAGGGCGAACAAAGCGATACAAAAGGGGATGATGGACGGAACGTTTGAGCCAATCAAACACTCACCCCCAGTCAACTGATCTGGGTTTAATCCATCATCATTCTTTAGCTCACTCCACCACCCCAGTTCAGACATGGCCATATGCAAATCAGTCTGACCCTGTGCCTCATGGGAACAGTCCAGCCCGAACTGCCAAGCCATGTCTTCCCTGGACCGGAAACAAGCATCCTAGGACCGGTTTCTGGCATTCCAGCCGTCATCAGCCAGGCTTGCTTGAATCCAGTGGCAAAGTGAGCAAGGGACCCACGTCTGGGCATACCCCCGCCAACTTAGGGCGAACAAAGCGATACAAAAGGGGATGATGGACGGAACGTTTGAGCCAATCAAACACTCACCCCCAGTCAACTGATCTGGGTTTAATCCATCATCATTCTTTAGCTCACTCCACCACCCCAGTTCAGACATGGCCATATGCAAATCAGTCTGACCCTGTGCCTCATGGGAACAGTCCAGCCCGAACTGCCAAGCCATGTCTTCCCTGGACCGGAAACAAGCATCCTAGGACCGGTTTCTGGCATTCCAGCCGTCATCAGCCAGGCTTGCTTGAATCCAGTGGCAAAGTGAGCAAGGGACCCACGTCTGGGCATACCCCCGCCAACTTAGGGCGAACAAAGCGATACAAAAGGGGATGATGGACGGAACGTTTGAGCCAATCAAACACTCACCCCCAGTCAACTGATCTGGGTTTAATCCATCATCATTCTTTAGCTCACTCCACCACCCCAGTTCAGACATGGCCATATGCAAATCAGTCTGACCCTGTGCCTCATGGGAACAGTCCAGCCCGAACTGCCAAGCCATGTCTTCCCTGGACCGGAAACAAGCATCCTAGGACCGGTTTCTGGCATTCCAGCCGTCATCAGCCAGGCTTGCTTGAATCCAGTGGCAAAGTGAGCAAGGGACCCACGTCTGGGCATACCCCCGCCAACTTAGGGCGAACAAAGCGATACAAAAGGGGATGATGGACGGAACGTTTGAGCCAATCAAACACTCACCCCCAGTCAACTGATCTGGGTTTAATCCATCATCATTCTTTAGCTCACTCCACCACCCCAGTTCAGACATGGCCATATGCAAATCAGTCTGACCCTGTGCCTCATGGGAACAGTCCAGCCCGAACTGCCAAGCCATGTCTTCCCTGGACCGGAAACAAGCATCCTAGGACCGGTTTCTGGCATTCCAGCCGTCATCAGCCAGGCTTGCTTGAATCCAGTGGCAAAGTGAGCAAGGGACCCACGTCTGGGCATACCCCCGCCAACTTAGGGCGAACAAAGCGATACAAAAGGGGATGATGGACGGAACGTTTGAGCCAATCAAACACTCACCCCCAGTCAACTGATCTGGGTTTAATCCATCATCATTCTTTAGCTCACTCCACCACCCCAGTTCAGACATGGCCATATGCAAATCAGTCTGACCCTGTGCCTCATGGGAACAGTCCAGCCCGAACTGCCAAGCCATGTCTTCCCTGGACCGGAAACAAGCATCCTAGGACCGGTTTCTGGCATTCCAGCCGTCATCAGCCAGGCTTGCTTGAATCCAGTGGCAAAGTGAGCAAGGGACCCACGTCTGGGCATACCCCCGCCAACTTAGGGCGAACAAAGCGATACAAAAGGGGATGATGGACGGAACGCTTGAGCCAATCAAACACTCACCCCCAGTCAACTGATCTGGGTTTAATCCATCATCATTCTTTAGCTCACTCACCAGCCCCAGTTCAGACATGGCCATATGCAAATCAGTCTGACCCTGTGCCTCATGGGAACAGTCCAGCCCGAACTGCCAAGCCATGTCTTCCCTGGACCGGAAACAAGCATCCTAGGACCGGTTTCTGGCATTCCAGCCGTCATCAGCCAGGCTTGCTTGAATCCAGTGGCAAAGTGAGCAAGGGACCCACGTCTGGGGCATACCCCCGCCAACTTAGGCGAACAAAGCGATAGCAAAAGGGGATGATGGACGGAACGTTTGAGCCAATCAAACACTCACCCCCAGTCAACTGATCTGGGTTTAATCCATCATCACTCTTAGCTCACTCCACCACCCCAGTTCAGACATGGCCATATGCAAATCAGTCTGACCCTGTGCCTCATGGGAACAGTCCAGGCCCGAACTGCCAAGCCATGTCTTCCCTGGACCGGAAACAAGCATCCTAGGACCGGTTTCTGGCATTCCAGCCGTCATCAGCCAGGCTTGCTTGAATCCAGTGGCAAAGTGAGCAAGGGACCCACGTCTGGGCATACCCCCGCCAACTTAGGGCGAACAAAGCGATACAAAAGGGGATGATGGACGGAACGTTTGAGCCAATCAAACACTCACCCCCAGTCAACTGATCTGGGTTTAATCCATCATCATTCTTTAGCTCACTCCACCACCCCAGTTCAGACATGGCCATATGCAAATCAGTCTGACCCTGTGCCTCATGGGAACAGTCCAGCCCGAACTGCCAAGCCATGTCTTCCCTGGACCGGAAACAAGCATCCTAGGACCGGTTTCTGGCATTCCAGCCGTCATCAGCCAGGCTTGCTTGAATCCAGTGGCAAAGTGAGCAAGGGACCCACGTCTGGGCATACCCCCGCCAACTTAGGGTGAACAAAGCGATACAAAAGGGATGATGGACGGAACGCTTGAGCCAATCAAACACTCACCCCCAGTCAACTGATCTGGGTTTAATCCATCATCATTCTTTAGCTCACTCCACCACCCCAGTTCAGACATGGCCATATGCAAATCAGTCTGACCCTGTGCCTCATGGGAACAGTCCAGCCCGAACTGCCAAGCCATGTCTTCCCTGGACCGGAAACAAGCATCCTAGGACCGGTTTCTGGCATTCCAGCCGTCATCAGCCAGGCTTGCTTGAATCCAGTGGCAAAGTGAGCAAGGGACCCACGTCTGGGCATACCCCCGCCAACTTAGGGCGAACAAAGCGATACAAAAGGGATGATGGACGGAACGCTTGAGCCAATCAAACACTCACCCCCAGTCAACTGATCTGGGTTTAATCCATCATCATTCTTTAGCTCACTTCCACCACCCCAGTTCAGACATGGCCATATGCAAATCAGTCTGACCCTGTGCCTCATGGGAACAGTCCAGCCCGAACTGCCAAGCCATGTCTTCCCTGGACCGGAAACAAGCATCCTAGGACCGGTTTCTGGCATTCCAGCCGTCATCAGCCAGGCTTGCTTGAATCCAGTGGCAAAGTGAGCAAGGGACCCACGTCTGGGCATACCCCCGCCAACTTAGGCGAACAAAGCGATAGCAAAAGGGGATGATGGACGGAACGCTTGAGCCAATCAAACACTCACCCCCAGTCAACTGATCTGGGTTTAATCCATCATCATTCTTTAGCTCACTCCACCACTCCCAGTTCAGACATGGCCATATGCAAATCAGTCTGACCCTGTGCCTCATGGGAACAGTCCAGCCCGAACTGCCAAGCCATGTCTTCCCTGGACCGAAACAAGCATCCTAGGACCGGTTTCTGGCATTCCAGCCGTCATCAGCCAGGCTTGCTTGAATCCAGTGGCAAAGTGAGCAAGGGACCCACGTCTGGGCATACCCCGCCAACTTAGGGCGAACAAAGCGATACAAAAGGGGATGATGGACGGAACGTTTGAGCCAATCAAACACTCACCCCCAGTCAACTGATCTGGGTTTAATCCATCATCATTCTTTAGCTCACTCCACCACCCCAGTTCAGACATGGCCATATGCAAATCAGTCTGACCCTGTGCCTCATGGGAACAGTCCAGCCCGAACTGCCAAGCCATGTCTTCCCTGGACCGGAAACAAGCATCCTAGGACCGGTTTCTGGCATTCCAGCCGTCATCAGCCAGGCTTGCTTGAATCCAGTGGCAAAGTGAGCAAGGGACCCACGTCTGGGCATACCCCCGCCAACTTAGGGCGAACAAAGCGATACAAAAGGGGATGATGGACGGAACGTTTGAGCCAATCAAACACTCACCCCCAGTCAACTGATCTGGGTTTAATCCATCATCATTCTTTAGCTCACTCCACCACCCCAGTTCAGACATGGCCATATGCAAATCAGTCTGACCCTGTGCCTCATGGGAACAGTCCAGCCCGAACTGCCAAGCCATGTCTTCCCTGGACCGGAAACAAGCATCCTAGGACCGGTTTCTGGCATTCCAGCCGTCATCAGCCAGGCTTGCTTGAATCCAGTGGCAAAGTGAGCAAGGGACCCACGTCTGGGCATACCCCCGCCAACTTAGGGCGAACAAAGCGATACAAAGGGGATGATGGACGGAACGTTTGAGCCAATCAAACACTCACCCCCAGTCAACTGATCTGGGTTTAATCCATCATCATTCTTTAGCTCACTCCACCACCCCAGTTCAGACATGGCCATATGCAAATCAGTCTGACCCTGTGCCTCATGGGAACAGTCCAGCCCGAACTGCCAAGCCATGTCTTCCCTGGACCGGAAACAAGCATCCTAGGACCGGTTTCTGGCATTCCAGCCGTCATCAGCCAGGCTTGCTTGAATCCAGTGGCAAAGTGAGCAAGGGACCCACGTCTGGGCATACCCCCGCCAACTTAGGGCGAACAAAGCGATACAAAAGGGGATGATGGACGGAACGTTTGAGCCAATCAAACACTCACCCCCAGTCAACTGATCTGGGTTTAATCCATCATCATTCTTTAGCTCACTCCACCACCCCAGTTCAGACATGGCCATATGCAAATCAGTCTGACCCTGTGCCTCATGGGAACAGTCCAGCCCGAACTGCCAAGCCATGTCTTCCCTGGACCGGAAACAAGCATCCTAGGACCGGTTTCTGGCATTCCAGCCGTCATCAGCCAGGCTTGCTTGAATCCAGTGGCAAAGTGAGCAAGGGACCCACGTCTGGGCATACCCCGCCAACTTAGGGCGAACAAAGCGATACAAAAGGGGATGATGGACGGAACGTTTGAGCCAATCAAACACTCACCCCCAGTCAACTGATCTGGGTTTAATCCATCATCATTCTTTAGCTCACTCCACCACCCCAGTTCAGACATGGCCATATGCAAATCAGTCTGACCCTGTGCCTCATGGGAACAGTCCAGCCCGAACTGCCAAGCCATGTCTTCCCTGGACCGGAAACAAGCATCCTAGGACCGGTTTCTGGCATTCCAGCCGTCATCAGCCAGGCTTGCTTGAATCCAGTGGCAAAGTGAGCAAGGGACCCACGTCTGGGCATACCCCCGCCAACTTAGGGCGAACAAAGCGATACAAAGGGGATGATGGACGGAACGTTTGAGCCAATCAAACACTCACCCCCAGTCAACTGATCTGGGTTTAATCCATCATCATTCTTTAGCTCACTCCACCACCCCAGTTCAGACATGGCCATATGCAAATCAGTCTGACCCTGTGCCTCATGGGAACAGTCCAGCCCGAACTGCCAAGCCATGTCTTCCCTGGACCGGAAACAAGCATCCTAGGACCGGTTTCTGGCATTCCAGCCGTCATCAGCCAGGCTTGCTTGAATCCAGTGGCAAAGTGAGCAAGGGACCCACGTCTGGGCATACCCCCGCCAACTTAGGGCGAACAAAGCGATACAAAAGGGGATGATGGACGGAACGTTTGAGCCAATCAAACACTCACCCCCAGTCAACTGATCTGGGTTTAATCCATCATCATTCTTTAGCTCACTTCCACCACCCCAGTTCAGACATGGCCATATGCAAATCAGTCTGACCCTGTGCCTCATGGGAACAGTCCAGCCCGAACTGCCAAGCCATGTCTTCCCTGGACCGGAAACAAGCATCCTAGGACCGGTTTCTGGCATTCCAGCCGTCATCAGCCAGGCTTGCTTGAATCCAGTGGCAAAGTGAGCAAGGGACCCACGTCTGGGCATACCCCCGCCAACTTAGGGCGAACAAAGCGATACAAAAGGGGATGATGGACGGAACGTTTGAGCCAATCAAACACTCACCCCCAGTCAACTGATCTGGGTTTAATCCATCATCATTCTTTAGCTCACTCCACCACCCCAGTTCAGACATGGCCATATGCAAATCAGTCTGACCCTGTGCCTCATGGGAACAGTCCAGCCCGAACTGCCAAGCCATGTCTTCCCTGGACCGGAAACAAGCATCCTAGGACCGGTTTCTGGCATTCCAGCCGTCATCAGCCAGGCTTGCTTGAATCCAGTGGCAAAGTGAGCAAGGGACCCACGTCTGGGCATACCCCCGCCAACTTAGGGCGAACAAAGCGATACAAAAGGGGATGATGGACGGACGTTTGAGCCAATCAAACACTCACCCCCAGTCAACTGATCTGGGTTTAATCCATCATCATTCTTTAGCTCACTCCACCACCCCAGTTCAGACATGGCCATATGCAAATCAGTCTGACCCTGTGCCTCATGGGAACAGTCCAGCCCGAACTGCCAAGCCATGTCTTCCCTGGACCGGAAACAAGCATCCTAGGACCGGTTTCTGGCATTCCAGCCGTCATCAGCCAGGCTTGCTTGAATCCAGTGGCAAAGTGAGCAAGGGACCACGTCTGGGCATACCCCCGCCAACTTAGGGCGAACAAAGCGATACAAAAGGGGATGATGGACGGAACGTTTGAGCCAATCAAACACTCACCCCCAGTCAACTGATCTGGGTTTAATCCATCATCATTCTTTAGCTCACTCCACCACCCCAGTTCAGACATGGCCATATGCAAATCAGTCTGACCCTGTGCCTCATGGGAACAGTCCAGCCCGAACTGCCAAGCCATGTCTTCCCTGGACCGGAAACAAGCATCCTAGGACCGGTTTCTGGCATTCCAGCCGTCATCAGCCAGGCTTGCTTGAATCCAGTGGCAAAGTGAGCAAGGGACCCACGTCTGGGCATACCTCCGCCAACTTAGGGCTGAACAAAGCGATACAAAAGGGGATGATGGACGGAACGTTTGAGCCAATCAAACACTCACCCCCAGTCAACTGATCTGGGTTTAATCCATCATCATTCTTTAGCTCACTCCACCACCCCAGTTCAGACATGGCCATATGCAAATCAGTCTGACCCTGTGCCTCATGGGAACAGTCCAGCCCGAACTGCCAAGCCATGTCTTCCTGGACCGGAAACAAGCATCCTAGGACCGGTTTCTGGCATTCCAGCCGTCATCAGCCAGGCTTGCTTGAATCCAGTGGCAAAGTGAGCAAGGGACCCACGTCTGGGCATACCCCGCCAACTTAGGGGCTGAACAAAGCGATACAAAAGGGATGTCTGAACTGTATCGCTTTGTTCGCCCTAAGTTGGCGGGGGTATGCCCAGACGTGGGTCCCTTGCTCACTTTGCCACTGGATTCAAGCAAGCCTGGCTGATGACGGCTGGAATGCCAGAAACCGGTCCTAGGATGCTTGTTTCCGGTCCAGGGAGGACATGGCTTGGCAGTTCGGGCTGGACTGTTCCCATGAGGCACAGGGTCAGACTGATTTGCATATGGCCATGTCTGAACTGGGGTGGTGGAGTGAGCTAAAGAATGATGATGGATTAAACCCAGATCAGTTGACTGGGGGTGAGTGTTTGATTGGCTCAAACGTTCCATCCATCATCCCCTTTGTATCGCTTGTTCGCCCTAAGTTGGCGGGGTATGCCCAGACGTGGGTCCCTTGCTCACTTTGCCACTGGATTCAAGCAAGCCTGGCTGATGACGGCTGGAATGCCAGAAACCGGTCCTAGGATGCTTGTTTCCGGTCCAGGGAGGACATGGCTTGGCAGTTCGGGCTGGACTGTTCCCATGAGGCACAGGGTCAGACTGATTTGCATATGGCCATGTCTGAACTGGGGTGGTGGAGTGAGCTAAAGAATGATGATGGATTAAACCCAGATCAGTTGACTGGGGGTGAGTGTTTGATTGGCTCAAACGTTCCGTCCATCATCCCCTTTTGTATCGCTTTGTTCGCCCTAAGTTGGCGGGGTATGCCCAGACGTGGGTCCCTTGCTCACTTTGCCACTGGATTCAAGCAAGCCTGGCTGATGACGGCTGGAATGCCAGAAACCGGTCCTAGGATGCTTGTTTCCGGTCCAGGGAGGACATGGCTTGGCAGTTCGGGCTGGACTGTTCCCATGAGGCACAGGGTCAGACTGATTTGCATATGGCCATGTCTGAACTGGGGTGGTGGAGTGAGCTAAAGAATGATGATGGATTAAACCCAGATCAGTTGACTGGGGTGAGTGTTTGATTGGCTCAAACGTTCCGTCCATCATCCCCTTTGTATCGCTTGTTCGCCCTAAGTTGGCGGGGGTATGCCCAGACGTGGGTCCCTTGCTCACTTTGCCACTGGATTCAAGCAAGCCTGGCTGATGACGGCTGGAATGCCAGAAACCGGTCCTAGGATGCTTGTTTCCGGTCCAGGGAGGACATGGCTTGGCAGTTCGGGCTGACTGTTCCCATGAGGCACAGGGTCAGACTGATTTGCATATGGCCATGTCTGAACTGGGGTGGTGGAGTGAGCTAAAGAATGATGATGGATTAAACCCAGATCAGTTGACTGGGGGTGAGTGTTTGATTGGCTCAAACGTTCCGTCCATCATCCCCTTTTGTATCGAAAGGTCCATAAAGGCAAGATAGATTTTCCCACCCTTAGCCCTGGTATATTTATCAATAACACAACGGAGCCGCGGGATGGCGTTATCGGAAGCGAGGAGCTGTTGACCTTTACACATGGCAACACCCTTCCCAACCGCTCAAAGGCTCAAGGAGCATTATCTCCTGCTGTCTCTAGCCTACATTCAGAAATACTGAGTGAGCTCAATTTATATTCTTTTGCTTGTAACACATATCTATTGATAGTTATAAAGTGAGTACTGAAGGGATCATCCCAGTCCTGATGAAGAAGCCTTGTTGCTTCAAAACATGTTGACACAACCAGGAGTATCCGCACATTATAAGCAGGACATCTCCGCATCACCTTTTTAATAGTACCAGCCTCTATGACCTATTAAATTTCTTTAGCCCATGAGGCCAGGTTCTTTTTAAACTCACTTTTGCATTCACCCTGACCCTTCCTCTCACTACGTTTACACCACACATAGCACTTCAAATACCAGTGCTCCCACGTAGTCGTTGGTCGCAGCACGCCCGTCCCGCAGCGGGGCGGGAAGACCCCCATGATGAAGCATGACACCAAGTGCCCTTTTGGTGTGTGAGGGGTATCTTAGCAAACATTGTGTGTTTTCTACCATGCTTTGAAACACATCTCTTTGTAACAACCTCCTTGAGGTGGATCTTTTTGGTTATATATATTTATCAATAATCCAGGAGAGGTTCAGGCACTGATCTACAGTTCCTTTGCCCCGTTGAAACCCATACTGGGACTGCATTAAGATATCGTTATCAGCTACCCAAGCCTCTAATCTGGATAAAAGCAGACGACCCATGAGTTTCGCTGTGGTGTCTAAAAGGGAAATGGGTCTGTAATTTTTTGGGGTACTCTTGTCCCCCTTTTTATGGATAGGAACAATTATACTTGTTTTCCATGAGGGGGGTGGGCCTACTATTGCTATATTATTAGAAACATTGGTCAATAAAGGAGCCCAAAGGTCGTAATTGTCCTGGAAGAAGTCTATTGGGACCCCAACCAGGGCCGGTGCTCTGCCAGGGCTACATTCCAATAGGGCCTTCCTAACCTCAATAAGCGAGAATGACAGAAATGCCCTCCTTCCAGACAGAACAGCTGGGAAAACCGCAGGAGTAAGGGTTGGCGAGAAGAAGTTAGCAAAATGCTCCACCCACTCCTCCTCACCAACATTGGTATCTAGCGTGGGGTCCCTTTGGGTCTTAAAATAAGGGGAGTTGATTATACCCCAAAACTCTCTGCTATTGCCTGATGTAGTTGCCTGGGCAAGCTGTTCCCAGATCGCCTCCCTCAGTGGCCTCTCCCTTTTTCTCCTAGCCAGTTAAAACCGATTGCGGAGTAAGGCAATATGTGTCTGATCTCATGGCCGAGTTTTAAGAGCTGTAGTAAGGGCTTTCCTGGCTTTAGCACAGGGAGAGTCAAACCATCCCTTTTGTTTAGAGCACTTTCCATTTCCTTTGCAGGTAAGAGCCACCTTTATGTGCTCTAGAAGATCCGTAAAGGATGAGACCAGGATGGTAGGTGCTATGGCTAGGTCCAAACACCTACCAATACTAGTTTGGGTTGTTTTTATTATATCTGGAATAAATTTAAACCTGTCGATTTGAGCTCATTTTAGCTGGTAGAGGTTTTTTCTGGCCAGTATGGGACGATCGATAATCAAATGCGAAGCTTTCTCTCTGAAATTCAAAGTTATTACACCAGTTAAAATAGCATGATCGCTAAAACTATTAAATTGAGCATCTGTGTTACTGAGACTACCCTCAACAGCGGTAGAAACTAATATAAAATCAATTGTGGATTCATGAGCCTCGCGAGAAAAAGTTTTCATGGGAGAATCCTCTGAGTTATTCCAAATATTAACAATGGCCAGGTTTCTGGTAAACAAGGTCCTGTTGAGGCAGTTGCCATAAATACTATGGGAAAAATGAGAGACGGGATTACCCATCAAATCAACCAAACCGCATGGTTTGTCTTGATTAGGATTACATGGGTGTATATTGAAATCTCCCATCCAAATTATATTACATACCGCATCTCGCTTATTACTTTTTAAGGCCTCCTGAATTGAGTTGTTAACCTCGTCTACGACCATGTGCATTTTTGGACCAAAATTGTTATTATAAAAATGTATCAAAATCCAAATGCCTGTTTTGGGAAGCTCAAAAACGAGGAGATGAAAGAAAGGGCACCTGTCATCGAACTTCCTTATTTTTAGTGAGAATGTGTTTGGTATTTAAGTTAGGAGACCCCCCTTAGGCATCCCTGCAGCTGATGTCGAGGCCGTTGTCTGATAGGAACGATAGCCATTAATAAAAATAGGTTCCAAGGCCCACGTTTCCTGAAAGCAGGTAATATCGCTTGCCTGCCAAAGATTGTGCCAGTGTACATTATTCAATTTCTTCCTAATACCTGCTATGTTCCAAGAGGTTTTTTTTAAATAGGCTATTTTGTCTTTCCTTAAACTGATTCTGTTTAAGGGAAACAGGGAGGGTGGTGGGTAGGAAATGCTCAGAGACAGACTCCTTAGGTGTAAGAGGGGATAGTCAGTCACAACGATCTAAGTCAGAGAGGGGGGCATACCTATTTGTAGTACAGACTCCTGTCCCTGCTGCAACCATATTCCTCTGTTATGGGCCTCTCTAGACCATCCAATGAATTCACTCTGAGATCTTGTAGGCCAAATTGGAGGACTGTAAAAATAGGCCAGGGAGAGACCCTTGATATGTGTGTCCCTCAGGGGGTGTCTGTGTAGTCGTTCTAAAATGTGGCTCAGTGCAAAATGGTTATTAAAATTAATCACTACACAGTCGCCCTCCAACATTTTCCTCGACGGACCTACCCAACCTACCCTTCTTGCCATGATCATTTGGCTGACCAGTGAAGGTCCGCCTCCGTCCTTAATATGGCAAGACAGCCAGTGTAATGGTTTGGCCATTAATTGACCCGTGGATCATACTGGCCCTCCCTCAGCGTCGGGATGTTCCCCAAAACTAATACAAGGGGAGAAGACGCTGGAGGGAGGTGGAGCGTCTGGTGTGTGATCCCTGGGGGGCCCTCAATCTCCTCGTTGGTTTCAAACTGGCTTATGGGATTGTTGTTCCCTCTATCCCCTCTTAAATCTGCCCGTGGGTTAGTCGTTGGCCTATTTGAGCCTTTACTGAGCGATAGTTGTGAGGACTTAGCTAACCCAGGAGCGGTGAGAAGAACGTTACGAGATGTGTCGGGGATTTGTGAGGGCATGAGATCCGAAACACCTAAATTAGTTCTTGGGGTACTTGAATTATTCTCTATCGCTTGCATCTCAGGGGCTGTCATTATCACCCCCGTCCCATCCCCACAGCCTCAACAGTTTTCAGTCTCTCCTCGATTTGTGTTAATTTAAGTAAAAGAGGTTCCAGGAGAGTGGCAACCATAGTCTCCAGTCTTTTCCAAGTGACATCATCAAGCGTCCCTGGGGGTTGTGTTGCGTTTGGAGTGGTGTTCCCCTTTGGGGTTTGATCAGGGCCAGTGACTCCAATCCCTCTGGTTTTGCCTGACCGAGCAAGTTTCAGAGATTTTTGTTTTTGAGGTCCTCCAGTTTGTCTTTTTTTAACCGGCGGCTTGCTGTTGATAACGGAATGGGATATAGCAGCCTGACCCCTAGTAATGATATTAGGGCCCGTTGTTACTTACACTAAAGGAGATAGTGGAACTGCAGGTACAGGAGACAGGGAAGCGGTGGGCAAAGTTTGAGAGATATCTATGGTTTCGCCCGCCCCAACAATGCTGCCTAGGGAGGAGCACTTTTGGGAAATGAGGGATCCCAGCGAGAGCCGTTGTTCCGCTAACTGAATCTCATGAGTGAGCACGGACTCCGCCCTAGATAAAAATGCGTCCAAGTCCCTGGGGCTTCTCTCCCGGGTTGGACACTGAAACCCTTCCGTTTGTCCATTTTGTTACACCTTCCCCCCCTAGCTGATAACGGAAAAATACGAGGAAGCCCAAAAAGGAAATAAGGGCACAGTACCTTATAGTGGATGGCACAACAGATCTCAGAAGGTCTCAGAGGCCAAGGCTTAGAGGGGTGGCCCAGCCCAGCCTCTTCTGGTCGCAGACGGACCCACTCTTGGCCCGGGCAAGCCCGCTCGTCCCACGCTGCGGGAGCCTGCCGGTAAAATTATGCGCACCTGGGCGCTGTAATCCAGCGTCAGCGCCTCCTGATGCAATGGCACTTGGGGGCTGGAGTCCCCGGTCTCAGGAGCGGCGGTGCAGGAAGGCAGGAAAGCTGCAGTGAGGGCTTGTTTACAGCATGCTGCTCCAGCCCTTTGTTACCCCGGTTAGCTAAAACTGCAAGTTTCTGTGTCTCATTTGCTGTCAAGTCACGTATTGCTTAAGTGGGGTAAAGCACGTCTCCTAGATTTACTCTATTACCAGAAACTGGTTAACTGCATGAAAGTTCTTGACCTGCACCCCTCTCACGCACTCATTCCAATCATGCAACACACCATGAATCCAAATTTCAAATGGAACGCCATCCACTCTCTTGCTTTATTTGATTCTCTGAAGGTACGGAGCTAGCCTCAGTCAGCATTGTCTATTAAGAGCTTCGATCATGTACTCCTATTCATTTGATCAGCTACAGGCATTCTCCCAATGACTGGTGCTACTTCTACGGGCAGAAAACTCATTAACATTACTGCCTTGGACACATCTTACAAAGCCTGTGCTCTGAAAGGGATTTCAAAATTCACAATCGATTCCAAAATATCCTTACCTTCCAAATACATATGTACAATCAATTTTGGATCATTGGCAGAGACAGTTGCAGGTAGAATCACTTTATCCAGAAGTAGCAATCTCTGCGGCCATCCTGACATTTCTTTCTCTAAGGCTATCATCCCTCCAACTCCCTCCTCTTATGTTTCCTGCCTATTTCATTTTCTGGTCTTCCTCTTTTTTTCTGCCTTTCCTTTTTCCTCTTTCTTCTTGGCGCCATTCCTGCTGTCTCACTTGCCTCCTTTTCTCTTGTTCCTAGTGAGCTAATGTCATCTTTTCCCTCTCAACCAGTTTGGCTTTCTCCTATTCCTCAGCCTTAGTCTTCTAGAGCGCAAACTGCAAGTTGTAATTGAGAGTGGGCGTGATGTCTCGGGGAAAACCACAGAAAGCAAATTTGGATATACATTCCAAGAGTATTTGGGGATAAACCTGTGCTAAGAAGCTAAGATAGCCTGACCCTATAATACTCCCTCCCTAGGTTTCTATCATTGTACAATTCCCCCCTAGCCCACCCCCAGAGTCCATCATAGCTTCTTAACCACTTCCCAGTTTCTCTAACTGGCCTCTAACAATACTCACAAGCTTCTCCCTATCCTTGTTCCTAGGAGCCATCCACAATGTCTTCAAACACAGATCCCTTAACTAAGCTAAGGAGAGGTGTCAAGGTCTATCTCGACCAACCTTGTTTCTACCGTTGTAATGTGTAAGTAATGCTGTGTTGAAGCTGAATTATTGTTCTGTTCAAGACAGTTAGAACTGGAAGTTGTAGACCCTAAACTGCATGCTTTCAATTGCTCCAAGGACATTTGTTCCAAGGACATTTGGAATTCATCTCAGGCATAGCCATAACTCGTTTAACATGTGCTGCACTCAGCCTTGGTCTCCGGTATGAGGATTCTTTTTCTCAACTTCCCTAATGGCAGATTCAGTATTTACTAATAATTACAACAAAGTCATGCAGGAAATGTATACGAGCTATAAAAATGCTGTTTCTTCATCCTGTTAACTTTATTGTTCATTACCAATTTATTTGTCATTTTACTAACCATTTTCTCAATATACACCTGTATTCTTCCAACTCCATTCATTAATTGGTGCATTTAATTACATATCAGCAAGTGCAAAACAGATGACCCATCTGGGATTCCACACTACACCATCTAGGCAGATTGTCGCACACCAGTTTTGATGTAAAATCAAAGCAGCTTGTTAACCCTTCAGTGGGGTAAATGAGGAGATACTCTAATGTTGGCCAAAGTGGTTGGTGTTCCTAGGGTTAACCTTAACACTAATTGGTGGTTGTGAAACCTGTTGCCGTTTTTCCACAGGAACACGACAAGGTGTACCTACAGACATACTGTTTTTTGGGTAATCAAGTAGCAGGAAAAACATCTGTAGCTCTCCTTTGTAATGATAGGCTATCTTACTATTATTTATGCTATTCTACCTTACTGTGCAATGGAACTTGTGACATACAAGTTAGAAGAAGGACTTTGCATCAGTTGCATTAGCTTTCTGACCTGTGCTGCTGGGACTGGACAAAGGGTGTATTTATGAATGGATGGCCAACAAATTTGATTGAAAACATTCCCATGCTGTAGGTTTTATTTCATTTTGTTTTACATTTTCTAAAGTTAATATTCTCTTCTAATGTGTAGTGAAGTCTACTCCATGTGTGTGTGTGTGTGTGTGTGGGGCGGGGGGGGAGTTATAGCAGAAAGGGCATGATATTTACTTAGAGCAAAATGTGAGGAAAATAGAAGAGAAAATAATTTTTAGAACTGGCCATAAGGAAATGATATGCCCAATTAAACAGGAAAAGGGCCTTTTGCGGGAACAGTCAACTTCTGATGGTATTCAAGTTTTCTGTTCAAAATCATGTTTTAAGACTTTTCAGTGTCTGGAACTCATTATTGTGCACGGTCTGCCAAGGAGCTCTTCACAATGAAATCTCTGCCTATTGGCAGTTTTATGGGTATCCACATGCTCTGCCTGCCTGCATACCTGTTTAATTTTGTGCTGGCATCTACTGTTCCCCTCAGGAAGGAATGGCCAGCAATACTAAAAAAGTGTATACCTACAGCCTGGGACCTGCAAATAAAGCTGTGTTGGGCTTCTTTGGCCCATATCCATTGAAGCTGGGCTTTTTCTTGCATTTGGTCTTCTTTTTCGAGGGTACACCCTATTCTTGTATACTCCTCAATTTATTTTGAAATGCCCTAACCCTTAGCACCCGCTAGCACCATCCTTCCCTGCACGTGGGTTGCAACATCTTTAGAGCAGGGAGAGTAGAAAGTGGGGAAAACCCAGCAGGGGCACAGCCAGCAAACCCGCTACACCGGCAAATTGGCTTTGTATCATAAATTCACTGTATTAACATTTCAGCATCTTGTGCCAAGTCAAAGGAAGGACAACACACACTCATTACAAAAACAACTTTTTAATTCTGATTGCCAAATTATTTAAGGCAGGTATAAAAAAGAAAGCATTCAATATACATTTTACATAAAATAAACTAGATTACAGCATAAAACAAGTAACCAGGCAATGGCATTAAAGTCTCTCTTCTAAAACTGGATAATTGTAAACATTAAAAAAGACTGCAGGACTATTCAAGTAATAGAACAATCACAGATGTCTTCTGGTATGCAGGCTATTGGGTTATTTGCCATTCAAGATTCTTTTAAAGAGATATTCCATTATTCACAGATGCTAATTATTTCCACATTTTTAATTTATACATAATGTACAACACAGTTTTTGTGGTTCTGGCAAACCCATGCCCTTCAATGTATATTCTTCACAATTCACAATAACAAGGAAGCAGTGAATACAGTAACATTTTACACGGATGCATCTTAATAGGCACCACCAAATAGACATCTAAATTGTACCAAAGTGTCATCATCACAGTTAGCCTCTCTGAGAGATTGTGGGCAATATTGGAAGAGTATGCAAGACTCAGGCACACCGATACATAATGTTACCTATTTACAAAAAATTATACAAACAGCCATTTGTGGCTAACACTTTTCAACCATGACAAATACATTTTCCATTACTGTGTGGCTTGCAATTTAGCAGCAGACCCTGTGTGTGCACGCGCCTGGTTACCAATACAAAAAAAATAAAGAATATATAAGTATATGTACATGTATATACACATGTACATACACATACATATAAGTATACATATGTATATATATGTATGTACAAAGGTCTAATTACAGCAACATTTTTTACTCTGTTATAAAATCTGTAATTTACAAAAAATTAAATGACTGGTTTTTGCCTGCCATTAAGGCATCTCAAATGAACACCATGTAACTGATGTCTATAATAAAGCGCTTTTCCATGTGATCCAGTCACATGACAAATGTACATTTCCATTGTCTTCACTCCCTACAAAAAAACAAATAAAATAAAAGTTAGCTTATTTGAAATACAGTTTTGAAAAAGCATCAGAAAACAAGATTTAACTGCATGATTGTGGGTTCTTAAATAAGTTAAACAACAAGGAGGCAAGCTCAACGTACTTGAGGGCAAGGGCAAAGTCATGAATCCTAAATCTGTAAGCTGTCCAATAATGTCTGTAGGACGACCACAGAAGAATGCTGAACAAATAATTGTCTTAAGACCTTTAGCTGAGGACTCCCTATAAAGCTGCCAGCCTCAATGGGGCAGTAAAGGTATAAGTCAGAGTGGGGCTCACTACTAACCAACATTGGAAAAACTGCTCTGGATTTAATGTGCTAAATCATGTAAACACAGGCATTCATCAAACTTAGCACTTTAAAACCAGACGTATAGGCTTTGCCACGTTAGGATGAAAGTAACAAAAAATACTGATTTCTATACAGAATGAATAAAGGAGCTAAATGTCTGATTGACATTATCAGATGTAAAGTAGTCCCTCATGCATTCCAATGAAAACACTTTCTAGAAGGCGGGAAAATACACCAAACAGCCAACATGAGGTGAGAGGGAAATATTCATCTGGGATGACGCAAAGCCCACTCTATGTGAACTGGTAACAATACCAATGCGCTGCCAAGCCAAACCTATCCACCGCAGCTTATAAGATTGCTTTAGGTTTGGCTAGATATCTAATTACTGTCTCATCACAAACTTTTCTCTGCACTTAAATTGAACTAAGGTACACAACAAAAAGTGCATGCAGTCATAATTGCTCAGATCCCGATTCACTGAATCAGGATCTTTGGACATTTACGCCCTTAGCTGTGCAGTTCATCTTACTGCAGTCAATATAGTGACTAGCCGCATGACAATTTATGAGTGGCATGGAAAAAAGGTGTTACAGCGGGGATCCAAACAAAATAAAATAAGCACTTGGGCTTATATAAAGCTTTTGCAGGCAGTTTCTTCCCCGGGAAAAGAATACAATATACAACTCCTCCTGTAAAAGTAACACATCGTTCTCACTGGGGGCTATTTAGTAGAGGTGCAAGGAAAAAGAATTTTCCACAGTGAATAAAATTTCCCAGTGTAGAAAAAGATAAACAAGATAAAACATCAATTGCATATCCCAAACGGGCATGTGCCAGCAGACAGCACACCATGCACCCCCTCCCCAGGAGTATGCAGGGAGGAGGAGTGAGCATGGAAATCAGTTTGTCTTTGTATATTCCAGTTTCAGCTTCTGCCATAGTTTTGAAGCATTTGGTATTGTTCAGTAGCTTTAGTGGGTTCAGGTCAGAGAGGGCCAGATTCTGCTAAGTCACTTTGTTTAAGCTAGTGAGAAGTATCGGTACAGCTCTATAACGGTGGCATTATTTAAATAAAATATCCTATAAATCACTAACACTGATGCAACAATACGATTGTTAACAAGCAACAATTCTGCATAAACATTATACTTTCACTATTTGTGTAAACTGAAAATGTATTTGCCTGCTTAAGTCAATTTTTATGTGACAGATGAGTGACGGCCACTCCCACATCTTTTTAACTTGTATTAATTTTATTACCTTATTTAGTAACAAAACCACATAAAAACATGGCATGGCAACGGCCAATGACAATTCTATTGCTCCATTTTCTGTCATTAAATAAAAAAACACAGCGCAGGACTAAACCCATTTTGCCTTTTCATGAGAACAGGAAACATTTAATCCTTCCCGCACTGGTCACAATTACGGTGGTTATTATTTTATGGCTATGTTTCAAATTTACTTAATTTGCAGCTGGAGGCATATTTATTTTAATAATGTCCTGATATTCCTCGGCAATGCAAAGATTTATATGCTGTTCTCGAAAATCCGAGTAAACAAGTAGTCTGATTAGTAGATGCAATTATCTATATTATGATTACAGTATTAGTTTCACAGCTGTATGTCATGCGCAGAAGAATAACATCACAATAAAAAGATCACATTAGTTATCTCAGGCATACAGGCCTCCAATTAAAACAAAATGCTTTTTTCTGCCCTCTGTTAAAGCAGCTCTAGCAACAGAACCAAACTGCAGACATTTACCGTCTTTGTGCAGGAAATATACCCGATGCAGAAGCCTGAGCAGCGACCTGCTGGGTTACAAGGGCAGCCGAGGTCAACCCTGTAGGAAAAGGAAACACCCGTAAACACAGAGCATGAGGCTCACACCACGCACAGGAAACAAATTGATGAGGTGGCAAATTGATTAAGTTTACCTCAATCTCATTTTTAAATGTTCTCAAATAGAATATGAACAAAATACACATTTTAGGATAAGCAACCAATTTTTGTTTGATACTACTGAAATACACACTATGATTTCATGTAAGACAGTAAAAGGGAATAATAGGCGTGGGAATCTAGCTACAGATTACAATAATTTATGGATTTAAAATGATGTTAAAAACTCATTACATTTCAGAGGTGTAGGCTTTCCTCAAAACTTTCTTAAAATGTACAATTCACAACTGAGGGCTCATCAAAATACTTGACATTCTTATTCCTTTTTCTAACTTCAATGCAGGATTTCTAAAATGTGCTTATCATGCGCCTTTATTTGCATAAAAGGCCTCAAATGTCCTTCGCCTTTGACACAAAAGGTAACGTTAAAAACATTTCCTGTGAGGCCAAGTAAGAGAGTGTAATGACCTAGTCTAAATGCATTACTATACATGACCATACATGATACATCTCTGACCTCTATATGGTCCATTCTATAAATATCAGAGCAAAGATCGTCGACCTACCGAAGTCTATAGTCTAGTTGGGTTTTCAGAATGACCACTAAATGTGTAAATAATCTCCAGTGACATTAATTACATGTGAAAATGCCTGTCACTATGGATATCTGATGTGGTATTTAAAATACTGTGGTTTGGCTGACCCCCGTCCTGTGTGATGCACCCATTTCCATTTCTTCATCTGTATCATTACCCATTTTTATTCTTCCCTACACCTGTGATTGTTGTTTCACCTGTCTGCACACTAATCTATTCATTTGTATTTGATCCTTCTCAATACTGTGACTGGTTTCATTCACTTGCTTATCTCATCTACTGACCTGAATAGCATCCATCATTGTCAACAACACCGGCATGACCTACTTTCTTAAAGTCATCAGCAAGGAAGCAATGCAGTTCTTACTCATAATGTTTCATTGATAATGACGGAGGTAAAATGTAGGCAATCTTAAATATTCGCCAACTACTAAAGCAGTGAAGTTCATAAAGTGGTTATTATTCATATATAATAAGAGACCTCATGCTAATGTTGAATTTTAAGAACAGCCTCAAAAGGTATCTGATTTAAGGAAGAGGTGTCCATGGCACACTAAACTCTGAAGGAATTGACTAATGCTACTTTAAAGTGTTCTTAAGTAAAATTCCGAAATAGCTAAATGAGATAATTTACGATCACTTTGGCCTTTTAATATTCAGTCGCTCATGAAGTCACACAAAGTTTTGCAGAAAAAAACGTACCACCACCATGATGGACCTAAGAATATGCGAAGTTGAAAAAAAAAATGTATCTTACTACAGCTGCACTTTACCAACACCCACATACAGAGGTTGGCGGTCAGCAGAGGTTGGGCACAGGGTTTGGTCGATAGCCAGACCCTGCGGCTACACCGTGTATCCATCTGTGAGGAGTAGGGATTGGCCCATTGGCCAGATCCTGCAGTAATGTGCAGCAGCAACTGGTCACCAGTGGCCAACACCCAGTCAACATGGCCAAAGGAGTTGGCTGCACATGGCACACACACAGTGGGTTGGCCTGTAAGACTTTGCAGTGAACTTTCTCAATGCACAGCCAAAAGCAGGGATGGGCAATCCACCAAAGGGTTGAGCACAGGGAACTATATGTGTGATATATTGTTAGACAAGTCATCTTTGGCGTGGTTTCCCCTTTCTTTTTGCTTCTGGCCTCCTGTTTTTGATTGTGTGCTGGACTTAGTTTTTGCTGGTGTTTGGACTCTGGACACTTTACCACTGCTGAACAGTGCTAAAGTGTATGTGCTCTGTGTCTAAAATGTGATGGCATTTGGTTTCTCCATGACTGGCATATTTGATTTACTAGTACATCCCTCAACAGTGCACTACATGTGCCTAGGGCCTGTAAACCAAATGCTACGAGTGGGCTTGCAGCACTGATTGTGTCACCCACATGAGTAGACCTCCAAAAGTGTCTCAGGCCTGCTACTGCAGAGGCTGTGAGCGCAGTTTTTTACTGCCATGCCGACCTGGGAAGTACAACTAACTTGCTGGGCCTAAACCTTCCCTTTTACTACATGCAAGGCACCCCTAAGGTAGGCCCAAGGTAGCCCCAGGGGCCGGGTGCTGTGTAGTTAAAAGGTGGGACATGTGCTTTTAAGTATATCCTGGTCACTACCAGGACATACTTAAAAGCACACGTCCCACCTTCTGAAAAAAAAAAATCGCATTTTCACTACAGCAAGGACTATCTCTCCCATAGGTTAGTATTGAAGGTGCCCTGTAGCATTTTACACTGTTATCTTCCAATTGGGAGCTGATAGAAAATAGCAGTTTGGTGTCTCTGGACTCAATTTAAAAACACATCTTTTAGTGAAGTTGGTTTTTAAATTGCAGATCTGAAAATGCATCTTTTTAGATGGTTGACATTTTCTTAGTTTAACCATTCGGTACCTCTACCTGTCCCTAGAATACACATCTGGGTTGGATGACGGTTGGGCTTGTGAATTCACTCTAGACAGTCACACACAAAGGAAGCCCTGCATATCCCGATGGCCCATCACCAGGCTGAAGGGTCTTCGTGAGCTAGAGTGGTGGGAGGAGTTGACACGCACCAAAGTAGGGCTGCGCATGTCCCCACACAAATAACTGCTTACCCCCTGTAGTGTGTCTGGAACCATGGCCACAAAGGGCAGGGTCTTGTGCACTACAAAGTCCTCTCTTTGAAGTCTCCCTACTTCAAAGGCCAAATTGGGTATAAGTGCTGGACCTCGAACACCCTAACAGTAGAAACACTTCTGGACTGAGGACATTCTGCTATGAAGAAGAGCTGTTGGACTGCCAGGAGGGACTGCCACATTGCTTCCTGCTTTGCTGTGTTGGCCTGTTGTCTGCTGCTTCTTGCCTGGGAGTCAGAGGATTGGACTTTGCTCTCTGCATTCTGCTTTCTAAAGTTTCTCCAAGTGCTTGAGTTGAGCTTGCCTCTTGATGGAAGAATCAGGGAAATCAAAGACTTCACCTCCATCTTGCTACCAGCGCCTGGGCTCCTCTGCTGCGAGTCCTGACCTGCCAAGTGGTGCCAAACCCAGTTCTGGACCCTTTAAGGTGATTCTGGTGCTGCAACCAAGAAACTGACGCATCAACTCCAGCGTCACTTCGGAACCGGCGCATCTCTGCAAAATTGACGCATCACCGCTGCCTGCACCGAAGCCGTGGTCCCCTGACCTTTGAGCTAGCTATCAAACCGAAAGCTCGCTGAGTGCGCAACACAATAACTGCGACTTACAGCGCAAGCCCCGACAGTGTCGCAGTGCCTCCGAAGTACCGTCGTTGCGTAAGTCTCGAGCACCGCTTCACCGAAGTCTGTGACACACCACTCCAACTCTGACACAGCACCTGCGGCCTGGTGGTTTATCATCGACGCTGTGGAATCGACGCACCGCGCTGTGACATCGGCGCACCATCGACCCGCAGTTGCCTTCAGGATCTGAGGTTTCGCAACTGCAACCGACGCATCACCTCCCCAGCATCGTTCCCGGGTGTCAAATGGCTCAACGACCTTGCACCGCCGTCAGGAATAGACGTCTCACTCTGTTACAGTGACGCCTCACCTCCTTTGCGCAAGCATCGTCCCAGAGTGCCAGCGTGCCCATGACCTGCATAGCAGTAAGGAACCAACATCACCTGCCTTCGTGACGCCTCAGCTCCTCTGCACATCGCACAGTGTTTGACTTTGTGACGCATGCAACGTACTGTACCTGGATCCGTGCGACTCTTGTAGCTGGCCCGCGAACCATCGCGGTCGGACTGAACGTGTGGATTTGTCCAGGTCAAGCACGACCAAATAGCCCCAGTTGAAGCTATTGTTTTCTAAACACTATAACTACATTTGATATTGAAAGATTCATATCTTGACTTTTGTATGTTGGATTTTTATCATCCCGGTCTTTTTTTATTCAGCTAAATATTGGCTATTTTTTTAAACTGGAGTGGAGTACGTTTGTGGTGTTTTCACAATGTTACTGTGTGCACAAACACTTTACACATTACCTCTTTAGTTTAGCATGACTGCTATGTGCCAAGCTACCATAGGGTGAGCACAGGTAAACTTAGCGTGTACTACACTTACCCTGACTAGAGTGTGGGACCCTACTTGAACAGGGTGCAAACTACTGCCAATTACAGACCCCATTTCTAACATATATGATCAAAAAAATAAAAGTTCACTGAAAAGCCAAAGATTAAGGTGAAGTTACACCTAAGTAACATATGTTAATAGAAATATGCATGTAATCTAATCATTGAGATTATTTACAATATTTGTAATAGCATTTGTCAGTTCAAAGTTAAGGTTATCAGCATTGGATTTCATGTGCGAGTTTTGGATTGCATCTTTGTTGTGCTAGTTATGCATTCGTAGTCCTATCCATAAATTGTGAAATTCTGTATTTTTTTGTTTTGATTCAGAACCATCTCTCTCTCTCTCTATATATATATATATATATATATATATATATATATATATATATATATATATCTATATATCTATATAGATATATATATATATAGATAGATAGATAGATATAATTATAAACACACATCATGCATTTTGAGCCAGCTGTTAAACCTTAAGCCAGTGTGTGGAATTATGATAATACAAACAGCATTATTCTTACTCTAAAACCCACAGAAACATTAAGCTAGTTTAAATGTCCTACACACCTTGAAAAGGATCATATTGGCCTGGTATAAGAGGGTAGCCCATTCCAACATGCGTATGATGATGTGTATGTAGATGTCGCTGGCCAAATGGAGAGTGTCGATCTCTCTCCCGCTCAGCTTCTCGTTCCACTGAAGCTTTTTCTGCAGGCTAATGATACAAAAATATACATTAATATTTCATACTAGCATCTTTCACATAGTGAAGGTTGTGGTCCATACATAGCAGTTGACTCGCACAAATTAATATAATTATCTCAAACTTATTACTTTGTAGAAATGACATACAGTGCCTGGAAACTGCCAGATTCAAAAGTAGCCAGTGATGAAGAAAGGTTTCTTTGGATGAGAGCCCAGAATCTAGGACTTGCTCCCACCACGTCGGAGGGTAACCTCTGATCCTACAATCCCAGGTATGATCTCAAAACGTTTTTGTTTTTAGAAACATCTCTCCCCCAAACTTGATGAAATCATCCCTTCCCAAGCACTTCCCTGAAAATCAATATGTACGCAATATTCAGAAATAACAAAAATATTTGCGTTATATATATTTTTTGTTATATTTAGGTGTGAACCAGGTCAGTCATACTCCCATTAATGCACAAATGTGGATGCAAGGACCAAGTTACATTTACTCTTTGCATACACTTGGTAACTGTTCCTAAACAAGCTTTACATGTATGATGGATGAAAGAGACCTCATGACCAGCACTTTATTTAAACCCTTTTTGAACACGTACAATGCATAAAAGGTCAAGGACCCACCACACCTTTGAGTGAGATGGTTAAAACTTTCATAAATTGCCCTGAAGGTAAATTAGGACTACATGATTAGAAACCTCAGAAGTCCCCCACATCACATCCACTTCCCATGGAATTACTTCGCTTGCTGATACTTTGCTGTAGAAAGGCACTGCTACTATAAAGACATGCATTTGTCGCGCATTACCACTGCCCAGGATACAGTTATATGTGAATCACTGTAAAACTCTATTCAGTCATCAGTTCCCTAATATTTAACCCACTTACTGGCATATTTAATAAATATTTCTACTTTCAGCTATTACTTTTTATTTACGAGCCTACTTCGTAGACCTCCACAGTCTTTCTAAAATAACTGCAACATAGGCTGGAAGATTTAAGTAGAAAACCAGGAGGAGTGTGCTTTTAGCGAGTTCATGCTCATAGTATTGTTGTGTGCTTAATGCACATCAATATCTGGAGTAGTTTATCCATTCCATGCCCGAGCCTGCTTTTTGCTGACACAGTACTTAATGTTATGTTGAAATACTTACTAAGAACAATGACGCTTCTGTGCACGGAACCACAACGCATGGGGAGAGAGAAATAAACCTCACAACCAATACAATCATAATACACCTAAGAAGCGAAGTCATGTTTGAACACATTCAGGACACCTTAGATTCGGGGCAGCCCAAGGTGCCATCACTCTTCTTACAAAGTCCTTTGCTACTATTTCTACCTAGGTATAGTAGCGTAAATGTGAGACTACTGCCACAAGACGACGGTTTTTCCATGTCCATGTAACCTGACCCCTGTAAATCGGCGATGGTGTGCAGAATACGCAGTTCTTAATGTAGTCTTACACTGTTCGGGGCGAGTTAGCCATTATAAAATATTCATGATGGAGAAATTCATCTAGCAATGGCACAACAGCCATATATCACATGTGCTTGCCTAAGTGTGTGCATAGATGTAGTGTGCTGAATGTAACAACTGTATAATGCTCTGGATACCTCAAATCGTCTGCTTCATGCTCAACAAAACATTTAAAAATTGCAGAAAACTACGACCACGTCAAGAAGAACATGGAAATGTCTGAAAATAAGAAACTGATCAACAACAACGGACTGAAGGGTGCAAACAAACAAAAACTTAAGGTTAAAGAACACAAACCATTAACTGAAAACATAATGAGCGGTTTTATGTCTGAATGTCGTTACCAAAAAACTGTTTCGCCAAAACTGTATGTCCTAAATACAGTTTACAAAATATCGTTTTGGGCGTAGACTTTCTATGGTGCGATATTTGAGAAGACACAATTTCTGTCGGATGTTAGGTTGGTTACAATATTCTGGCACCATACAGCAGGGATAAAGGTCACCCGCCTACACCTAAAGTAGATTGGTTAGCTCTGGATTTGGGGCCGTTCACCGCAGTGATGGGCAATGACCTGTCAGCACAGACTATTACCCAGGCCAACACTGCTTCACTTTATTTGAAATAAGTTGCAGGGGTTGAAACATACTCCCTCCCCACTGTGCAACTGCTAGGACATAATGCTTTTCTTGTATGCATACCTGACCGAGGAGTAACTGGCCGAATTAATAGTTTGAGAAAAGCAAACAAACTCACTACTGTAGCACTAGATATTTGAGGTTTGGGTCTCAGGAAACAATCATTTATTCAAGGGAAAATATTAACCTCCACTGCAGCCCCAGGTAAGGGCCGGAAAGGACTGCTTTATTCTTTCCTATCACAGGTCCTTGAAAAATTACAACACAGCAACACGTACAGGGAATGCACTTAGGATTTACCGGAATGTAGCTTACTAGAAGTTTCTAGTTACACTATTTCTAAATAAATCGGCAGATAGGTAGTTCTAAAAATGCCTTGAATTCCAGCAAACATGAATTCCTTTTTTGAGTTTCCCTCTTGGACTCAACAATGCATGCAGAAAGAAGCATTTTAGAGGACGCCCAAAGGCATACTCATGCACCACGTTCATACCACAATCGCGCAGTAGAATTCTTGTATGTAATTCGGAGATTCCTTCCTTACCGCAGGGGACTTGCCGCGATACTGGTTTGCATGCTGCTGAAGCAGATCCAGTGCTTTTGATTCGGTGGTTGATTTTGCACTGATGCTGGGGCTGGTGCTGGCCTTCTCCTGCTCTTCTCTTCCCGACATCTTCCCATAAACAGGATAGTGATGAAATCCTGAAGACAGATATGCCCCTGCAGAGAATAAGAAACGTCATGATTCGCTGGATTCATGAGAGTTGTCTGCCAAATCAAATTACAATTTAGGATTACCATATAAATCAAAGAAGTGACTGGAAACTTTATCAATCTTCAGGCTTCTGGTCAGATAATCTACCAGATAAATAGAACTTTTTGCAGGCACTTCCTACATTTATGGGTTTTTCTTAAGTGAAAGGAAAAGCAAGTATAATGGTTTAGTAAATGGCTAGGATATGTTTTAAAGACAATGCACTAGCTATTGTCTGTTATTCAAGGAACAAAATTAGACTTTTGGGACTTATTGAGACAGTAAATGGAAACTCTAGCATTTTACAAACACTAAGTATATAAACAAGTCTTATTCCTCCATGACCCTTTAGTTCTGTACTGGCTTAATAAAGGTCAACAAGGGTTTACATTTGTGTTCAACCCCAAAAGTCAGTGATGCTACTTATTACACATGTGTGCAAATTTCACACAGCTATTACAAAGAACATACCTTGATAACTGTGCATCAAGACAGGAGACACTGCACGATAGGTTGGATGGTTGGGGTCATACATCTGTGTATATGGATAAGAAGAGTGCAAATACTGAATATATGATTGATGCTGGCTCATCGGTGAGGAAACATTTACTCTGGCACTTCGCGAGTCTTTCCAATTTACTGGAGTCTTCCGATCTTCGTTCTTATTTTTGCTGTCTTCCACTGATCCGGAATCCGGCCGCTTTGGCTCTTTCATCTCCTCTTTCGTGCTTGGTAAAGTGACTGGAGGAATAGGCACAATGCTTTCCTTGCTAGGAGTCTTTCTAAGAATATCGTCTTTTGATTTTTTCTCACGATCCATCTCCTCAGATTTTTGCAGTTCTGGGTACTTTGGCTGATACACATAGTGATGCCATGATCTCGATTCTGGCTCCTGCTAAGAATGCAAAAACATTTTGTTTTTAATGTGAGGCTTGTTTATAGCGATGAGGCGCACAGTACAGGGTTTGACATCAAACATAATTTTCATAAGGCAGAACTTCCGAATACTTAACACAAATTTGCTATTTTGTGCACTTTAAATGTGCACTGCTGCTACAATAATTCATCAATTGTTTCCTATCGCATCATACCCAGCATAATAAAACTGGCCTGACAAGGATCCTGCACTCACTGTGCCTTAGGACTCAAGCTGCACTAAACCAACGAGCCCTAAATAGGCTGACCACTGCCTATGGTTGCTTGTGTTCCTTTCCTGTTCAGAAGAGATGTTGCCTGGCAGTTCAGGCTCGACTGTTTATATTGGACTAGGACCAAGGCTAATTTGCATATGGCTGCTTCCTGAGGCAGCACTGTGGGCAGAAAAAATGATGGACTGTATTGCAGCCCACAGTAATTAGCAACAGCTGGATTAATCCAAGCAATCCTCTCATTACTTTCTGGTTTTCCTCTGAAATTCAACAGTCATAACTCAACATAATCCGGGGCACAACAACATAGGTGGGGATTTGCTAGTGACTCCCAAGAAACATTCATATTTAACTTGCTTGATGAAACAGGCCAAAATCTATCTCATATTTCTGAACTCGATTCTTATAATGCAGGCTTAAGTGAAATGCAATAGTTAATGCTTCATTCCTACTATCGGTCACATAGAGGACGGTTGCTACTACCACCATTAGGTAGATAAGGATGTTAAAACTACACACCTTCTAGAGTGTCAGCTGCGAAATAATGTTTGATGGTTGGAAGGATAATTACAGATACAGTTCATTGATTTAAAATCCCATACATTTTAAGAAAATGAAATAAAGAAGTTAATATTATTTACCTAAAATAAAAATGTTAAAGTGAAATAAAACCACATGGTGTATTACTGCTCTGGTGCCCACATACCAACCAATCAGCTGTACGATACTTACTCTACAGCAATGCACATCAGCATCCTATTCTATTGGAATATATTGCAAATTTTGTAGACGTCTTAGTTGGTGAATTATTTCCATCACAGTCTCTTAAGTTTCTGGTTTTAAGAACAGCCAAGCTACCAGGGTCTGCTGTGCTGCAGTGTAATGTTCATCGGGAGGGGAGGTGGGGTGTAAGGTTTGGGAGAACAAGCATAGAGGAAGAGGACCGGTAGCAGCCTTTTGTGCGGCTGTGGCAATTTACCACTACCACAATAGGTATTGTCTAAGAAGATTACACCATATAAAATGATTCGATTAAAGACTTCTGAAGATGTTGAAACTAAAGACACCTGGTTCACTGCATTACTTGATACCATGAATTTATGTTTAAATACAAATTGTGTACAACTGTAGCTAAAGATTATTTCAGGTCTTCAATTATTTAGTTACCAAGAAAATATTTTTTATGCGGGTGCTAAAATCAGGCTCTGCTCACAAACGACTCATAAAATGTGTGGTTCCAGCACTTTTAAGATTCTTTTACATAATATATGGCGTTTGAAGTATTGACGGCGTTCATACTTCATTCTATGTGTATTTGAATAAGCATAGTTCAGCCATTGGATTATTTTGCCCCAGAACCTTCAGGAATTGGCTTGAGATAATCTACTGGCTTTGCCAACAGCTGCTCCTTTAAGGCATTAGTAGACTTGGCTCTGGTGTTACAAAGGGTTAGCTAGGCCTACATCTACGGGACATGACTGGCACCAGGCTCAATAAGAGAACAGTTGTGCCCTTCTCTAAGCACACCTCATGTTTGAAGTGTAGTCCACAATATCGTCCACAGGCTGGAAGCTACAATTTCGCATTGGAAGCACACTGGTATAGCACTAGGCAATTGTGCTAGTGCAATCATGCACTTCGTGGTTATTAGCACAATTTATCTAAGGGCTCAGCAGACAGAACTCGAGAGTACATCCTTATTCTTGCTTGTTAGCAAACGTCTTCCTGTATTCTTTCTTTTCGTGGAGAATGTGCATCCGCTCTTGGGCTTGGATATATTTAATTAAAATACGATAATTATATTCAAATTACACAAAGTCAAAGAATCAATTGACTACTCAAATGGCATAACTTCGAAAATGGTCTATAAAAAACATCCCTACATTGTCGGACATACTTTTACAAACACAGAGTAGGACACATTTAACATTGTGAAAGGCAGTATTACTCCTGTTATAAAATTATACAGAGGTGAAGACAAATACAGTCTTGGCTCTCAAATATGAGCTCAAGTGCAAAGGCAAATGAAATTTGTTAAAACTGGGGGCACGATTCTGATCTAAGGCTAAAGAAGAGCAAAAGAAACTAAATATAAAATCTACAATTATGGAAGGCATTCATTGCTGAGCTTTATACCTTGAAACAAGCACGTCAGTTAAAAGAAACACCAGAAAAATCTGCGGGTACAATTATGTAAAATACGAATTGAGAAAAAAAATAACATATTTCCAGGCTACTGTAACTAACACACAATAGACTTGCGTGCACCAACTCCTCATAAAATAGATTTGTTTGTATTCCTAGTAAACGTGCTGATGGGGTTCCATTTTTTTATTACTTATAGAAACTGGGTGGCACTGCCTTTAGCTTAAAAGTTTTAAATATTAGCTAAAAGATCTCATACAAAAAATATTTATTCTCAATGCTCTCGCGTAAGCAAATAAACAGTTAAAATGCAAGTGCCCCTTTAGAAACAGCTTTGCGCAAGTAGATTAGGGATTGCACCCTCTACATAAATGACGGAATTTGATGGTGTTCGGCAGGCAATATGCATGCTACAGTTGCGCCTAATATGATTAAAAAACACACAACACACCCTTCATTTTTACCTGCTTATATCTTATGGTAGGATCTACTCCTGTCTGCTTCATAGAGTCCATAACAGGTTTCAATTCCACTGCCTCTTTAATGAGCTGGTGGTTCTCCATTTGTTTGGCTTTGTAACTGTCGGATTGAAGTGGCTGGTGAGGATGTGTCAACATTGGCGATTTCCCTGTGTCATCAGTTTTGTTAGAGACTGCTGACCCCATTTTAGTGTTATTTTTGCCAGGCTCTGGAGTGGAAGGAGCTTTCGAGATGGTAGCAGATGGGATGCTTTTCTGCTTGTTCTCCTCCTTCCCTGGCTCGTTTTGTGGGGGCTCACATTTCCGTTCACAGTCTCTCCCACTTTGTGTCAATTTCTGCTCGGCTAACCTCTGATCCTCGTAGTACTTCTCATACTGCTGCCTGTAGGCAGGGTTTGAAGCCATTAGAGACTTTTGGTCCATATAAAGGCCATACGCATACTGACCATAGTAAAGTGACTGTGCAAGTGCAGGGTGCCTTTGTGTTATAACTGATTGATGCTGAGGCGGTAGATTGCAAGGATTGCTTTCAGTTTTCTTGGACTCCTGGGGCTCAAGCTTCTCCTTTTTTTCCATTTCTCCATCAGAATCCTTTTTAACCTTCATTCCTGGCGGAGTGCCATTGTTTGCAGCAGTGGGCATCCCTGGTTGTCCAGAGTGCATGTAACTAGGTGAATAATATGGATCATAGCCATGGTAATAGGGAGAAGGAGATTCTTTTACTTGTGGAGATTGTACAGGGGTACCAGGGAGCCCTTTCACCACACTGTCCTTAGTGGCAAGGATATCTGTTGGAGAACTGGTTTTAGACCTTATACCCTCTGACCTGCTGTCAGAGCCACCATCATCAGCAGCGTCAGAAATGTCAGAGTAAGCAGGGCTGTTAGTTTTCGTTGCAGAGCTTTCCCCGCCATTTGGAGACAAAGCATGTAGTGCTGCTACGGGGGACTGGCCATTTACCACTGGGCCATTCTCTACTCTGCAGCCGCTCCCGATGGAGGGACTCGGTGCATTGTCGGTGAAAGTGTAAACCTTATCAGCCTCTGCCTTAATACTTGCCATTCGGCTCTCAGGGGTCTCACACAGTCCATTGGTTAGCACTTCATTTTTGCTGAGGTGCTCCTTGAGAAAATGACCGGCTATCTCTTTGCCCGATGCTTTTGAGTCCTCTGGCTTTCCCGGCTTAGCATCAGCCTTAGGGCTGCCCGCTTCTTTACTTTCTTTGTCCTTTAACTTTCTTTTCTCTTTTTTCTTTTTGTCCTTGAGTGAGGCAAGAGCTGGGTTTACAGTGCTTGGCTCTCCCATAATCGTAGGCTTTGGTTGAATAGGTTTTAAAGGAGGACTCTTTGGTGTTGCCTGAACAACGGTTGTTGTTAGTGAGGGCAATCCTGGTATTGTCCCTGTAGTGGTAGTTGTAAAGGCTGCAGTGGGTATAGCAATTAGTTGAGGAGGGGTGGGAGCTGGGGCGGGAGCAATGGGCCTGGTGGCTTTAAGTTTTGAAAGGTTTTTATCAATTTTACAGTTACTAGGTTTTTTCACTTTATCTCCCACATTTTTCTTGTCTATTAGCCCTTCGGCTTCCAGTTTAGGCATTTCAGTAGCTAACGTACCTTCCGCCACTGAACAATTTTCCAACGTCACTGTCATATTCGATATAACAGGGAGGCTGTTCAACTCGCTGCTCATTACCTTTTTTTTGCCAGAATTCTTACCAGTTTTAGAACTGATAACAGGGCTATGACTATTGTTTATCAGTTCCCTCTTGCCCTTGGGTGTCCCTGGGGTGCTTAGTGAGCTTGGAGATGTTGGTGCTTTTATCTGATCAAAGTTTGTTAAAGTTGTGCTTGGCTCACTGCTTTCAAGTGCTGCATTACTTAGTGCTTCCTCACAGTCTGAAACTTTTTCCTCACTGTCCGGCTCAAACTCCAATTTGCTCTCTGAGTCTAAGTGTGCATGAGCCTGGTGATACCGCAGCCCATTGATGTGCTTGTATTTTTTGTTGCAGTTCGGGTGTGGGCAGTCAATCAGTATTGGCGAGGTACGTCCATGGTCCAAAAAAGTTGTTTCAGTTTTGCCCTGTGGCGTGGTTGGAGTGCTCCTTGAGTTGGTGCGAATGCGCTTTCCAGTTTTAATGTCCTCTGAACTGGAGTTCAAGTCTAGCTCCATTGCAGGCTTATTTTTCCTTTTGTTAGCAGCAGAGGGGCTGGTTTTAACATCTTCAAGTGAACAGGTTGGGGGTGTCCGTCGTCCACTCGTGTTAAGGCTGCCCCGTCTTCCCTTGCCATTAGCGCCACCCCGGTTCTTGTTCTGCAGCCCTCTTGACTCACTAAAGCAGTTTTCACTCCCAGGTGGAAGTGGGGCTGCCGCTGACCTGGCTCGTTTTCCTCTTCCTCGACCACCTCGCATTTCAAGGTCACTTGTTGGTGATTCGCAAAACCTTGGGGAAAATAAATAACAAATGTAAAAAAACAAAAAATGCAAGTGGAAAAAATATTACACTTGACAAGAACAAGTATTAATAGTCACAAATAAAGGGAAAGACAAAATAGAAACGGCAACAACTGTTAACAGAAGAGTGCTATGTTCAAGGAAACATATTCCAGTGACTTCCCACCTAATACCTGAAAATAAGCGTGTAAATAAAATAGGAGCTATTGATAGGCGTACTTCATAAAGAAGAGTGAGCATATCATCTGGAATATTTAGAAAGGGTGAGTTAAAGACAATATAAAGTTATTTAAGGTGTAAAAGTGAGAGGCTCAAGAACTGTGGAAAACGTGTATCAATCTTTTAAGAGTCAATGTTTTATTGAGTTTGTTCTATGTGTTTTAATGCATTGTAAAGATCATAATCATTTTTAAGCAAAGTAGTAAAAGCATACGTACTTTGAAAAAAGGCTTTTGTTAAGCCTAGCCAAAAAGTAAAACCACAACTGTCATGAATAATTGGCTGCAGAATTGAGGTAAAAAACGCCAAATGCATCACCTTCACAAAGGATATCAAATATAGATCCAGCAAGTCAGATTACATCAGCATTTCGGATAGCTATATACAAAACATTTACATATAGTTAATCTTTACATAAATCATTTACTTACTTAGTTGTTTTGTGAAACTGATACCACTGCCCTAGGTATGTGCTTTCTAATAACTGAATTTTTATCCAATAATAGCATAGTTTACTCTCTGAAAGGCCAGCGATGGAATAATATAGCATATAATTACTATGTGTACTTAATGTTTGCACCTAATTGGTTTTAGAAGAGCTTTTTTGCAAAATGATTATGTATTAAATACATTTTTTGATATTTTTCTAAACATTGGTTTAGTTACTCTGTTTTAATGTGGTTCTAGATAGCAAGCTTGGCACAATTAAGATATGTGGATTGCCCCAGTACAGGAATAGAGTTGCCTTTAGAAATAAGCAAACAGGTGATTATCATCTTCAACACGTATAATTACTGCGAGCTACCATGTCATAATGTGAAAATATGAGTCCAATTTTAACATGTGGATGAGGAGGCGGCCATCCATTCCAGCAACAATGCTGGAACATGCATGATTTACATGTGGGTGGGTGAGAGTTACATTATCTGCAGCTTCTGCTGGTGGCACATCTGCCTCTCTCAAAGGAACACTTTAAGGAAAAAGACTCCAAGGCAAGATCGATAAATAGTTCCCCGTGTGGGTGGGCTATGGTGGTCAGACTTTGGGGTTGTCCTCGGTGTAACAATGGTCCATTATTGGGGTTAATATTTCAGTTTCGTGTTTAAACTTTACCTTTTTACTTTAGGACACTGGCATAACATCTCACTGTTAGTGCACTACATGAAGAGAGCTAGCTCACCAGGATTGAAAACTGACTTACACGTTGCAACTACATGTCTGCAGTACATGCCTTAACTAATATAGCTTACTACAATTGGTAGGCAAGAACTGCACAAAACAAACCAGAATGAAAGAATTAGAATGTATGAACTGTAGATTAATGCAATGTCTTTTGTATATTTTAACCTACAACCTTCAAAGCCGGATTGTTTCCACCCTATTTTTGACTCTTCTCGTGTTTCCCCATTTCTCTCCTAGCAGACTCCTCTTTTTAACGTGTTCCTTTTTATCTACAGTTCCTCCTTTCATCTATTTTCCCCTTGTTTTTATTTTTTCAGCTGACTTTTTCAGTCTTTTTATTTTTTACATTCTATTCCTGGCTGGAAATATTCACTTGTTTTGCTTTTATTTCTCCTTTCATCTCGTTCTTTCCAGGGTTTAATGTGCTCTGCAATTGTCATTCTCTTCCTAGTGCCCTCGTTTTCACCGTTCTGCAGCTTAATTTGCTGGCTTTTTTTTTTAATCACTCGCACCTTTTCTGGCATGTCTTTCTCTCGTCGTTCATTACTCTCCTTCTCTGTCCTGTTCTTGCTGCATCTCATTTTACCATCTGCTTTTCCCATCCTCTCTTCTTCGTAATTCTTTATTTGTACTTGTGCGAATAATGTGACAAATTCGGTGTAAACTTCGCACGTGGGTGCGGGAGGGGTTGTTCTCTGCTCATCAGGGAGCAGAACGCCAGCTTTCACTCACCAGCCCGGCGTGATGGACTCACGCTCTGACAGCTGGAATTGCAACAAGACTTGTATGGCTGGAGTGCCAGGCAGAGCACTACCTCAGGACACGCAAAATGAGGAAATAATGCAGCGTTCTGGTCTGAAAGCAGGGACGCATTACCCAAGCTGGCAGGAATTGGTAAAGTCACCATATTTTTTTAAAAACAGGCCAAAACGTCCCTAAAATTCAATGTAATAGAGAAAAAAATCAAGATGGGTAAGCATTTCACATCCTCTCGGCTTCAAAGCGGTAGTTACAAGGCACTCGTCCTTCTGCCTTGGAGTTCACCACCCAAAAAAACATTATGGTATTACGAGAACTTTGCATATATTTCTTTTAACAAATATATTTAAATATGTATATCACAAATAAAAGTAAGATACATGTTGTGGTCGGTTATCTTCTTTGGTCACACTAAAATAGCACGAGTGAGGTAAAACTGGCAGCATACAATAGTGATTAGAACAAAAAACAGACACGGTTTCTGCAAGGCCTCCCTAAATTAAACGTTTATATAACATTTGCACAACCAAGACAAGCTTATAACCCACTCTTTCCCTCTCGTAGTAGATAGAATTCAACCGGTCGTACCTGGGAGGCGCCCAGTCGTGCTTTGTGCAGTCCAGCAGGGTCCCCACATACGTCTTGTTCCGCCATGTTACATTCACCACAAGGACACCTGCAGATGAAGGGCAAACAGAGACTCAGTTTAAAAACCCACTTAACACACAAAAGAATAACTAAATCCTATGCGCTTTCACGCGCTGAGGGCCCTTTTCTTCCTCTTTTCTGGTTTTAGTGACCACAAGTTAAAGCCCACAGGAAATGGTCTCTGTGCGAGTGTGTTTGTGTGTATGAAAGTAAGAAAGCAAGATAGCGTCGACAGAAGGAAATGGCTGCTGCCCAGGCCCCGCTGTAAAACGGTAACACTCGGCTCTTAATTTTGCTATTATTACACGTAATTGCTTTTGTTTGGCAGCCGGCCAGCACAAACCGAACACTGCCTATGAGAGGCTACACCAGGAGGGGGCTGAGAACAAAGCGTTTTGTTTTTAAAACGGCTGGTGATTTAATGCGTCAATGTATATGACTAAGTGCCTCTCTTGAATGTGTGTGTGCCTTAATACATTAAATACTGAAATATATATATATATATATATATATATATATATATATATATATATATATATAGAGAGAGAGAGAGAGAGAGAGAGAGAGAGAGAGAGAACTGCACATAAGAAGTAGCTGGATATAACATTCATGCTTTGACAGCTGATTTAATAGGTGGCCCTTCAGGGGAGGCTACACAACCTCGCCTCATACAAGTTAATTACGCCGGAATGAAGGTGCTGGAGTGCACAAATAGCAGCAGATGTCACCTGAAGCATGCAATGAGTAGCTCTCAATTTGTCTAAACAGACAACAGACCGAAACCGCCACGCCTGGACTCTATTGCGCTCCATTTGATCACCCTGGCGAAAATGTCACCGATCAGTTACAAAAGGTTACCACTGAAAACAATTGCTGGCCTGTATTTAACCGGTTCTTAGTTTTTGTGTCCGTTTGTTTCAGTAAGCATTTTTATTAACCAACGTAATGTCCTTTATTTTCTACGAAGCACGGATATCTTTTTCAAAAACACATGGTGCAACAGAAGGAACTTGTAAAGGGGTCTCTGTAATTCCCACCATGGCAAACACATTCTATGGATGGTCACAGCTCAAAATGCAGTTGGAAAATGGGTACATTGTTTTATGGTTGGAAAATGGGTACATTGTTTTATGGTTGGAAAATGGGTAAATTGAAGCTGCGTGGTCAATGGATTGCCACTGCATTTATTTGCAGCACGTGCTTCATTTCCTCCGAGCGAATGACAAAAGCAAGCGTTTGAAGTGCTGAAGCCCCAGGTACGATGGAGTGAAGTGATTAAGTAGGACATTGTTTTAGACAGGCCTAACTAACATTGGTCTCTGCTGCGAGGCAGGAGGCTCCCACATCTACCTTTCGCACGATTTGACACATACATAATAGCAACATGGGGAGTTTGGGGGGCAGCCGACCCTGGGAGGTCTGCCCCCCGAGCAGTTTGGGAGGGGGAGGGGGGCCTTGACTGGGGAGCGGCCATCTTAGGCTGTTGGGCTGCATGGGGACTAGCCCAAATGCAGCCCAAATATTTAAATTATAGCCCAAAGGATATATACTCTCCTGATGCGCTTTCCCAGCCACCATTTTAGGTTTGGTGACCTGGTGGCTGGGATTAGCGCTGGACTCGGCATTTTTGTCAGTTAGGCAGTTATAAGTAGTGTAGGGCAGTTTGACTTACCGCTGTGGTATTGTAGCGCGATGGCCGGCGAGGACTATCGGGTGCTGGAGGCCGTTCGCCTGCTGAGTGAGGCGGGCCGGCTGGATTTAATTATGCCAGTGGCCTGCTCCGGTGCGCGCCCCCCTCGGCGCGCGTCTGCGGGGGTGGCGGCGGCGGTCCTGGCGTGTTCGCCGCCGCGGTCTGGTCACTCCCTGGCTGTGCGGGGCGTGAGGTGAGTGTGGGGGGCCGCGCGGCACAGGCTGCGGCCCCCGGGGTAGCGGGATCTGGAACGGGCGTCAAAAAAGGAAGGCGGGAGCCGGTAGGAAGGCCGCTGGGCGGGGGAGCAACTCGCGCGCCAACCCGGCGTCGCGTCCATCTCCCCCGGGCCGTGGGAGGAAGAGTGCGGCTGGGGGTGTGCGCGGCGCCCGCCGCGTTTCCAGTGCGGCGGGCGGGGCAGTGAGGAGTGGGGCGGGTCTGGAGCCTGCCGGCGGAGCATCCGTCTTTCACGGAGCCGGCAGACAATGTACAGCGTCGGAGCCTGCCGGCGGGGCGTCTAGCCCTGAGCGAGCCGGCAGGCAGAATGAGGAGAGGGCCCTGGTGGCGGAGTGGGGGCATGACGGCAGGGCGTCTAGCCCAGAAGAAAAAGGCAGGTTGCCTGGGAGAAAGGAGCGCGGCCGTTCGCGGGTTCGCAGAGCGGCCCCGCGTGCAGAGTGGGCAGTGGGGCCTCCGGAGATTGTGGAGGCCCCGTTATCGTCGGGGGGAGGGGGGGCTGGTCACGGGATTGTTGGAGCCTCCTCTGGAAGTGGAGGCCCCAGGCGCGTGGGCGGAAGAAGGGAGTTGGGGAAAAGGGGGTTGTAGGGACGGCAGCACTGGTTTAGGATTGGGGGGGGCATTGGGGCGCACGGAGGGGGGAATGCAGGGTTAGAGGTACAGGAGCAGGGGGGTTATGGTGGGCGGGCACGGGGGGGACGTTGGAAGGAGGGTTTGGGGTCCGGGGAAGAGGACCAAATGGATTTGGGGCAGGCGGTGGGGGGGGGCCTACGTGGTTGAGGGAGAGGGGAGTAGCGATGTCCCGGAGGAGTTGGAGGAGGCCGGGGGGGCCAGGGATTGGGACGGCCTGGATATATTCCAATCTTGGAATGAAGGGGTTAGATAGGGTGGGCAGGTTGGATGCGTATATGAGTCAGGGAGGGTCCTTGGGTTTGGGGGTCCGAACCAGGGGGGGGATGCAGGATAGGGGGGGCCCGGCGTGATTGATTTGGAGTGGAGTGAGGAGGAGGGGGAGACAGGGACGGGGTGGATTTAAGGAAGGTGGGGCAGGCTTGGGCGGCCAGTACTTTAGGGGTTGGCAGGAAGAGGAGCTGGGACCATCCCTTTTTATTGCAGGAGGTTTCGCAACGTGCGGCACCGGACTTGGCAAGGCTGGGAGCGGCCTGTCGGCGCCAAGGAGAAGGAAGGGTGGAGCCTGGGGCGGCGCGCCCAGTACCTGCGAGGGACCACGTCATGGTCGGTACAAGTAGGCCCGGAGCGGGCTCACCGGCCCGCCCACCCACCAGACCCTCACGGTCTGGGGGGCAGCATCATCAGTGGAGCGGCATGGAGCGCCAGTTGATTGAGGGGAGGAGGGGGCACTCAGCCCCTCCGGTGGAGCGAGATGGCGGTTTTCAGGAATTAGATTACGGAGAGGATAGTTTGGAGGAAGGGGAAGTGAGGGATGATGGGGGCGAGGGGGGGGCCCAGTAATTCTGTTGTCTGTGTTGCAGATGTCACGACGCCCTACGGAGGTCACGGGTCGGACATCACGGGTGGACCGACGCTCACCCCCCCTGGCACGGAGAGAGGACAGACGGAGGTCGGCTTCGTTAGCGCCAGGTAAGCCGCGACCTCGCATGGTGTCAGTGGGGGTGAGGGGGGGGGAAGGGGAAGGGACGGGGGGTCGGTTGCAAAAGGGTAAGTATGTGCAGGATGCGGGTGTGGGGACGGACGGGGCATTGCCGGCTGCTCCGGGGAGCGGGGCGGGCGTCGGCTCGGGCCCGGTGTTGTTGGATAGCGAGGGAGATAAAAAAGCAGATCCCAAGGCAGCGGAATCCGACACTAAGGTAGAGAGCAAAGAATTGAAGGTAAAACGCTTGCCTTACATGGGCGTCACAAAACCTTTGGGCGCCCATCTAATGCTTTCCACTAAGGAAAAAATTTGGAAGGGTGAATATGTGGAAATGTTAAAACTCCTCCACAGGGAAGGGCGGGCCAAGGAGGGCTCGAAGGAGGAGGAATATGAGTTGGCCAAACGGCCAAGGATGGCGCTCACGATTGAGAATTGGACGGCGGCATTTTTAATCTATGCGAGTGTATACTGTGAGAAGTTTCCGGAACGGTGTGTGGCCATGTTTAAGTACATGGACGTAATTCGGAAGGCCCAGATCACGGGGGGCGGCTTTGCCTGGGCACAGTACGACGAGGAATTTAGGGCGCGTATGGCTTGGGACCCCGAGGCCAAGTGGGGGGAATTGGATGCTGACCTGTGGCAGCACACAATGGGTCTAGCCGGGGCGGGAAAGACCATATTCACGGCCAGTGGCCTACCACTGGTGTATCGGCCCTTTCAAGGACGACCCACCCGCGGCGGGTGGGGAGTGTGGGGCGGGGACAGACAGGGTCAAGAGGGGCATGTTGGGATTTCAATAAAGGCCTGTGCACCAGGGAATATTGTAAGTTCCGTCACGAATGTTCAGGTTGCGGGGGTCGGCACACGCTGGCCAATTGCTGGGGGGGAGGACAGGGTACACAGGGGGGACACAGTGGCAGGCAGGGGGTTCAAGGGGGGGAGCCAGCAACAGCAGTTTTCAGGGGGAAGGGGGACTAAGGGGCCTGTGGCCAAGGGCTCGTACTCCGGTTAGGATCGAAAAGCTGGTGGCGGCCTTGGAGACATATGACAATAAAGGGGCCGCGGACCGGCTACGCCGGGGATTTTTGGAGGGATTTCGACTGGGGTATGACGGGCCTAGGACATGACGATGGGCGGACAATTTGAAATCGGCAAAAGAGCACCTTGAGGTGGTGTTGGAAAAGCTGGACCAAGAGGTACGGGAGGGCCGCATGGCGGGCCCCTTTGCGGTTTGGCCATTACCAAATTTAATTGTGTCACCGATTGGTGTGGTGCCTAAAAAAGACCCAGGTCAGTTTCGGTTGATCCAGCATTTGTCGTGGCCCGAGGGGGGCTCCGTAAATGATTTTATTGATGAACGAGAGGCATCGGTGTCTTATTCGTCTGTTGACGTTGCCATGTCCCTGGTGGTGACGGCAGGCGCAACGGCGATGATGGCAAAGTGCGAAATAAAGTCTGCTTTCCGGTTGCTGCCAGTCCACCCAGAGGACTGGGATCTTCTGGGCGTCCATTTTGATGGTAAATGGTACGTAGACAAGGCATTACCGATGGGCTGCTCTATGTCCTGAGCACTTTTCGAATGTTTCAGTACGTTCTTGCAGTGGCTTTTTACGGAACGGACGGGTCACCAAGGAGTTACGCACTACCTGGATGACTTTTTCTTTGTGGGCACCCCAGACTCCACGGACTGCCAGTCAGCGCTGGACAGTTTTACTGAGATCATGGGGGAATTGGGGGTGCCTTTGGCACCGGAAAAGACAATGGGACCCTGCTTGGCTTTGTCCTTTTTGGGCATTGAATTGGACTCCTGCAGGATGGAGGCAAGGTTGCCGGTGGACAAGCAGCAGCAAATGTTGGGCCTGTTGGAGACAATGCTGTCCAGGCAGAAAGTGACTGTGAAAGAGATTCAGGTGCTGCTGGGCCACCTCAATTTTGCGTGTCGGGTGGTGCGGGTAGGTCGGACTTTCTGCAGGCGCCTGGGGAGGGCGTTGGCGGGCCACGGACCGCCCCACCATCATGTGCGGCTGTCAGGGGGGGTGCGGGAAGACCTGCGGATGTGGCAGTTTTTTCTGCAGAATTTCAATGGGATCCCCCTAGAGTGAGAGGAGAACATGGTGTGGGACATCCAGATTTTCTCGGATGCAGCGGGAAGCGAGGGTTTTGGCCTGTTCTGGCAAGGGCATTGGTGCGCCGAACAGTGGACAACAAAATGGGCGGGGGGTGGGAGGAGCATCGCATTTTTGGAATTCTTTCCCCTGTTAGTAGCGATCACGCTGTGGGGGGAACGGTTGGCACACAGGAGGGTGACGTTCCGCATTGACAACATGTCAGTAGTGGAGGTTGTAAACAGGCAGTCGGCTAGAGATGCACAAGTGTTGAAACTGCTGAGGGTGTTTGTTCTGGGCTGTTTGCGTTTTGATATTGCATTTCGGGCATTGCATGTTCCTGGGGTGGACAATGACATAGCTGATGCTTTGTCTCGTTCACAGTGGGGGAGATTCCGTGGACTAGCCAAGGACGCGGACGAGACCCCGACCAGCATGCCGCGGCATTTGTGGAAAGTAGGCAACACAGGATGTTGCAGCTGGTTTTAGATTCGCTGGCGGTTTCCACGCGACGGACGTACAGCATGGCCTGGGGGGATTTCCTGAATTTTGGTGCACGGTGGCGCAGCTCACCGAGGCGGCGACAGGAGGACGTGATACAATTCATCTTGGACCTAATTGGAAAAAGGTTGTCTAGGGTTACCATCGCGGGGAAGTTGGCGGGTATTGCGTTTATGGGGAAGCTGTTGTGGGGCTATGCGCCCTCAGCGGGCGAGTTAGGTACGCGGCTGCTGGAGGGGTGGGCCAGGGAGTGTGGGCGGACAGGCAGGGTCCGCAATCCCATGTCATGGAATTTGCTGATGAAAGTGCTGGGGGCCCTGCCGGAGATATGCGTGAATGATCATGAGACTTTGTTGTTCTCTACTTTAATGGTGTGGATGTTTTTTGGGGCGTTTCGGGTGTCAGAGTTGCTGGGCACAAAGATAACGTTGGGATTGCTCTGGTCGGAGGGGGGGTGTGTATTTGGCTTCGCGGAGGGAAGACTGACCAGCGGGGCAGGGGTCAATGGGTGTCCTTAAGGGCTAGTCAGCCGCGGTCCACCTGTCCATACAGGTGGGCGGTACGGTGGAAGGGGGCCAACCCCTCCGCGGAGGGGAGGGTATTTTGTCATGCCAATGGCAGGATAGCTACGGGTTATCAGTTACTGTCCGTGATGCGTAGGATGCTGGCTCACTTGGGGATTGAAGGGAAAGGTTTTGGCACGCATTCATTCCGGATCGGGGCGGCTTCAGAGGCTAACAACAGGGGCTGGGAGCAGGGGGATATCATGCGTCTGGGCAGGGGGTCTTCTTCTTGCTACCAGCGTTACGTGCGCAGCGCGCAAGGGGGGGTTTAGCGCGGTTGTACTGTTTTCCTGGGGTTTACATGTTTTTCTTGTTACAGGTTCAGTGATGGGCCCCATGGCCCAGGAGTTGGATATCTGGATTGTGGGGCACTCTTTCGTCAAGTGGGCACAGGTCCAGGCTCGCTCCAGTTACTTCTGAGAGAATTTGGGGTTCAATAAAGAGTTGTTCCATGTTCATTGGCGGGGTAAAGGGGGTATGCGCTGGCGGGAGTTGGTGGCAGTGTTGAATGACATTTTGCGGGCTGGTAGGTGCCCGGATGTGCTGTTATTGCACTTGGGAGAAAATGATATGGTGCAGGAGACGGGTTTAGTGCTCATGCACCGTATGAAGCGGGATTTGGAGTTGATCAAGGGTCAATGGGCGGGGGTCACCGTCATTTGGACGGAGTTTATGCCCCTCAGAGTTTGGAGGGGGGCGGTTCAGCCTGCGGCAGTGGACAGGGCAAGGCGTAAGGTGAATACGTAAATGATCCATTTTTGCAGACACCTGGGTTTTCATAGGGTGGTGCATCGGGACATCCGGTATGACACTCCGGAATTTTTTAAGGGCGATGGGGTTCATCTGTCTAAGATGGGGATGGACCTATACCTTTTGGAAGTAAGAGAGGTGTTAGCCAGACTATGCGGCGCCAGGTGAGCGACCAGGGGAGGGTTCCTAGAGGGCAGGGGTGGCAGGAAAATGGGGAGGCGGCGTTGCCTCTAGTTCCCGCCTTTTCCTGGGTGGCGGGGATTTGTTCAAAGTTGGCCAAGATTGCCGGATGTTTTTAGTTAAAGGTTGGTAGTTTGGGATCAGGGTCAGGAAAAGGGTAAACAGGTAGGATAAGTTTAGGATAACTTTAGATTAGGGGTTTTCTGAGTTACAGTTGCAGAAAGGCAGGTACAGGTTGGGGTCATTGGAGGACAGGACTGGGAAATGCAATGTTGGGTAACGTTGGGTAATACGGTTGTTATGTAATGTTATGGAGTGTTAATTTGTATTCGGAAGGGTGGGGGACTTGATGTGGGGATCGTAGGGGTGGGGGAGGGACCATGGGGTCAGGTAATTTAATGTATAGTGAGGCGTTAGTTTGTAAGGCAGTTGCCAGTGTTTAATAAAGTGTGATATGCACCTGTTTCAATAAAGCGGCCTTTTACACACACAAATCGGTCTGAGTCTGGCTTGCCCCCCATCCCTCCCAAGTAGTGCTTTGCTGACGATCTTAAAAATATCAACGTCATACGAAAAATCAGAACAATTCTGAGGAGCAGTGGAACGTCAAGGACAACAAATTATAAAGAGATGTTTAACCAAGAGAGTACAGCTGAACGCTTCACTGTAATGCGAAAGTCCTTAGCAGTTCCTCTTTTTAGTTGCCCCATATTGCATTAGCAACCACAGAAATAACATAAATTAAAAGCAGCAGAAAGAAATACTCGTTTTTCAGATTCTGTCTTCCGTCATATAATATAATCACGAAGCCAGGGATTTCCCAGCTGCTTACAGAGAACAACATTTACTGAACTTGAATATACCACTGCCTGGAGGTCGCTGCAATTGTGCTAGTGATGTAACCGACCGAATGGCCCTGTTGCAAGGCCTCTATAGTAGCACAACATGTAGTGTGATTAAAAAAATGGTGGAATGCTAACACAAATGAAACAAGGAGTCAATTCCCGAAGCAATAAAATTAGAAACAGGCAAAGCTTGCACAGACACTTAACATTTGTCAGCACTGAAAGGCTTTTGTTATTGCTCCCCACCCCACCCCCCTTCGGGTTTCGCATTGCCAACAAAAGCTTAGCTCGGATTGGCCAGCTGCGGCAGGGAGCGCGTGCACGGGATTGGTCAAGCTGCTCAGAACAACAAGTCAATATGACTGGAAAGGGAAAAAATAAATGATGCAGCAGCACGGCACGCAGAGGCGAGGAGGAGGGGGCAGGGTGGGCGAACGTGCATGCATATGCAAACGCGGCCTTATCAGGCAGGCACGCATAATCCGCACAATGAGCAGCTTGTCCAATTCTCCCGGACTCTGTAAATCAAACACTGGCTTGTTTGCACTAACAAGGCCGGTCAAGCGTGCTGAAAGGTTATTGTCTCCCAAACGGCATTTTGCCTGCGCCTAAAACCCCGTGTTATTGTTTGGAATACAATGCAAAGCTTTATAAACCTGCAATGAAAGAAACTGTTCAGCCACAAAACTGGTTTAAAAATGAGGCTGTCTTTCCCCCAAAACAATGGCTCGAGATGTTGCTGTGGCCAGTATTAGCACTTTCTGAAGACTGCTGGCCATCACCTCTTAAATCCATCGAGTGCAGACTTGAATTTTGTAAAACTCCAGTTAAATGTGATTTAAGGATACATTTGAAGACAGTCCGTAGTAGTGCGTCTTGGAGCATTTGGGCCACTGCCATAGCAAATTTCTACAATATAAAATAGTATTAAGTTATGAGGGCTATAAAGGGACGTCCAGAGTGTTCTAGGTTTATTCGTGTAGCGCAAAGTACACATACCCAAATCATTTCTTGGAAGTACTGCAAGGAGGGCATTCAGTGGGAAGTAATGCAAGCCAGCTGATTGTAGTTACAGAGACCTTGCCTTGCAGTAGGTTTTATTAGTTACAATGACCTGACCTCGCTGACTATCTGGATTTTACTACTCGGCAGCTGTAATTAAAATAGCTCCCTTCCTAGCCATGCTTGGAAAACTATCAAAAACTCTTCAAAATTCCCCTTGAGGGTTACTCTCGTGACAGATATGAAAATGAATGTGCCATTTCAGGAGGAAAGTCACAAGAGAATGTTTCATTTTGATGTCGTAAAATGAATGGCAAATTACTTCAGAGACATGTTAGGCCTCATCAGCAGGAACCCAAAAGACCCAGAGCTGACAAGCAACATTTGCTGCTGGAGATAGGACTCCATGAACCATACAAGTGTTCGTTGTTGGAAACACACGAGGTTTTCTGTTTCTACAAAATTTCACAGTTGTGATAACCAATTCAAAAGCACCCAATACATGGGACAGATGGAGCTGTAAGTCAAAACTAAACCAACCTATACAAAGGTAGCCTTTGTGGTCTGTAACCCCTAGCCCATCGGCTTGTCCCCGAGGCCAAACTGCTCAGACGTAATAATTGGCAATTAGGTTAATAAGTGCTCGCAGCCTTAAAATGGGATCAAATGCAAATCAGTTGAGCTTCATTCAGATTGATAGGCAATAAGGTGAAAAATTATCTCTGGCTCAATGGTCTTCTACATTACAGGGTACAGAGTCAAGGCTGCATAGCCTGGTACCAGTTAACATAAAAACATTGCGTTGAGCAGCACATTGAACCGTAAAACATCTTTTTCATATTGAGAGCATTTATTGTAGGAATAATTTCATACAAATAATAGGTGACATGCATTGGTGGTATTATGCGCGTTCCCTGCATCGCAGGGCAGACAAACACAATCCATGTTCCAAATCCCTTTGTAATGTCAATCCACCGTGCTGCAGACTCAGATGAATAAACAGCCCAACCACGAGGGGGGATGAAGGGCTCTGACCACTCGACTATGAAGCAAATCTGTACACCAAAATAACATCCTTCGACTCAAATCGAAATAACATCATGTATGTGCGATGGCGGCACAGGCCAAACTAATCTTGTCAATCATTTCAAATATCCAATGCGTTCAGTTTTAAAGGATCAAGAAAAGTAATACAAGGTATGTAAATAACACATATTTAATGCGGTTTTCAACTGTGCTGTTCTCACAATTTGGACATCATCTGGATCCCAAGCTTTAACTTGCCACCTTGTGCAGGACAGTAAGGAAACACACAGAGATGCCGCTTTACTAAGAGTTGTTTACCACACTGAATTGTCTGCTCGACCAATGAACAAACTCATGTTTGCCACTAACAGATATTTTAAAATTTTCAGTGAAGTTGTGATAACAATGTGAGCGTCCATTTTGCTGCTCACACAACACTGGGATGACTCACGACTGCAGGAATTTCTCATTTTGTAATTGCTAATAGTAGAAGCACAATTCAATCAGAACACCTAGAAAAGCTGGCAAGTTTGGAAAAGATATTTCTCCAATCACATTTGTTTCAATCCAACTGAAAAGAAAATATGCACAATGGGGGCGGCAGGCCTTCTCAGTCTTTGCTCTCAGGAAAGAAAACCAACATTCCTACAAACACCAAAACAGCCTAAAACTTTCTGCAGTTGAAACAAAGTTTGAGAATGACCTCTTCAAGGCAAAGTACCCCATATAATATGAACTCACATATTACCTGGCTCTGTTGCGATAATTAATTTGAAAAGTCGTGGGACAAAGGAGTGTTTCAGTATTGTTGGAAGGGGGCCACAAGCTCTTCAGAGCACATCTCTTTAGGCATGAAAACTCATCATATGGAAGCAGTTTTTGATGAGAGTTAATAACAACACATGCCATGGCAATAAATACCAGTCAAGGATTTTTGGCAGGCCATGCTCATTACCATATTCCCTTGCCTAACAACATAGAACATACAAAGCCAGAACTGAGTTCACCAGTACACATCTGGCACCAGAGGTGTGTTATGAGGGATTAAACCAGGCTCCAAGTGACAGTATTACAAAGCACATCTAATCAAAGGGTTTCCAAAAGTGCAATTCATGTTCTTGAGAGCATTCAAAATATGTAAAGTGCGTGACTCTGTATTTTTTAGCATGAACCTAGGTAGAAAGCAACAGAGCGCTCAACAGTGATGCGGCATGCCCTAGGGTGCAATTCTGTAACATATGCACACGACCAATGCCATTTGAGAGAAACAAGATGGAAATTGTTCTGAATGTGGATTTCCAGCTAGCTCAATTGCCAGACGACTGTTGTTAAACAGTAATTCCTCAGCGCAAACGTGAAACAACTATATCGGTGTACAGATAGTATGCAGGCCTCCCTTCGGAATGCCTCAGTCAGTGTACTGCTTTCATAACCACACAACCTTGGTTGAGCATAGATGCAGCAACTAAGAAAGCGACTGAACAAGTCTGGAAACAGCTTCAAATAACTAGTAAATAAAGACTTGCCTGGTACTTAACCAGTCACAGCACTGCCAATGCAACGGATTACGGTGTGATCTTACAACGTCTTGTTGCTTTTCACTGTGGGTGGTAAAAAGTTACCACAAACCTGTTCACTTAAATAAAAGCAATTCTGTAATAAGAAGCAGATTTTACAGGTTTGAGGATCTGGTGTATACAAATCCAATGGACCCCATTATCAGTGTGTCACCTACATGTCTCCGGATGCTCTTTAAAACGTCTAATCCAAATAAAACACTGCCTTGCGTTAAGCAAGTATACTCAAAGAGATTTGTTTCTTTAGCTGTCAAAAAGTATTTTTTTTTAACAAGAAGTTCGAAATGACAGACAAAAACACCCACAGCATGACTGTTTACCGCAATCATCAAAAATTTTCCCATTCAAGCTGTTTTACATGTGGGCGCAAGGCCAATTAGCTGAAGAAAAGCTTGTTGTGAAATGGAGCAGGGACCCGGGGGCACCTCGGGCAGGTGCCCGTGCCAGGCTCCCGGGCCAGCAGGCCTGGCTGTGTAATGAGTGTCAGGTGACCGTAAACGGCGGCGTGGGGACGTCTTCTGAAGCAGCCCCGCTGCTGGGCCCAGTGTTTGAAGAGTCACTTTAACCACATCCTGTAATCAAACCATCTGGAACACATGGCCGCGATTAGTCACCCTGAACACTGGGCTTTATCTGAGCAAACAAGGCGCTGCAATGGAGCTCAGGAGATGGGGCGGGCTGCACAGACGGGCCTAATGGCAGCGGTTCTGCCCCACTGCACGGCCACAAAAGTCACACACCGCAGAGGCAGATTGCTCTGCTGTTAATGCAGTACGCTATGAAGGCGCCTTGGGCGGGGAGATGAAAGGGCGGGGAAGGGCAGAAATTGCTGGTTTCCACAGACAAGCACCGTAGGTGGCTGCAGTGGAGGCATCTCTTAATTACAGCCCCTCCAACAGGGCAGCCTCCTCGGTTCACTTTCAGGCCATTTCTCGAAGTCTGGAAGAAATACTGGCTGTTAGTCAGCAGCGCGGTCTGTGCACAAACGCCACTTGTGATTTACAAACTCTCCCCCTTACGGTATTGTCAATTCGGAAACTAAGCCTCAGATGATGAATTATATTCCTAGCTGGGAGCCCAGTGCATGCAAAGTGGGTGATTTGCATGTTTGACAATTGATGTTTATATGGAATAAAGAGTGATTACAAATGACAACGTTTCATATTACTAATTTGTGACACAAATGGAGGCCCAGCGCTACCAATCTTTATTTTTTATTTTTGAAAGAAGACCCAGGGCTCTCACCCGCTCCCCCTGAATCCAGCGCAGAGCCTGCTGGAAAGCCGGAGGCAGAGCGGCTCGGTCCCCCACGGGCCCGCGTCGCTTTAATACACAAAAGCGCAACCGCGCTTCCATCACTGTCACATGGCCCGCAGCCTTTGTTCTGAAGCCTGATGAGCTGTATCGATTTGGGAAAATCGTTGCACTTCTTGGAAAACTAGACTCCAGCTTATTCACTGCCATTTATTTCTTCCTCATGAAAAGACAGTTGGTCAATACCAAGCGTACTGGTCAGCTAAAAGCAGCTTTTGCTGCATTTCATGCACTTCCCTTGTCCATTAGCACAAGCCCTTCCTTGAGGTAAGGCAGGGAAAAGAGAGGCTGTTCTTAAACGTGGGATTACTGCATGAACACGCTGAGGTCAGACTGTAGCCCGAATGCTCATTTTCAAAGAAATTTTTTAGTTGAAAAGGCAAAAATATTAATTTTACTGAAGGTGATGGTGCACAATGGCTTGCTTTACTGTAACAAAGACGTACTTTAGACAGAGAAAAAACGAGAAATTTTGGTACAACAAAATAGGCGAAATGTCGCCTTCATTGTTTAAAAATGTATAAAGGCAAGATTAATACATCAATTTGACTGAAACCATTACAAGACAGAGAGTATCCTTAATTATTAGTATTTTGAAAACAGTCAGCTTGACATCTAATATAACCAAGGCACCATAGGCAGGAAGAAAACACTTGAGTCCACATCATCAAATATTTTTGAGTTTCTCTCGTTCATGTACTTGGTGGCACATAAGGCAGTGTTATTGTGTTATGTTCTGTTGTTTAGGCATGTCAACTTGACATGCTACTAAATTTCCAGGCAAAAGCAGCGTGTGCCTTGACAGTTTCTGTGACAGGCATCCATTTACCTCTGTTTAAGGGGGTAAAATAGGGCTGTCTCACCTCTAACAACTAAAGACACCACTCAGCCTAAAACTGAGACAGAGACTGTGTCTGAACTTAGCGCTCCCAGCAGTGGCGTAACTAAACTTGAGGGGGGGCTCCCCTAAAAGCTACATGGAGGGGCCCGCTCCGGATTTAATCAGGAGCTCTTGGGCCAGAGTACTGTGCTGAGGGGGCCCCCTGCAGCTGGGGGGTCTCCCACGCGTCCTTGTGGGCTGCGGGGGCCTGTGTTACGACACTGGCTCCCAGTGCTATCTTTGCGTGATATAACCCTTACGTGATAAGAATTTTTCATTATGACATAGAATACTGGGAGTAGAACTGCAGTAACATGGTTGATTTGTTAGATGGATACCACGAATCGGAGCACCTCCTGTGACTGGCGATTTCAGGTCTCGGAATAAAAGCCTGCAAAGCTGACTTAGGAAATTAGTAGTAGTCAGGTTTATTATGTTGGCAAACTATATTTGATCATTTATTCCTTAAAAGATATGTAAAATTTGTGGCCATTTGATCAAAGTGGAAGAACTTAAACCATGCAATGCAGGAAGCTTTCGCGGTTCAGTTACCCATCATTTAATATGGAGGAGAAAGATTAAAAAAAAAAAAAAAAAATCAGGTCTTTATGCACTGCTAACACTTAAGATTCCCAAATGTATTGTGAGTGAATATGCAGGTTTCACCTAGTACTGCATCACAAAGTGAACCCTGCAAGTGCTGATTTCGACTGCAGGGTTATATCACATAACGTGAGCACTGGGAGCACTCGGTTCAGACACAGTCTCTGTCACAGTTCTAGGCTGAGTGGTGTCTTAAGTGTTAAAGAGGCCAAACGGGAGAGTGGCCAGCAGTGATTTAAGTGGTATGAAAAAGGTGAAGGGGGGGTGTCTCTGAATGCGGTATGGCCTAAGAAACTTAACTGGGAATCATTTCCAAGAGACATGGCGTAGGTGTTTAATGGCAATGCTTAAACCACATGAACCAGAATTCTCTGCTTCACACAGCATGTTACCTGACGAGTATTTGGGTGCCTCCTTGTGAGTTTTTTGTTATTGTATCCAGACATATCACACAACAACGAACCTACGCCCAAAGCCTGTCCTTTTGTTTTTGCCAATGCCTGTTAGCAGTATCAGCTAAATGAGTAAAACCAAAAATATTGTCGTGAATAATCCGAATTGAAAATCTTTCAATTCTGAAAATATGACACTGAATTAAACATTGCTAAGGTCTGAGGGAGGAGTAGTGGTCAAAACGTTTACATTATGCCTGGAGAAAGACCATCATGCAGTACGTCTAAAATACATCAATGCTGTGTCCTTGTGCCAAACAATCCTGAGACAATAAGCCAAATTAGATGCCAAATGTCAACACATTATACAGCAAGCTACCAGTCAATAAGAGAGAGAGTAAAATAGCTGCGAACAGCAATTCAGTTACTCTTGCAATGACAGTTCAATACAAATTTAAAACATCAACATTCTTCTGACATTTGACTCAAAAAACAATTTGCACAAGACAAGGACGTGAAGGGAAGACCAGTTTGTTATAGTATAATGGTCTGTTTATTTAGTAGAAAGAAGTTATTGTTGTCTGACATTCCTTTGTAATATGTTCCAGAAACAAATTATACCCATCATGTGCCATACAGGAAGCAGCACATTCACCTCAAGAATGGTTTTGTAGCATTTGTTCATGGAATCATAATTCAGTATGACTTGAGAGGTTTGACAAGTTCATCTACTGTAAGTGTGCACAGACAGACAGATATAGGCGAGGGATGCGCCCAGTTCAGATCTCTCCCTCCCTCCTTATTTTCAGCAGTCTGCGTGATAATTTGAAAGTGTGGATTTATCACACAGGTCATGTTCATTAAAACTGACCACAAACACAAACCATTTTTGAATTTATACAATTTGCGAGAATACAGGTATTAAAATCATATGTTTATGATTTGAAATTTCTGAAACCTTGAAGAATTCACACGTTTTTAATGCAATCTATAGAAGCACCACTGTTCATTATATACACTTGTTGGTTGCATGTTTGGTTACACAGCACTCGGGTACTAATTTCCATTCCATCCATTCACGCAGGTGAAACAACCTGCACCCTGAGCTCCGCTACCTGACCTCTGCACTACCGCACACCTGTCATGGTCCTGCCCCACCCCAGCTCCCAGATTATAGGAGGACGACCCATAGGCTTGTGACCTGGAGCTACAGCCCGGTGTGCTACATAGTGGTCTGAACCGTTAACCTTCATCCTCAACCCAGTGGCAAACTCCTCCTCCTCCTACTCCCTGGCACATTGAGCAGTGACATTTCTGCAGAGATAATGTGATTCAACTCTGCAAGAGCCAAGTGGTCATGCTGACCATGGAAGAAGCTACTGAAGAAACAGCACCTGTCACTCTGATCAGTCAAAGATCCAGAAACAAGTCCGAAAGCTAGCTAAGGAACAGCAAAATTGGTAAACAAGATAATGGCAAATCAAAAAAAAATGTCGTCATCGATAATCCGGGCTCTGCTAAGGAGAGGCAGTTGCTTTCACAATAACCCAGGCCAAAACCAAAGGAATGTACAATCCTGAATAATCAGTAAAAACAAGTAGCCTAGAAATAAAGTTCTGAAATCCATATTCATCAGCTTAAAAAATAGAAATCAATGTGTGACTGGACCATACCCTTAATGTGTGGTGGAGGATTTGGACATGTTTTTGCAGAACATATGTTGAATTTCTTTTTCAAATAATTGGAGTCCTTTCAATGGAGAGCTGTGTTCAAGAATATGGATACATTGAAAACACACAGACAGAGCGGTCCAAGGAAGAAATAGAAAGATAAAGACAGGAAGTGAGAGTAGAAGAGAGAGAAATAGGGGGGAGGCAATGTTGCTGGTAAGTGGAGTTCATTCTAAGAAAAAATGAAGTAATGCATATGGAGTCAAAATGAACAGTCATTACTACAGTGTTCTTCAACATATTCCCTGGTCCTCTGCATAAGAGAGTGAAGAAGTAAGGATCGGAATGCACAAGACATGAATATCCACCATGAGCATATTCTAAATGAAGTATGAAAATTGGGATCTAAATAAACAAACAGTGATCTGGACTGCTGGCATCTGAGATGTAATGTAATTTTCCAGGATAAGCATAGTACTGTGTATGAGATTTTCAAAACAAAGGCCATATTTTGGGCCAATATGATGACTTCAAAATGACTAATGTAATAAAACTAGTAGGATCCTATATGGTTTCCTGTGATCACCTGTCCTGGCCCACATCTCCAGGAGAAGAAAGGCACACTGTGAGCAGTCAAGGCTTTGACCACAGTAAATGTACCAGCGAGTAAGGCAAGAATAATCATAACACAGACGCATCACCAACGATAAAATAACACACATTTGAAAATACTTCATGTTTACCAAAGAAAAATAATACAAATAGAGCAAGTTTCAAACCGGCGAAAATGTGTAGTGATGCAAGTGTGTGTGTGTGTACAACAAGGAAGAGCCATGAGCTACTTATCTGCACTCAAGTCTTGTTTTTGTTTTACCCTTCAAGGAGTCAGTGGTCTTGGCAATTACTGGCAATCAATATTTCGGAAACTGATTTTCTCATTTTACAAGTCTAAAGAGATATAGCATGGATAGTTATGATCGGAGTCACCCTAAAGGTATCTCAGGCAAATTGTTAATATGTGAATTCCTGTTATGCGAAGATTGCACGTTGTTCCTTTAATCCTCTTAAAATGCCTGGGGCTGCACGAGATAGGTGAACTTCTATTGAATGAGCTTTCTATAAAAACCAAAACCACCAGCAATTATGAAACTCTTGATTGCTATGTACCCAACAGAACTGCTGTATTTAACCACATAGGTACTTACAGGCTTCTCCCACTGAGTGGAATATTACAATCCAGTCAAGTAAACATGCACAGAGTCCTTATTTGCTACTGTATGCTTGCTCATACCACATGCCTCCGTTTTCTTGACGCAGGTCATCTGCATACTTTGAGGAAGCCCAAACAGGAAGAAACAGATTGTTGAACACACTCCGAAACATAACTCTTTCTGTGGCTGAAAAAGTTGATAATTTTTGATTAAATGTTTGCCCCAAACATCTTCCTTTTGGGAATCTATATTTTAGCTTGACCAAGCCTGATTACGTTTGGAAGGTGTACGATGACATGGGAACAATAAACTAGAACTATTTTTACTGTACACTATAAACAGATCAGAGGGCCATCTATTTTAGACAACCTCTCCGTCAGATATTGGCTCATATTAAGAGTATATTGCTCAGGAGCGCTGCAAGTAAATGGCACTGATCAACGCCTTGACTAGTAGCCTATGGGAGGTTTTCCACAACTTTGGAAGTTAAAAATCCATAGGACACAAATCATTTACAATTACCCAGAGTGATTCAATGTGTGCAATCTCCACCACTTCCCGTGCATATCTAAAACGGAATCAGAGCAGTCGTTAAAGAAGGGTGAAATACAAAGATTTTCAATTTCCATTGTTTTAGAACATTGCAGATGATTTTTAATAAACAATGACAGTCAATTATTAAGAGCTTGTACTGGCCTACTTTAAAAATTCTTAACTTTAAAAATGGAGGTACAAAGCAGTTACACAGGCGTCAATAAAATGCTTTAGAAATCAACGCTTACCTCACAGTACACCTTCTAAATATAATAGTGTTCTCCTGAAGCAGAGCAAAGTTAAAATGGGTCTTTGCTAGCAAGCAGTCATTTGACTATGGCAGAGCAAGCCGTAGATGCTCGTGGAATGACCAGTCACCATATGTATCAGTGCTCTACAGTTTTTTCATTTTTAGGTTGAGCCTAGACAGCGCTTGTGCTGTCTCTTTGAGACATGTTGTATTCTATTTTGAGAGCTTACAGCCCGCCCCCTGAATTTCATTTGTCAGTGTCCTTAAAAATTCCTTGCTTGTAAGTGGTTAATCTTGTCTCTTTGTCCAACCTTTTAGTCAATTGTTAACTCCCACGGAGCAGCGCCCCAGGACTTGCACTCTTCCACGGCCCATTTTATTTCCGGGCTCAAGGACTATTTGTTAAATTTTCAATGAGCACTTCTCGCAAGTGTGCGTGTTTCGATTCCCTTGCTCAGCGCGGCACCCGCTTCATTGCTGCTGCGCTTCCTCTGCTCTCTGTGCAGGTTTCCTTGCTTTCTTAGTTTCCTGCTTGTCTTTACAAGTGATCGTGGTTTATCAGCTCTGCTGTAAACACGGCAGTGCATCTTGTTCTTGGTCGTGCCTTCTCTGGAAAATGTAGACTGATTACAGAGGGGCTGGGCTGGTGTGCACTTGTTTGAGAAAAAATGAATTCTTACAATTGTGATACCTAAGTCGGTGTACGGGAATGTATAGTACTCAGTAACTAAGTGGCGGGGAACTGGCTATTGAAGGCGCAGAGCAGAAGCCAATTAGACCATCCATCTTCAGGGAGATATGTTTACTATTTATCCATCTAGGTCGCCGTTTGACAAAAATATTGGAAAGCATAAATACGTTATGCTGTACCAGTTAAACACTACTATATCTCATTCATCTTAAAAATAATTTCATATGAATTTTAAGTACATACTGGTGCATTAAAGGTAAATTGCTATTCAGGGAAATAATGAGGATTGTGCACGCATTTACATTTTAAGATATATAGTTTAGTTATAATAAATAAACCAATAGCCGAGCCAGGAACAAATACAAAAGTAGTATGTCCCAAGATAGCGCCATTCTGCGCAATGCACCTTGTTTGATTTGATATAATCCTTCTGGAAGCGTGCATGCGCAGTACAAGCACAGTTGGCGGCCTTAGTTGTGATATTTCACAGGAGCCGCACCAGAACGGACGGCAGCAGGTCCACGCTGTGTAGAGCCACCTGCCTGAGGCTACTGCCCCTGGCCCGGGCTCCCTCTTCCACGGACCGGTAAGCACACATATTATAAGTTCGGAGGACTGCTTAAAACATACATTGCCGGAAGATGCACGTGTTTCTTGGATACAAATAATATTTTTTTTTGAGTTGGCTTCATTTGGCACATATTTTAATATACTAATATATTTCTCCCCTAGATAAAAAGCAGTTCCTCCTGCACGGTTTCCTAGACTCACCTTATTACTGCTTGGATGTAACTAATATCCATAGTGTCTTGTGTTGGGGTGTCATCTGCCATGGCTCTTTACTGCTATAGGCACTTGACCCATGACCTTCGCCTCCTGGCTATCATGTCCCGAGTTCTTCCTTCTGGATGCCTACCAAAGTGACCCGTGCCTGCCGCAGTGCACAGACTCTACCTCCTCGCACCTTTCCCACTGCAAACCCTGCAGCTCCTAGAGGAGGAATTTTACTCATCCTTTCTTTAAATAAATAAAAAAAACAGTAAACACATTCTAAAGCCAGGAGGGTTCCTTCCAGAATGCGCTATTGGCTGTAGTTGAAACCACTGGGTCTTCACTTTAGGAGGAAAAAGACATGTTTGGTTTGGTTAAAACAAGGGTATGTATGCACTGAAATGCACTGCGCGGAAGGAAGAGAGGCGCTGATTAAGCATGCGCCATGCAGATAGATAGATCTGGGTTTGTAGCGTTGTCTAATTATCTCTGGGTTTGGGAGGAATGGTTGCATCACAGTCTTGAATGCATTTATATTTAAAGTTTCCGAGTACACGTTCCACTCAGAAATGCCAGTATTTCTTCACTGTATAATATGTAGGGCTGCAACCTTGAGATTTACGTAAAATAAGCGTTATAGTGCTTAAACACTCGGGTATTCGAGCTCATCACTTAATCCGATTCAATGGTTGCCTCGGATAACTGGTTTTGATGATGTCGCTAGGGTTTCCCTAGGTTTTTTTTTTTATATGGCACGGGGCAAGTAAGTGATTTGCACAGAATCACAGGATGTTATGGTGACGCCGAGACTCAAACCAGGTTCTCCAGTTCCAACGTCGACAGCTCTGGTCGCTACACCACATAACCTCGTCAATTCGGCAGTAGTGTAAGCAATAGCATCTGACATGTTCGTTTAACAGTGGAAAAATGGGAAAGCCTTTATTAAGTGCAAGCAAACTGTTTTTGAGCCACAAACTTCCTGTAGACGGACTGAAGGACCACAGCAGATGTATGCTGCTTTTGGATTTGCTACGGACAACTTAGCCAGGGTAAGCTGCTTGTAGGCACACTGAAGTCTTCTTCACCTTTAAGAAAGGGAATCTTTTAGAAATAAGGTAGGCCCTAGTAAACCTCTGAATTATGAGGCATGCTGTCAAGTTTAAGAGACAATTTTCCTGAGCACAGTAAGCTCTAAAAACAGTCTCAATTTTCAGTGCTGCGTTGTCTTTCATTCTAAGGGCTTTCCGTGCTCTGTATCTTCGGTATGCTGCCTGTATGCATATTGCAGATGCTTTGATTTTCAAGAGCTTCTGCCTCTGGTAAAGCCGTGCACAAGTGACGTTGAATCACAACTGCTGCACTGCGGAGTCAGAGGCAGAGCTGTCTTTGCCGGAACATCCTATATTGGGCTTGTAGGACAGTTGCAGCTTTCCTCCACTGGTGCATTTGTTTCCTGATTAAATGCCCCCTCAATACAGCCTGCAAACGAGTACAAGCTTCCAGTTTGCGTCTAAGTTGTGCTTTCTGCTGCATGATGCACATCTTTCAACAGTAATGTCGTTGAACAAAGAACACAGCTTTCGTTAATGCTCTGTAATTATGCTGTCCTTGCCTCATCCTCACATTAGCCTGCATTCTCGTGATGGCACGCTTCAAATTTTGTAACTTTTTCCTGGTTATGTAGGCATGATAAAAGGCCTGAATTGTTACTGCAGATTTGAACATACACGCTTCTTTCTTGAAGCACATATTTCTTCAAGCAGTTTGCAAAAGCACAACAGCAGAATATATTCTGGTGTAAACCAACACATCTCGTTTCATAACAAGGTGCCCTCTGTATCCAACTTTGATCATTTCTGTACCTAGACTGCTACTGACACTACCTTACATGGGCATGTAATGAGAAGACAATAGATATTCACCATGTAAGAAGTGCTGCCTCTCTCGCCTCCTTCGCCAGAGTGATGGAAGTAGGCAGGTTGCTCTGACTTGCTTTTGTAGTTGGCGGCATTCATAGCTCCTAAAGAAATATGCAGATGTATAACTGCGGTGCGTTTATCAAATACTCCTGTCTATCATACTTCCCTTCCAGGTATGCATTGCAGTACCATTGGAGAATAATTATGTGCCCCTTTTTAGTTTGAGCCTGCGAAAGCATGCCCACATATGCTCTCGCTTCATCATTGTTGCTCTTCTTTGCAGCCTTCTCCATAGCTCTTTTAAAAAAAACATATTTAACTTATCACCACCATACCCAGTTTCTTCTCCCCCCTCCCACCCTCCATCCCGTCCGTTTCTTCTCTCGCTTCCAACCCTACGTGTAACAGTGTCTTTCATGATGCTAATGTTAGAATGTTTTTTTTATTGCTTTGTTCCCATGCCACACTCCAATGCTTTCTTTACCTTATAATTTTGTTGTCTTTGATACACTTCCACTCTCTCTCCATTTCTCCCTTAACATTATTACTCTCTCGGTCTTTCTCTCCTTCTCCCTTATTCTACTCTCTTGCTTTTTTCCCTCCTTCCCACTGTCTCATTTCCCTCTCTTGTACTTTTTTTCTTCATCCTTCCGATCACCCGCCCCAGTCTTTGCAATCTAAACCTAAAAAGCACTACTAAGCGGCCAGCACTGGCCTCTTCATAGTGCTCCTTCAAATGATCCCGTTATGCACCCCCCTTCTTCACCGTCAGCCACCCTCCACCTGAGGCCAATGTCAAAAGCTCTCCCAAGGGCGAGACCTACTGGCTTTGCCAATGCTTGTTGTATATAATGCTCTTCCAAGAGACACAGCTGTAGCATTTCACTGAGGTGAGTTTACTGCACCCTTACATCACTGAACTCCAAGGAAAGTCTTACTGACAGACTGATCATGGACCTGAAGTCAGTGTGCTTTTCTTCCATAGCCATCTAGTCAGAAAAGCCAACAGCACATACTAAATATAAGACTTGCTACCACATTAAATAGGAGTGGCAGCTGAATGAAAACTGCAACTGACAGGCAAAAAGATGATAGATATGACGGGTTGCAGCTATCCTTCAATGGGAAATGTGAGCTCCTTCAACATTATGCAGTGTTAAATCAACTTTCCAAAACACGAATGATAAAGAAGGCAAGCTTTTCAGGATAAATGTGTTTTAATGCATTGCTGTCGATTAGACATTACACTTAATACGGTCTCCACCCCCGTTTGATAGCATGAACAAGCAGAAAGTAATGAAAGTGTTCTTTAGAATGCATACACATTGAAAAGTAGAAAGTGAGCAAAGAAAATTTACTTCTTGTCACCATTTTCAAAGTCATGATAGAACGTACTCTACCTGGGAACTGAGGCTCATCATCTGTAAAAGTAATTGCTGCACTGTGGTCTATTTTGTAACACCTTCCCCCCTCCCCCAGATGAAGTGCTTCGTCCCCAGTGCCACAACCTCCCTTTTCTCGAGAGGCAGGGACATTATTACTTTGTACTGAGGAGTGCTGTGTGCGAACTAATCACTCAAGGCTGCCTGACAGTTTTCAACTTCCTTACATTAGGCCTGACAAATTCTATGACAGCCATTGTTCAAATTTCTTTTTCCCTGCTCTCTACTGAGCTTATGGCAAGTCCAAGGTTTCCGTAGGAAAGCTACGCTATTGTAAATTGTGCATGTGCGTATTTTCTGGACCATCAGAGAAACAGCTACCCAATGGAGGTAACAGCTACAACTATTGTCAGCATGATCCTCTACGCAATAAAGAATTATCTTTATTGTAGCCGCATTTTGCTTTCTTAATGGAATTCCTAATTTTGGTGTGACCACTTGCCCTTCCTTCAGAAATACTGGTTACCCTCTGCCAAGCACACACCACGTGCTACTGACTTTCCTCAAACATATTTTCAGCCACAAGGCATCACTGTTGAACATTCCATGGGATGACTGGTGTGAGGGACTCAAATGTTTTTTGGAAGAAGTATCACGGCCGGCTCCTGATAAAACATACTAACCTTCTTTGAGCTCCGAATATGAAAAATCCCCTATTTCCTAGCAACAGTTTCCCGACATATTTAATGTGGTCCTTTACATGCAACATCTAAGGGGATGTTGTTTTTCATGCTAGCACAAAATTGATAGAAACTTTGGACCACCATTTTATTTCTGCAAGTGAGCTTGAATAACATTCTCAGAAATTGTTGTCTTTTTTTAGTACTCCCAATTTTCAGTTTATTGTATCAGTCACACCAACAGTGGTGTAATCACAATGGTACAGCATGTCAAAAGGCATAACCCGGTCCCAATCTCCGTACTCCCCTGGTGCAATTCGATCAATTAATCAACAGTGTACCATACCGGCTTTCAAATTTACTGAAACTTTATAATGTCAAGTTTAATTTCAATTTGTGATATAGTTTGTGTACTCCCAGAATGAATTGATTTGAATAACCCTATAGAAGGCAGCTCTCTCTTGGTAAATTCATGGAAACAGTGGCATGTCCTTTCATCAGTCATCCTGCTAGAAAAGCTTTCTTCAAATTCAGCGGCCTCGCCACCCCCTTTTCATGCCACCATACACTACACGGTGAACAGCAGCGGGCATTTGTCACTCATCTCATCAGCATGCACTTCCAAATCAACCGGAAAGCAGTAGGATCGACTCACATACCACAACAGAATGACAATTCTATGTACTACAGGCAACTCTTCAAATATTACAGAATGGTTCTGCTTTCTTCAAAAACATAAAGAGACATGTCAAAGTATAGTGCATCATTGACATCAGAGCCCATGACACCAGCTTCATTTCCACCGAGCCTATTATTATGTTCTTGCTTTCCCTAGAAAGATGTGCAATGAATCAGGAAATTAATATGTTCTGCTGTCATCACGATCAGCTAACAGAACAGCGAATCGGTGCATGGCAATGCAAACACTACCTTGTTTTACCAAGTACTTACATCAATAAATGCCAGATGAACTGTAGAAACAAGAAACTGGGTATCAAGTGTTGTAATTGCAAAAATCACATTGTGCAAACAGCTAGCAGACTACTTTTGTCAATGGGTTCTGTGGGTGGACGCAGACAGTCACATTCAATGCTGCTGCCAACGGTCATATCCAATGCTGCTGCCAATGGCATTACTTTTCACCCCCCCTTTCTCTTATCAAAAATACTGGTTAGACACAGAAACTCATGTGCTCAAACAAGAGACGCATTGGACTAATTCTTGAAACAGCAGGAATCCCAAACTGGGTGCAAACTAAGTGGAATTCCAAAATATGCTAGAATTACCACATTCTGCATGCTTTTACCCACATTTCTTTTGCTAAGTAAAACCTGGAGACTTTTGTTAGTCGGACTGGGGCGAAAACGTGTGATATGACCACGTTATCCCCCATTCTACGATGCAGAACTCAGAATAGTTGGGACACTAAAGCTCACGTAGTAAATACTACACACTGCTGTAACAACATTACCCAGGTATTTAATTATCGCTCTGAAATGCAGTGGGTCCGAAATCGAGGGCCGCCTTTGCCACTACTCCATTGACTGTGCTGATGGCGGCAATGGTGGGATTAAAGAGGCTTTCATCATAAAGCTGTCAGCGTAGCAGGATATTATACCCTGCTGTACCTGACAGGATATTATACCATGCTGTACCTGTCAGGATATTATACCCTGCTGTACCTGTCCCCGAATTTACCAAGGAAACTGGACAATACGGTGAGGAGACATGAAGCGAGTGCTAGCCGCTGTTCATAAGTCTAAATCCAACTGGAAGGACACGGCAAAGACATCTTTCAAAGGTTGGCTCAATTGGGTGATATATCTTAGAGGGGCGGACAGCATCGCACTACAGAACTCACCATGGCGTACACCTACCAGGGAGATGTGGAAAATGCTAGACGAGTATCTGGACCCCTACGAGCCCCCATGAATACCACCCAGGGACAATACCAAATACAACACAAACCACCACAGCCCCAGAAGGGACCAGCCGCCGCCGCCGCGAAACATAAATATCCCCTGTGCTGCTCCTCTTTCCTCTCTCTTTCCTTTCCACCTCGCTCAGATTTCTTCACCTCTGAGCAAGACAATGTATGGCACTCAGGAGAACAAGTGTATAAGTTGAAATGTAACCATAAATCTGTAACCAAGACTTACTTGTATCCTGTAGAAATGTAGAGAATGTACAGTATAAATCAATAAAATACTTTGAAATAAAAAAAATAAAAAATCCGTGGTTTGTCTAATCGAATTTATATTAGCGGAAATTGATTTCTGTGAGCTTTTAAATTATTTAACTTATGCTCAAATATGCAGATTCATTTTATGCAAATCGAGGCAAAGCCATGCGAAACAGAATGATCGTTTGCATTTTATACTCTGCTGATAATTAAATCACAAAATACTGGCCTCACTTACATTAAACATACATTTGAAATGCAGAAACGGCATTTTCTCCACGTATTCTAACTGATAGAGCCCGTTCTTACAGACATAAAGAGGAAGGCTAATCCAGTACAATCGTCTCTGGGCACAAAGATGCTAGGACGCATTAGACAAGAAGAACAGGTAATGCTTCTTCTGGACTGACGGATCAGCAGGGCATCCGCCGCAAAATGTCTAACAAATGGGCAGCCTATTACTGCAATAACAAAGCAAAGATCGGAGCGTGGATAACAGGCGCTTGTCTGAGACGAATCCGTGCTCTGAAGAGGCCAAATCATTTGGAATCAAATGCTCTGGTGGATGGAGTAAAACACATCTGCATCCTTAATACAGACGTGTTCCTCAAAGACGTACCTCTGTTCGAAAGCCATGGTACCTCCGGATAGACATCAGTATCCTGGAGACCAACCCCTCACTGGTAACGGTTATTCAGCAAACAACTATATAACAAGGACCATTTGCTGTCTCAAAACAGTGACTGGAACACATGCAGCGTGAATGTATTCAAATTGCAAAATAGTATATCTTGCAAAGCACATATATAATCGTAGGAGAAAGTATGCCAGCACACTGCTGTCAAAAAGGAATAACTCAAGGAGAAGCAATTCTGCACCGACGCCCCACCCAAAACACACAAGGCTGCAGTAGGCAATGATCTGACAACATGTGCTGATGCGTGTGCATGAACATGCAGTTGATGCCAGTGCTAGAAGTAACTCAGAACGAAGGGCTGTGGTTTCAGATAAGCACTACTTTCATGCCTTCCTCAAACATTAAATCACAGATTTTTACAATTTGCAAGCGCTCAGCAAGCATGGTGGTTGCTGCAACAGGGAGCAGTGTTTGGGTGCTGCTTCTTAACATACCCAGGTGTCTGAGGTTCTTGCTGGCCATGCTCCCACTGCACAAGCAGGCTGAAGCTGCTTCCTCATAGCAAGTGACAACTCGTGCTCTGATTAGGATCGAGGCAAAGTACAGCTAAGGAATGTTTTACCATCACAGGACAAAGAATGGATCCTCAGTCTAAGCATCAAGGATGAAACATGAATTGACCTTGACAGGGTGTGAAATTGACAGATTAACGTTTGCAAACATCTTAAAATCAACAGAGCAATCCAAACATCAAAGTTATACCATTAGAAAATATTTTGTACAAGGCAAATAGAGAACAAACAGGCCTGTCATCACAGATACCTTAAGTAGTAAGTAGTAAGTAAATCTTTATTGCTTGATTAATAAAAATCTTAGCAATCAGCTGCATAATAAAACACTTATATAAAATAAAACACTTATTTTTCCCATAAAAATTACAGTGATTTCATAAAATACAAAGAATATAAAACTAACATAGTGCAAAAGATAAAATTACTATATGTATCATGTTAGGCGCACGTCAACTTGGGGACCACCCTCCTAGGAATTCGCCTCAATTCAGATGTCTGTAAATTTGGTTATAAAATCCTGACCAGATTAATGTTGAGTCTACAATTGGTCATTCAAAAATGAATATGTACCAGTAAGTAACCAGCAGTCAATGGGCCTGGGTTGCTAGCCAGTTTGTTGGGATGCTGCCAGGATTAATTTTGTTTTTACTACGTTCATGAAACGAACAAAGCTGCGAGCTAGCCGGACATTGCTCCCCCCCCACCCCCAAAGCAAGCCTTCACCGCCTGTCTGCATGTTCGTATCTGATTTTCATTCAGGCGCGGCTTTAAGAGCTGTCTTCGTTCCAAATCTAAACTCTTACAAACGCACAATAGGTGTAAAACGTCCTCTTTGGTGTCGCCGCATAATCTGCAGTGGTTAGTTGGATGTGTGCGTTTCCACGGTGGTAAGTGCGGTTTTGGGGATAAGATTCCCAGTCTCATCGCCAAAAGGCTTTCCTTCATAATTCTCGAGAAATTTGTACCTAGATATGGCTGTGGTGTACATCTCTAATAGCTCTGAATCACAAATCAGCTGTGAGCCCTCCTGTTTAGGTCTGTTTTATCTTCTTCGAGGGAAACAATCTTTACCGATTTGTTTACCAAGGCCTTAAAGCTGTTATAAGGAAGACCGGATTTCCACAAATCCTGTGAAGCGAGCAACCTTATTCCTGACTGAAGGTAGACCATAGCAGGACAGTCGTTTTTCCTTATCATCTCCTTCCATATATATGAGTTCAATCAACCGGATTTAGCACTCTTTATTTTGTACCAGCACTTGGCATAGACGCCCTTCCGTGTTATTTGCTGCTTTTGAAGGCCGAACTCTAGCCTTATTTGTGCTGGAGAGGTGTACTGTGGGAGATTGAATATTATTCTAGCGGCTTTGGAAACCACCTTATCCAAAACTATTTAATCTTTCCCTCTCATTGATTCACTACCATACGTGATTGTTGGTAGAAGCTTTGCTCGAAGTACTTCCAGTAGAGGGATAAGATTGGGGCCAGTTATTTTGTGCTTGATGTTTTTTAGCGCAACAGCCAGTAGGGTCCCTCTACCTTGGATTACCACTTTTTGTTTGTGGTACGCACCAATACTGTCAAAGATTATTCCCAAATATTTGTACTTCTTAACCATCTCCAGCTGCCTGCCCCCCAGCAACCATCTGAATTGATTTTTAGCGCTCCGCTGATTGAATACCATAACTTTGGATTTCTCAAGATTTATACTTAATCTGTTCTTATTGGCAAAATTGCTCGTGACATTTAACAGGTGCTGCAGGCCAACTGGGGTTCGACTGATCAGTATCAGGTCGTCGGCGTATAATAAGTTTGAAAGTGTCAAACCACCCAAATTCGGAGCGTGGTGATGGCAAATATCCAACTCAGTTGAGAGGTCTGACACAAAAAGGTTAAACGGGGTTGGAGCAAGGACGCAGCCCTGTTTTAACCCTTTAGTGGTTGGGATCCTCCTTGACAGAGTGTCGCCGGTCCCCAGCTTAATTTGGACCCATGTCTTAAAGTGGAGTACGATTAGCTGATTCAGGAGGGTTGGGGCTATTTTCCACCCAGCTAGCGTTGCCCACAGTTTCCCTCTATTAACGATATTAAAAGCAGCTTTGTAATCGATAAAACAAACAAATAGTGGCTTATTGATTGCTTTGGTGGGGTCAATTAAAAGCGAAAGAGCGAGAATGTTTGTGGTTGTCCCCAAGTTTTTTTGAAAACCTGTTTGGTTAATTGGGATTAGAGCTTTTCCCGTGCCCACTCAGTAAGTTCAGCCAGTAATAGGCCTGCATAATATTTGGCCTCGATGTCAATTAGTGCTATGAGTCTGTAGTTCTTCGGTTCACTCTTAATGCCTTTCTTGTGGATAGGTGAAATAATCGATCCCTTCCAAGAATCTGGGATTCTTCCAGTTTCCAAGATGTTGTTAAAGAGGGGTAATAATGCTCCAGCCCAGTAATTTGGGTCTTGCTTGTATATAATTGGTGGAAGGGCGTTAGGCCCAGGCGCACCCTCGTTTCGACTTTTTATAATTCTATTCACAATCGTTTTAATTGAAAAGAGGGGTGCAGGCTCTGGGCCTTGGTGTTTTAGAGGCTGCCAATCACTCTGACATACCGCTGCGTCTTGTGTGTTTTCACCCACTTCCGGGTTGAAATGATTCTGTAAGTATTTTACCCAGGCGTCCTCCGTTATGTGTGAGTTGATTCCTGGAGCCGTTGGGTTCTTTATGCTCTTGACTGTGTGCCAAAACCTGGCACTGTTGTTTGATTTTGCATCGTATAACAGTTTTGCCCATGTTGTTTCGGCGGTTTCCTTTTTCGCTAGCCAGATGATTTTGTTTTTACGTGCCCTGAGCTTCCTTAGTTCCAGCTGTATGTTGTCGGAGGGGCAATTTTGACGGAGGCTATGCATTGCTCTGTTTATTTTGCCCCTTATTTGTCTTAGTTCGGCGTGATGGATTGCCGAAAGATAAATTCTTTGATTGCTAGCCGGCCTGCTAAGTGGTTCTTGTTGGGTGTTTTGCTCAGCTTTCGTTGAGTTCGCTTTAGGGCTAGATGGGCCAAAGCTTTTAATAAAGCTTTCCCAAGCTGTTAAGATGTTACCATACAGTAGTTTGTTTTCCTCCCACCTTGTTTTTGACACTGCCAAGAGTTTTCCTGGGTTTCGTGTGTCACATTTGATTCTCCTGTGATTAAATGTGACCTTTGTGAGTGAGGCAGCATTTGAGTGAGTAAGTGAGTGCTGTTCCTTGAATGGCAAGTATGAACTCTTGCGGTTGATGGTCATTGTAATCTGACATGCCAATCCTGAAATCTTTCATTAAATAGTAAAGTGGTAAGGATAAGAAAGTATAGTCTATTGCGGTGTCGGAGAATGCATTGTGGAAAGTTGCAGCTTGGGGACGATCCCCCGCCGATCAACCATTTAATGCTACCAAGGACAAGCTTTCTAGATCCTTCAACAGGTCTTTAGAGATCTTAGCTGGCTTACCCCACTTACACTTGTCCTGAGGTGGGATCCCCCATGCTGATTGTTGATCTTCTGCCGGCCTAACTGGGTCTGCACTCCCTGTAAGGAACATATTAAAGTCGCCTGAGATGACATAGTTTGATGTTGCCTCCTCGGTAATTAGCTTAGTTAGTTCTGTTATCAATTGTTTTGCGCCATTTCTTTTGTTTCGGGGATGCTGATAGGTGTTAACAAGTATTAACTGCTGTTTGTCTTTGGGACCAGCTATTTCCAGCTGAATTGTTTTTATCTCATTTGTTGAAGTGCTTTTGCTTGTTAGTTCCTTAACAGTCGTTATGGTTTTGATCGAGGCGTAAGTCGTGAGGCCTCCTTTAAAATGGCCAAAGTTTGAATTTCTAATTGCTGGAAGATGGTATGATTTAAAACCTAGCAGGTGGAATGGGTCTTCCAACCTCGTTTCTTGTAGCCGAATTAGGTCGAATTGTTGAAAATACATCAGTAAAGCACTGTCCGTGGTTTTAGTTCCAAGGCCATTTATATTCCAGGAGCAGAGTTTTAGGTTTGGAGTATTTGCTTCCTGTTCTAATCTCCGTCATAGGGTCTCCGGTCTTGTATTTATGGTTTTTGCTATCCAGGACCAGTCGTTTAATGTATCGATTCCTCCTTGACCCCGGATGTCCCAGTTGGTGGAGCTATTTCTCTCCGAGGCCTCTGCAGAAGTACTACGTGCTCCCTTGAGCACGAAATTAACAGGCCCAGAACCTCTCTTACTACTTGGTCTACTATCGTTGGGCTCTTGGTGGTAACGGAGTAGTGGGTCTGGATACTCGACTGCTTGGTGGAGGTGCAGTCGGATCCCCAAAGCTTCTAATTGATGCTCTTCCTTGAGGATTTTCTCCACTATTTCTCGAGTTGCCCAAACTGTCTTAGTTGCTTCTTGCTCCGAGAGGTGTTTGAAAGTTTCGAATTCTACAGATTTCAAATCTTGTGAGCCGATCCCTGACAGACTGCTAATAGCAGTTAATATTCGGAGGATATTACCTCTGTTTAGGGTATCCCCTCGTCCTTTAGATTTGTACTCCGGAATGAACAGAATTGACTTGGGGATCTCCCGTCGGGGTTCAATCGGGGGAGTTCCACTACATAGGGATTTGCCACTTCCCCCTGCGCTTGAGGGTATCATGTTTTGTAGTTCTACCCTTTCTACGGAGTCCAGGCTTTGCTCTTTTTCCGTGCACCGCCCGCTGGCGCTTTGCTGTATCACTGGCCTCGTTCTGTTTGCTATTTCCACTTTTGGTTTGGCATCCCTTATTTTTAGTTGATCGGTGTGTGCCTTTACAGCTGCTGTTACCGCAGGGGTAGCTTCGCCTACCATTGCAATTACCATTTGACTTTTGGCCTGCTCATTTAAGTTGGTGGGTCCTGGGTGTTTATGCTTGCTTAAGTATACCTCTCCTGCTTGTTCCATCCCTGTTAGACAGGGGACGTCGATGGCATTTGACTCAGGCTGCCGCTTAATGGTCCCCCGCTTGCTCTTCGTACTCGCTGATGTCCACTCGGGGATTTCGATGCGACTTGAAAGAAGGATTTTATAGATGGATTTTTGTTCCTCCTTTTTCTCCTCTGTTTCCGTCGCTGTTGAGATGATTGGCATTTGTTTGACTGGGCGTCCCCCTCGTCTAATTGGCTTATCAGCTTGTTACCACTGCTGGGGTTCTGCACCACCGGTTCGCGTTCAGGGACGTCTAAAGGCCCTGAGGGGTCGGTGCTCAAGAGCTTATTTACTTTGTCTGTTCTTCGAGTTCCCGGATCCTTGTATTGTTTCGACTCTGATGTCACACCTTCACCTGGCCCCGTTTCTTTTCCAACCACCATGGAGGAAGTGTCAGGAGTATTTCCATACTTGTTAGGCTCAGATCGTTCTTTTTGTTCCTGGACGGGCGGTGTCTTTTCCTTATAATGATCTTGTTCTAGTTTAATTTTACTGGATTTACCAATATTTATTGTATTATTTGTATATGTGCTTTTTAAGTCCGTAAGAAGATCACCCATCATTGTAGGTAGTGTTGAGAGTTTCTCAGCGATTAAATGGCAGGTGCAGCTTGGAGGAATTATTACCGTTTCAGATTGAGCTCTTTTAATAAAGTTGTTCATTTCCGACAACTTGCTGTCATGCTTGTAACATGCAGGGCTAGACAGTTAAGGAGGGTAAGTTGTATGTCCATCATATCCGAGTGATATTCCAGAGCCTTGTTGAAAGTTGCATGGTGTTTAGGAGAAAGGCCCATATTTTGTTTTCTCCTGTTGGCCTTTCCTCCTGACTCCCCTTTGTAACCCTTCCTGTGCCTTGAGGTGCTGTTTCTCCTTTGGCCTCGGTGGAGTATGTGGTGACCAAGTTTTCCCATTCTTCTGTCGTAAGGTAAGACATATTGCTGGCCGCGTAGTTCGGGGTGTCTTCTTGTTCGCCCCGTCTTTGCTGCTCTGTCCCCTGGTATAAAAGGGATGAGTTCCGACTGCGGTCCGAGGAGGGGTGGATTTGATGGCTTGACCTTGGTTTTTATGCTAATGTCAATGTTATTTACTACCTTTCCGGGGATCCCGCTAGGCTGTGTCTTTGCTGTCATCGCTGTAGTCTTCCCGTTAGTGTCGATAATGTCTTTGAGATCAAGGTCAATGACAACCAGACTTAATTGGGGGTCTTTCTCCCGCTGCTTTAATTAGGTTTTTGTCTAGAGTAGAGGTGGCCGCGGCGCCCGCAGTTATAGAAGCTTCTGGCACTGAGAGTGCTGAAAGTGCTGCAGCTGCATAGGTCATTACGTTCTGGCACGTCCGTACTTTAATATCTGGCTCCAATAGTATTCTTGGTGGTAATCTTGAAACCTCCAAAATGGTGGGGGAGGGCAGTTTTCCTGTGCATCGTGTACTTTCTTCATTCTCTTTCCCGATGTTTTTATCGGTATGTTTTGCATTTTGCTGAGCTGCTTGGGCTGCCGGTAGATCTGCGGTCTCTTTAGTTGCTCCTTCAATTTTTGAGCTGGGTGGAGCTGTGCTGCTTCCTCCTGGTTTGGCCGGTTTGGCCGATGAGCCGTTGTCTGTTAGGTCTTCTGGATGTATGGGGGAAGGGAGATCCAGTTGTTTGTTAATGCTAAGATTTAACACTGCACCTGCATCTTTCACAAATGAAAATCTGGAATATATTTCAGGTTGGAAATACTTTTTTCCCAAATTTGCTGGCGGCTGCACTGGTCTTTCTGTTTCTCCGTCCCCATCTATGTCTATCAGCGTGTTCGTTAGGATTCCAGAGTCCTTGTAGGCAATTAATTCTGCTGTTGCCTCTGCTAAGACCAGCGGCGTTGTTAATGTGAAAAGTGACTTTCGGTTGGTTCTCTTAAGATCTTGTTTTTCTTTTTTCTGTTGTTAATAACATTTGTTACAGACCGCCTCTCCTTTCCAGACCTCATGGTCACCTATATGGTATCAGTGTCGGTATGTTATTGTTGTTACTAATGTTATTATTGTTATTATTGTTATTATTTTATTTGACTGTGATTATCAGTTATTGGTGATGATTAGTTACTTGGTTCTATTACTGTTGCTGTTGACTCTGTTTGGTGCTGTTAGCACTGTTATTATTTTCCAGAGCTGTGCAGTAGGTGCAGTCGGAGCTTTATTGTCATCAGGCCAGTCGGTCAGTTGCTACTCCCCTCAGGCAGAGCGCCTTAGGCAGATTAATTTGGCTAATGACCCCGCCGAGGACCTTGCTGAGAGTCCCAAGCCCGGAGGGGAGAGGGGCGTGGCAGGGGGGGGTCGAGGGGCAGCAGGCGTACTGGCAACGCTGCTACGCAGCAGACTACGGCCTCACCAAACTTTAGCCCGAATCCCCCTCACCACCCTGTGTACAACCGCGTTGCTGAAGATTCAACAACCGGGGCGAGCGGGACTCACGGGGGAACCGCAAGCCGCACCCGACCTGAGCGGGCCGCCTCCGCGGTCTCCTCCCCGGGCTCTCCCTCCGCAGCCACCCCCTAATGGCGGCCGCACTCGCACGCTACTTACTGTCCTCGCGTTCTCGCGGAGGCACTGTAGCGCTGAGTCTGGGTCTGCCGATACCCGGTTAGGCTCCCGCTCCAGATTTCGGTACACTTGGCAGCGTTCAGCTGGTGGTGGAGACTTGGATCGCCGGCTGCTGGCTGCTTGCTCGTCGCACTCGGACTTCAGTACGTGGCGGCAGCAGCAATTCTCTTCCTTTCTCCGTGGACGCTCCGGTCAGAGACCTTAAGGCCTGATCTTTTTTCACGTATATACAAAACATATAAGTTTTAATTTGACGATATTGGCTCAAATAGAGTGTTTTTTTACTGTTAAATCTGGCTTGTTTTCAACATTAGAACAGGAAACTCAGCATCTCCTAAATATCACAGGAGGTGCAGACTTTTTAAATGTTGTCTCACACAAACAAGTCAGAAGCACAATAGTACAGGTCCACAAGTGCAGCTGTGATATGATGAGCAGTGGTCAAAACGGAACCGCAAAAACATTTGAGAGGTCTGCAATGTAGAAATGAGATTATTCTGTAGTGAACATAGCACCCATTTTCTATGTAATAAGGAATCACAGGGAAATGACACTCTTAAATAATCACTGCTGACTGGGTCAAGAGTAGTATACATTAGTACATGGATAGGAAGGGAGCCATCAGCAGGGGGCACCAGATTGTCCTCTCAAACATCACATGGTCCTTCAGAGCTAACAATTCCAACCTCCATAAAGGTTGCTAAATGCTTTCAACAGTCATTTCTGTGCACTTAGATGCCAAGATGGCATTTCTTGACAGTACCACAAACATAGCATTGGGACTGGGCACAGGCAACATCAAAACAGCCTGCAAGGGATCTACAGTTGTAGCCTTTTCCTAGCTGTGCAAAGGAACAGTGTCTTAAAACAATAGCGTACAGTGTCTTCTGTTGCTGTCAGGCTGAAACATTCAGACATAAATTCATGGTTTGGTAGGGGACACGTTAAGTGAGTCAGCCCTTTGAAAGGGAAGCAAGTAATGGATATATTTTGATTATTGTTCCAGTCTTTCCTGTACTGAAACTCCCTCCACCCCCCGAGCCTTTGTTCTTCGCTGGAAATGTGGTAACCATAGTTTCTGAATCCTGCTGAGAGTTGATATGTAGAGCTTTATTCTACCTGCTATTAAGCTGCTGATAGCAGTGTTTCTGTTGCAATTTATGAGAAATGTCAATTGAAGGCAGAGTGTATTGTACACACTAGCTTTTTCCAGCTGGAGATCTACGTGAATGGAAAGCAAAAACACAAATACATATGCGCTGCAGTTTTGAAAGAAAAATCAGAAAAAGACAGCGGGCTATGTCAATTATGCATGAGCCGGGTGGCGGTCTCTCCCTCCTCCCCCTGCTGCGCTACCACCCAATAGAAGCCTTGGCTCCACCAGCCACGGCCATTGACTTGTAAGACAACATCTCGCCCTCTCACTCACGTTCTCTCTCGCTGCATAGGTCATCATCTCTCCATTTCTCGCCTTCTCATTTGGTCTCCCACTTATTTTCTCACTCCTTTGCTCGCTCTCTGATCTTTAACATAAGGACTCATTTACAAGCACACGATTCTATAGTCCTTTCTACTTACTACGTCAGTTCTGAAACAGACTCTTTCTGAAAGCCAGCAATTAAACTCAACGTTACCTGGTTCAATCAAGGAAAGTGTAATTGAGAGCAGGAATAATGTGTAATTACTGCTCATAATGTGATTCAAAACCTAGTAGAATAAATTGCAAACTGTGTAAAGATAGAGATTTTTGCGGCACGGTTATCTTGACAGCTAGTGTTCTATTTCAGTTAGAAAACTGAATATGTCCAAAGGGCAAGGAGCTTAAATCCTGATCAGAAAGCAAATATGAGAACATGGGTCAGGCATGAATGCACTGGCATTCAAGTTATTAACGTCTAAGGATCAGCTGGGAGCTAAAAACATCCTACAAAAATATTTTTATACAATTTTTATCTTTTCAGGAGATTTTTGGCACCTTCTGGCAATAACCTCTTTTTCATTTTACAGTATAATTTCCGAAAATCGTTAGGTAGAAAAATCATAGATTTTACTGGCAGTTCTGAAGAGCCATGAAGTTCCAATATTTCAGGCTTTCGCATAGGAATAACAAACATTATTTCTCAGCATAAAATTGTGTGCCGCTTTCTCGGGGAATTCAATCCAAACCTAGAATGAAATTCTCAGCCATCTCACTACCTACGTTCCAAACATTTTCTCATGATGCAGTTAGTAAATGTTGCATACAAATACATGAATGCTAAACATGTTTAGATACAAGCTTGTGGAAAGCCATGTTTGATGGCACTAAAATACCGTTTGCACTCTATGGAAGGCCGAGATAAATGAGACGATTCGAAGGCAGAGACGATGGCATTAACTTTTGCTGGCATCGATACCTTCCTGTGCTGAGTTTGCGGTATAGTAAACTCCCCCCCAAAAATGTGGGAGCAGGGCAGGTACAGCATAATGTGTGGGGGGGGGGGGAGTTTTACTATACAGCTGCTGGGCAAAAAAGTTGCCATCTAAGCTTCCCCTCTAATCGATAGCTCTCGATTAGACAACAGCCCACATTTATGGTTTGGGCAGTTAGAAGTCCAAGCTGTAATCGGAGGAAAATACTACTCAATTATGAAGCCAGCAATAGTCAGACAATCAAAAGGCCTCAGTTTTATATTTCAGAACAAATATTCATGAAGTGTATGCATGGCATTAGAGGTAAATATGTTTGCTCTGCTCTACCAGTAATAAGTTTGAAATTTGAAAAACAATAATGTAAAAACTTACAATTTGTTCTAACTGAATTTAAAGTAATGCCTGGCAAATAAAGTTATACTGAGTGGTTGAAAACACATTTATATATTAGGAAACATACAGTGTTGGTAACTACCTTAGCACAATCATACAAAAGAGATCACCTTTGACAGGACAACCATTTCATGCGTGATTACAAAGCATATTTTTGTGGTACTTGAGAACAATTATGAACCTGGGAAAATATGTATTTCTGAAGAGAACTTGGAAGTTATGTAGCTGAAATCATTACCCATCAGCAATATTGGCTTTAACAGTCGTGACACCTGTGGAGATCCAAAGGTCTACGGCTGCAGCAGTGGTCTAGTAAATAACCTAGCTAATAGACAGTGTAAAATGGACATAACAAATGAGATAGCATAACAAGCTAGCCTAAGCACCATACACAGTATGGGTTTCTCTGGAATCCAGCAGGTGCTTGGCAATTGGTAATCCTGTATTGTCAACGTTTGAAATAATTATTCTAGGATTTGCATGGCCAATGTTGGCACAGCCTCTTGTAATTGACAGGCAATTAAACGAAATTCTAATTGAAATAGCATGTCGCTACAGCTTTTCAATACCCTTAGCATGACTACATAGCTATCAACTTCAGGGAATAAGACCACTGGACTCCTAGGTGCTGAGCGAGTCTCATCTAAGTTCAGCGCCAGTCAGTTGTGAGGCATCAAGTTAGAGAAATGTTTACACCACTCTGACAAGGGGTGACCTGATAACATTTGATATATCTCATTGAGGTCTGATGTACACACTTAAGAGAATAGACAGCAGAGAACATTAGCTTAGGCTAAAAGGGGCAACAATAAACCATGCACATATGAATCTAAGCTTTATTGAAAGAAGGAAAGGTTCAGCAGTTCCTGAAAGGTTATTACGCAGTATTAGTAGCACTGAGGACTACCAATGTCAAGGGCAAAGGAAAGGTTCAACAGGATGAGAACACACACCGCTTTTGTTCATGGAACAGTCTTGCAAAACATAGGTCACTCCTGGATGCTCGTCAGGCTGTAGCCCAAAAGGTGAAACTTAGGGAGTGAAACTTACAACAGCGAAGAGTTGTAGGAAACTTGAAGCCAAAACACCAAGATGAATAATCCATTTAAAATATGGACTAGGGAATACTTACAGACGTGTACCAACCATTGTCAACGTAAAAAAAGTGCTTAGATTGAAAGTCTTCAGCCTGCAAATAGTTCCAATTCCAAGCTGAACTTCAAGGTGGAAGCCATTTTTGATAAAAGTGATTGTGTGCACTCATGGAAATTCAAAACAAGCATTGGCAAAGCCAACAGGCCTCGGTTTTATAATAGGAGTGCTAAGCCATTAGCTTTGCCAATGATTGCCTGTAAAACATTGTTGCAAAAGTGAAAGAAAAATCAAAATACAGAAAGAAAAGTACACACTTTTCTTAATGTGAACACTAAATTCATTATTTTAACTTTTTATCAACTATGTCGTTAATTTTCCAAATTCCACATAGGAAACTTTAAACTGCATTTAAAAAGCCTATTGCACCTGGTCTACCTATAAAATCAAAGGACTAGTTGACAGTACTAACAAGAACATAATGCCGACTGAGCAAGAGTCCATGCCCTTCCATCGACCCCTCCACCCAACCCACCACCATAAATGTTGCCTTTGCGTGCCATGGGCTTTCACACAACATGAGGAAGGAGATAAAAGAAAAAACATTAGAAAGACTGCTCTGTAGTGGAACCTGGCAAAAATATACCTGCCGTTATGCATTTATGGATGAGCTGGGAGGGGTGGGCAGCAACATGGAGCGTGCCAGAGCAGAGGGCAGGGATGGGAGGTGGGAAGCAGCACATGGAAGAGTGAGCAACGATACACATGTACACCCATGGAGTGCTGAAAGAAAATGAAAAAAAGTAGTTCTCTGATGCGAGCCATGGAACGATACAAGTAATCCATAAAAAAAGATGGTAAAGAAGCTGTGCACCAGGGGAGGGACAAACTCAAAATGAAGAAGGAAAGCCTGTAAATAAGAAATATGCAAATGAGATTGACAAGGAAGCCAACAAACAAACAAACAATGGGCTGACCCAAAGCTCACTGTATATTTATATTGTTCACAACATGTCTTTAACAACAGACAGCTAAAAGCGGTCTCTAGGCAAGACCTTACAACTCCCCATTTATTTTAAAAGGAAGTCAATACCCTTCGAATGTAAATGAAGTGACTGCTGAATGAAGGCAGAACCCACAGGAGTTTTAGTAAAGTCTGACATGACCCCGAATGCCTTATAAAACGGAAAGGTATAGTCTATTATATTTTGTAAAGGTTGACTCTGACTGCACATTCAAAACCACATCTTTAAATAGGTCTTATTGTAAACTACATCAATACAATTTTCGAAATGAAAAGGCAGCCAGCAATTCCTGAAGCTGAAAAATAGTTCCGTGAACGAGTACAGATTTATTCAGGCGCTCAAATCGAAAAGCCTCAAACAAATCAGAATACAGGATTATTCGACTTCCATCTACTGTCACCTGATGGACACTTCTTAAATGCCAAGGTCGTAGAAAGGCACATCACAGCGTGATGGTGGAATGGGGAGGGTTCCACATAAAAAAAAATGCGCCCTTCAATTTTACAAGTCATGTGAGAACAAGGGGTATTCAAAGCTGTTTGAGTGACAACCCTCTTCTACATAAATAAGAGGAGGAAGTCAAACTAATTTCCCACAGTCTCTGAAGTCTGTAATTTCTGTATTTATGTTCTAATAGGCCATGAATAATGAAATCTTGTGAAAACTCCTTGAGCCTTTGACAGGTCACAGGGCCTGCTGATGTCACACACAGAGCTCGACACAATGCAGAGTCTGAACAGCACACTGCTTGAACATTTGTTTTACAAGTCTATATTCCACAGGAACCCAAAGGATTAATTTTCCCAAGCCTTACAGGCAGGCACTTCCAAAAAGGGAATAATAAAAATGTACATATCCGCACAAATCAAAGTTCACAGAATGGTGGCAGGCAGCCAAACACAGCTATTTCAGGTCTGCTCTCCCATCTGCTTGGCCTATTAGCTGCTGGAAAAAAGGAAGGAAATGATTCTGTTTGTAGGAACGACTCAAAAGGAGTCATAGAAACAGGCTTCAAGATTCTACTTTTGTAAACGTGAATGGATAATCATGATCAACACGGCCAGGATTCCAGCATTTACAAGCAGTTCGAGATTTTCAACAATGGACAAACAGCTGCGGAGTACTGGACTCCGAGTACAAAACCTACCCTTAACTCACACCTTTAGAAGACTGAGCCAAGAACCTTTCCGAGGCCCTAAAATCCACTTTCCACACCGATCTGGGAATGCTAACCCAAGCCATTCTCAACTCACGCAGTTTGAAGCACCGATATACTTTAATGAATTTACAACAGCTTGTTAATTTATGGATTGAAAAAGAATCCTTACACTGCATTTGGCTACATATCATAAGTAAATTACACTGACCTAAATCATGTGTCACAGTAGTCCATAAGTCAACTGGTTCTGCCAGATTGCACTGCTTAAGAGTCCCCGTGCATAAAGGCGGCATTAATCATCCAGAACTAAGAATGTGACCTTGTAATGATTTGTTTCGTTGGAGGTTTACACGGCTTTTGCCTGCACATCAAAGACCTGGCTTCGGCGTTTAACTCATCAATGATATGCAACAGCTACTTATTATGCTAGGTCACCTTGCTAGATGTGATAGCATGATGGCTGGACCTAATGAGCTAAGACAAAGCGTCGAGTCTGGGAAATAAAGTTATAAGAAATGAATCTGCAGCACTGAAACAATTACTTCATTAATCTCAATGTGAAATCATCTCCGAGATTATTAATATTAGTAATGAGCGCAAGATATGTGTGAAATTCAACACGGAGTCAGATGTCCAATCAAAGCAAAAAATAATATTGGCTTAGAATGCAGTACAAAATAAGAATGTGTTTTTAAAGCTACCAGGGTTGGGAAAGGACAAAGGCTGAGTAACTGATGCCTTTCTAAACTAAAGCACAATACACAAAATGCATTTATAAACAGATTTACTGTGTATGACACACACACAAGCATGCTCATTTATCATCAAGCAGAACATAGTCATACCAGATTAAAGTTGGCGGTAGAAAAAAGACACCCATCTCCTCACCCTAAATCGGGGAACCTTTCGCATGTAACATTTTAAGGAATGGTAGGAGTTCATCACTGCCTTCAACAGCTTTTCATATCTTACCAAGCATAGCCAGCAAGTATGTATCAATCAATATATGTGTGTGTGTATCTATCTAGAATTGAATTGGGGCACGATTTCAAACAGAAAAACTCTTACATGAGGTTCGTAACTATGATACATAAATCAAATCGACATTCATAGTGGATCAACATAGACCGTGGCATATTGTGGAGAATGTGACAAGGACACAGAACAGGCTCATAACAAGACACATCTGAGGTTTGCTAGATAGGTGTGAATGTGTTGTGGAGACGTTTGAGTTCACACATGTCCTAAGAGAGAACTCCAGCTTGAGGAAATGGGCCTTTATAGCAGCTGTTCCTTTCATTATAGCATTACTGCACCCTACACCTAATTTAGCTCAAATCCAATATGTCATACCACATATTGAACACTTAAGTCTTGCAAAATGGCTGGAAAGGATTTGCCTGCATTTTCTGAACTAAAGGGGAAAAGTTCCAATATTACAGATGATGCAACAAATATGAACAAGATGCATCTGAGGTTACATGGGTCCCCCAAAATTTTCTTACTCAGAATCCCTGCAAACCTTAAAATTAGCGACCAAAAAAACAAAACATTTTCCTCACATTTCTGGCGGGGATAACAACGCTGGCACAAATTTCCTACCACCCAGTGTTCCCTTCGGTCTCCCGATAAAAAGGATACCTCAGTTGTGTGGGTGCCCAAAGCAGAGACAGCCTAAAAACGTATTTAAAAAAATTGTGCTCATGAACACGCTGTGATACCCGCTCAATCTCTACACGGTTTTTGGCCCTTCCCTGGCGCAGGCCCACACACGGGAGGTATCATTTTTATCGGGAGACCGAGGGGAATGCTGGGTGGTAGGAACTTTGTGCTGGTGTGGTCATCCCACACAACAATTTGAGGAAAACGTGATTTTTAAGCTAAATTTGAGGTTTGCAGGGGATTCTGGGTAAGAAAACATTGAGGGGATCCTCACAAGCTACATCTCTCTGGACTCCCCGGGGTGTCTAGCTTCCAGAAACGTCTGGGTGGAACAATGGGCGGGTGGAAGTTTATGGCACCCCACAGATTCCAGAACTTTCCATCACAGAAATGTGAGGAAAATGTGTTTTTTTTAATTTTTTTAAAAAGACAATTTTGGAGGTTTGCAAGGGATTCTAGGTGAAATAAAACATGGAGAGAGCCACGCAGGTCAGTCCATCCTGGATTCCCCTAGGTGTCTACTTAATGTACAGGTTTCCCTAGATGCCTGCTGAGCTATGGTCCAAAATCCACAGCAAGGCACATTGCAAAAAAAGGGTCAGTTTTCAGTGGAAAAATGTGATGTGTCCATGTTGTGTTCTGGGCCGTTTCCTGTCGCGGGCACTAGGCCTACCCACACAAGTGAGATACCATTTTTATCGGGAGACTTAGGGGAACACAGGATTGTAAAACAAGTGTTATTAACAATTGTCTTTCTCTGCATTTGTGCCTTCCAAATGTAAGACGGTGTGTAAAAAAGAAGTCATTTTGAAAAATGCCCTCTGATGCGCATGCTAGTATGGATACCCACAAATGCAGAGATGTGCAAATGACCACTGCTTCTAAACTCAATATCTTGTTCCCAGTTCAGAAATACATAGGTTTGATGCCTATTTTTCACTCTTTATATTTTACCAAATAAATTGCTGTATACCCAGTAAACAATGAAAAACCACTGCAAGGTGCAGCTCAGTTATTGGCTCTGGGTACTTCGGGTTCCTGGTGAACCTACAAACCCTATATATCCCCGCAACCAGAAGGGCCCAGTGGATGTACCGTTATTTAGTTTTAAAAAATCTGCCATAGTTATAAAAAACATTACGTATGCACAAATGGCTGATTTCTTCAAACAAATTTCAATATTTTTATTTCAACTGTCTAGAGAAAAAGCTTGAAGGAGCTACACAAACGACCCCTTGCTGAATTCAGAATTTTGTCTACTTTTCAGGAATGTATAGCTTTACGGAATCCACCATTGGTTTCACACCTATTTCTACCACTAACTGGAAGGAGGTTGAAAGCACAAAAATTAGGGGGGGGGGGGGGTCGGGGGGAGGGGAAATCGGCTATGCCCCAGTAAAATGCCAAAACTTTGTTGAAAATGTTGGTTTTCTGACAAAAGTCTGCCTGTTCTTGAAAGTTGGGTAGATGGTGATTTTAGCATCGCAAACCCTTCATTGATACCTCTTGCAGGGGATAAAAAACAGACGCTTTCTTCTGCAGCACTTTTTTTTCCCATTTTCCCCCCAAAAACCCAAAATGTAGCTGTATTTTGGCCAATTTCTCGGCCCCCTCCAGAGGAATCCACAAACCCTGGGTACCTTTTGAATCACCAGGATGTTGGGAAAAAAGGACGCAAATTTGGCAAGGATACCTTATGTGGACAAAAGGTTATGGGGGCTTAAGCACAAACTACCCCAAATAGCCCAAAAAAAGCTAGGGAGCTAGCAGAGGAGGCAGAAGGAAACATGCAAACAGCCAATACCATTAGGTGAAAGATGAATACTCAACTGAACTGAGCCAAGATGTGATTGACAAAAATCTCAATCAAATGGCTCGGGCAGAATGAGAAAAAAAAAACAGCGTTTGAAAATAACAGACCCAAAGCCCATGTCATGTATATTGTAAGCCATAGGTCTGTTTCTAAGCTGTGAAGTCAAAATCTAGATCTAAAAACAGAGTAAAAGAAACATCTGGTGGGTTTTAAAAGAGGTCAGAAACAAATCATCTTGAAGAAGGTAGGTTGTACTTTATGAAGAATATTTCCAGGACCACCTTCTAGACAAATAAGCGATACTGCATCTCCTTCAGGAAGACTCTACATTTAATGTGCTTTCATAAGAGTTCTCTACACTATTGTATTTAATAATATTGTTGTTAATGTGAAGTGTTCGTTTACACCCCCACCACCCTGATAAAGTCTACACTACAAGAATGACTATAAATGAATAAAGAGGGTGGCCTTCAAGCATCTTTATAGATGTTCAGGAAATTATTATTTAAGGCTCTGTATGGCTCTGACAGGTAGGTAGGTCTATGTCAGAGGCTAGTCTGATACACAAAGTTTTTTTAATTAAGTAGTTTGGGGAGTCTTAGCATTTTGGTGAACATTAGTCTATGATGCCGATTTTAGGGACTTAAATGGATTGATCTTTATTATGCTCAACTCATTAAAGCTACACATATAACATCAGCCTTGGTATTGACCCGAGGTGGTTAGTTGTAGTACTGTGACGGAGGGTGGCATTGTGGATGGGCTTATAGATAGAGAGTGGGTTCTTAAATATGGATCTTACAGTAGAGGTTGTGTGGTTAAGGTCTTAGCAAAAGGAGACAGTTAATGGGCTGTTCACAAGCACAGCAGTCCATAAAACACAGGTCTTTACTTTAGATGCTGGGCAATAGTTGAAATGTGCATTTTGCTTCTAAGATAGTTTTGTCTCATCTGGCCATAGGCCATTTTTTATACCCGAGTGAAAAAGATTCAAGGGTTGACTCATTCTGGTGGCTTATACAAAGCAAAGTGATAGTGAAAGTGAGGAACTGCTTTACTGTGCTTCATCTCACTTCCTCTTTCATTACAGGTCCTGCTTTCTGCTAACGGGTGCTGTGGTTTCAAGGGGATCTGGTATTGATAAGGCGGGTTGGAGATGCAGTTGTCTCTTTCATACAATTTGCTACTTTTCTACTTCTACATCACAGCATACAACACCGAGAGCTGTATTTCTATCACTTCTGCTCTTCCTCTTTCCTATGACTCGTGTAAGATTAGACTCTAGGCCATTTCTCAATAGGACATGTAGTGTAAACCATGTATCATCATGACAGATCATCTGTGTAATATCGACCTTTTAACATACGCGATCATAACAAAAATTATACTTCAAATTAAATGTCAAGTGCAATGTAAATAGTCATTACCACCTCTCTTTTTTGTGTCAAACTATCTCCTCACGCCGTCACAATATCCCTCATGCTCTCACAATACTCCTCTCTACATGTTGAGCCTTGCCTACCTATGAGCATAAAATACTACCACCTGCACTAACTTCTATCAATATACCTATCTATTAAAAAGTGTTGCTGTTTTGCTTCATGCGGTTGAAAGCTTTTACCACTGTTTATGTGATTATTCTCCTCATCTGACCTTCTCTTCACTGCTTTTGTGAATGCATGTTCAACTGCTGTAAATTGCAAACGCGGACATTTTAAATTAATTTGTCTGACCTTTCAAACATGGTCATGTAAATCTCTCTTGCAGAATTCAGGCCCTACAATTGATGCCTTTTTCTCATAACTCTTTCATGCCACCACACAAATCCAACATCTTTGAAAGTGAGCATTGCAGTTGCATGTACAACACCTCAAAAACGGAAAAATAAATCCTTAAAATGTCAACAATTTAGGTCTAAAAAGATCATTTTCTGGAACAAAAAAAACGCTGACAAAACTGATCTGTAGTGGCTTGTCACACGCATTTAAGTTTAAATAAAAAAAATATGATCCCCCTTTGTCAACAGTCAAATAAAATGTGTTACAGCTTTTGTATCTTTGGACAGAACTATAATTTCTTGTATTTCTTAGGCCTTAAATATTTTTCACGTTTAGCGTATGCTGCAAACTACCTTATTAGATATTGTCATGCGATCATCTCTCAGAGAACTTTCAAGGTCTGGCCGACCCTGTTAAATTTTTCTACCAATGACCAGCTTTCTATGTTTCTGGAACCATCTAATATCCTATAAACAGCAAATAATCCATGCATTCTAAATTGTAACTGAAATTGTAACTGATTGTTCTTAGGTCAGATAACCAAGAAAATCTATAATTTTAGGTTCACATTCAAGGTGTATTTATAGTAGCGGTGGGCGCGGGGGTATTAAAAAACAAAAATAGAAACAGGGGGGGGAAAGAAATAAAGAAAACCGCACTTACCTTCACGGTGGCCGGGTCTCCTCCGTCCTCTTCGTCCACGAGTCGCACAGGAAGCACCGCGGGTCCCCTAGCCAATCATAACTCTGCCTTACTGCAGCATTGTGATTGGTCTGAGAGCCGTGGTTGGACGCTCAGATGGGGACTGGGAGCCTGGGCATGTTCCCCACAAGGCTGTGTAATGCAGCCTGGTGGGGAACATGCAAAGTGCGCATGATTGTTTGGCCGGGCCAAGACGGCCGGCCAATCAGTCATGCACACTTTAGAGTGTACAAACCGCTCCTCCCCCTGCTCTGCGGCCAGCACAGCCCTGCCTGCACCTTTACAGCGCCAGAGAATAGTGAAAAATAAAATGATAATAACATTGTTATTATCATTTTATTTTTCTTGTGGGGCGATGCTCCTCCGCCTTGGCGGAGGAGCCGCCATTGCGTATTTATTGAAAAGTAAACAGCAAATATAAGGCCAGGTGTAAACCCCTAAAAGGAGGATTTATTTGATGAAGACCATATGCTCTTCCTCTACAAACCTGTTAATTACAGGGCCACAAATATTTGCACGACATATTAGTGTCTTGTATTGGCACCGTATTTTTATCTTGTTAACAAATGGTGTCTGTAGAGCGTAAAATACACACAGTTGATGTGCAAATGCCACATCAGTGCATCTCGTGGTTACTGTGCTGCTGCCTCCAATCAAAAGCAAGCTGTAAGTGAATACTTGAGCCTGAAAAAGGACACCACTTGATAAAAATCAGTATTTGCCTTTCCACTCTCTTCATGGAGATCGTGTGTTGCTGAGTGGCTCAGAGCACGAGACCACAAACGAGTTCTGGTAAAATGAAAATGTGCAATTAAAGCCCACTCATGTGAGGTCAGCAACCTCCAGGCAACGAAGTAGGATCAATATCAAATGTGCTACACAAAAATCTCTAAATGACCTTTCCTGAAAGGAAGCAGAGTCGTAAATATTTCACACGCATCTAAAACAATGGGCACATAAAGCTTTTGTCAAGCACAACAAAGAGCACTGGGAGCAGGAAAAATCGGGGATACATTACAGAACATGCATGGGAAAACATGGCAGCCATTTGAGGAAGGACCTTGAGAGCATTCAGCTTACAAAACAAATGTCTATTGGACTATTTTATCCACAGATTTCAAGAGATTTAGCCTCTTTTGTCTGCGACCCGCCAGATATCAAAAACTCCACAGTCAAGAAGGGATTGAGAAACTGGAGCTGCTGACAAGGGTAGAGCACAAAAATCCTTCACCCAGAATTGGATTCCAGAGAAATGCTGGCTTTAAAAAGCAATGATTTCCTCTAAGTGACAAAGAGGGTTCCAGTCTGGGAATTGCTTGCAAAAAAAATGCAAACAATTATGTTTGACTGAAAAATGCCTAAAAAGGAAACCAGCGAAAATAAGTGTCCCAACAACACATTTAAACTACTGTACTTGCAAACTCAGATTCAGTCATTTATTACCAGAGTACAACAAAACTAACATCATAAAAACACGGTTTACTCACTCACAGATTGCATTTTACATTAACATTGCACAGAGGAACTACTTCAATAATAGACAAGAGGCTGCCTTAATTTGATGGTACGTCCCATCGTGAATTTAACCTCTTGCATCCTGGTTTTGGATAAACACGTTTTTTTAAAACCCATAAATCTGAAAAACGTAATTATATAAACCATATAGAGAGAGAAGCAAAGTATAATATGCTTTTTATTACTAAATGTTGAAGGAGAGGAGGAGCAGCATGATCAGAGAGTTTTTGTCTCTAATATATCATGGCCCCTACCCAAACTAAACAACACTAATAAATAGAATACGACACTCTGCACATGTGCATATACTTATATAAATAATATATTTTTTTTTAATTAGGGGGAAAAAAACAAAAGGTCACAATGAGGTAGTTATGATTAGCCCTGGTTGCAACAAATCAACATTTTTTTTTATAGTTAAAAACTCACTGGGAAAAAAAAAAAAAACACCAATAAGTGGAGTTATGGTTACAAATTCAAATGTAACAAATACTGAAATTCTCAACTTATGGTTAGGACCAAATCCATAACTTGCACATAAGATGTGATTCTCTTGAGCTCACCCTTGTTGCGTCAGATGTAATTACAAATGTTGTAAATAATCTTACATATAAAGGTTACATGTCATATTGCCCGTGACACTGTGAAAGAGGCTTCTATTATCTATCATTTATTGTAGGTCAATCAATCAATCAGGGGTTTGTTAAAGCGCGACTACTCACCCGTAAGGGTCTCAAGGCGCTAGGGGTAGGGGGGGTGCAGGTACCATTCCATCAAGAAGGGGGTCTGTCGAAGAGCCAGGTTTTGAGGTTTCTTGCGAAGATGGGGAGCGATGTTGTCTGTCTGAGGTGGAGCGGAAGGACGTTCCATGCTTTGGCCGCGAGGAAGGAGAAGGAGCGGCCTCCCGATCTGGTCTTTCTGGTGCGGGGGACCACGCGTAGGAGAGCTGGGCTGATCGTAGGGTCCTTTGGGGTGCGTGGAATTTGAGTCGGCTGTTCAGGTATGCTGGTCCGGTGCCGTGGAGGGCCTTGTGTGCGTGGGTGAGCATCTTGAAGGTGATTCTCGCCTCGATGGGGAGCCAGTGGAGTGTGCGCAGGTGCAGGGAGATGTGGCAGTGTTTTGGCAGGTTGAGGACCAGTCTTGCGGCGGCGTTCTGGATGTTCTGTAGCTTGCGGGTGAGGTTTTTGTTTATTCCGGCGTAGAGTGCGTTGCCGTAGTCGAGTCTGCTGGTGACCAGGGCGTGAGTGACAGTCTTTCGGTGTTCGAGGGGGATCCATTTGAAGGTCTTACGAAGGAGGCGGAGGGTGTGGAAGCAGGAAGATGAGACAGAGTTGATCTGGCGGTCCATTTTGAGCTCGGAGTCCAGGATGATTCCCAGGTTGCGTGCGTGGTCCGTGGGGGTTGGCGGGTTTCCGAGGGCGGGGGGCCACCAGGTGTCGCTCCAGGCATCTGGGTTTGGGCCCATGATGAGTACTTCTGTTTTGTTGGTGTTTAGTTGTAGGCAGCTGTAGGTGTTGTTACTAATTCAAGTAAATAATGTGAGGGTATAAGCACTCCATATGGAGTGCGTGTTACGGTTTGCATGTTTGCTCGAGTTATGGTTTGCGGTCCTAACCATAACTTGTGAGTTTAGGTTTTTAGATTTTATTTTGCAAACATAGCTCCACTTTAAATGTGTTATTTTCAATTAACTTCTATGGATTTTTTTTTTTTTAAAATATGCGAATATTTTCCTTCTCTTCACTTCATCATTAAAAGGAAATTGGAGTCATGTATTTAGAGTTTCATACTGGATACAATGATACGCCGACAAGCTCGCACCCCTCCGCCCCCCTGCCAAACAACGCCTTCTAAAAGCCGCCTGGTTCACCACAGAACTTCAAGAAGCCAGACGCTCCTGCAGACGCCTAGAGAAAACCTGGCGAAACCTGAAAACCACGGAATCACGGAATAACCACAAGAGCGCCCTGAAGGAATACCACCAACGCATAAGAGACACCAAACAGACCTTCATAAGAGACAAAGTCCAGACCAACGTGACCAACGCCAAGGAACTGTTCAACGTCATACAGCAGTTCGCCAAACCCACCTGCGAAGCCACGGACGTCACACCCTCCCAGGAACTCTGCGACAAGCTCAGCTCCTACTTCCATCTGAAGATCAAGGCCCTCTACGACAACTTCAGCGAACCAACGACGAACACCACCCCCCTACCGACCGCCGCCGATAAGCCTACCATCACGTCCTGGGATCCCGCTACCGTCGAACTCATCACCGCAACCATGAAGAAAACCCACTCAGGAGCCCCAACGGACCCCTGCTCACCGCACATATTCCACAGGGCCGCCACCGTCATCGCACCCGAACTAGGACGAACCATCAACGCCTCCCTCAGATCAGGCATCTGCCCAGACGACTGGAAACGGGCAGAGGTAAAACCCCTCCTCAAGAAACCAACGGCCGACCCTATGGACCTGAAAAACTACCGGCCCATCTCTCTCCTCCCCTTCGCGACCAAAGTCACATAGAGAATCGTAAACACCCAGCTGACCGCCTTCATAGAAGAGAACTCCATCCTGGACGCCTCCCGATCTGGATTCCGCAGCAACCACAGCACCGAGACCGCCCTCCTCGCCGCCACCGACGACATCCGCATTCTACTGGATCAAGGACACACCGCGGCCCTCATCCTTCTAGTCCTCTCCGCAGCTTTCGACACCGTCTCACATCGCACGCTCGCAGCCAGACTACACGACGCGGGAATACAAGGAGCCGCCCTCGACTGGATCCAATCCTTCCTCTCCGACAGACCCCAGAGGATCCGACTCCCTCCCTTCCTCTCCAAACCCACGGAAATCAGCTCCGGAGTCCCCCAGGGATCATCACTCAGCCCCACGCTCTTCAACATCTACATGGCCCCCCTCGCCGCCATCGTCAGACAGCATGGGCTCAGCATCGTATCCTACGCCGATGACACTCAGCTCATCCTCTCACTTACGAAGAATCCCGAAGACACCAGACGCTGCTTCCAGGAAGGAATGAAGAACGTGGCAGCCTGGATAAAGGACAGCTGCCTAAAGCTAAACTCTGAAAAAACCGAGGTCCTCATCCTCAGACCCTGCACCGCCGCCTGGTACAACACCTGGTGGCCCTCCGCCCTCGGGAGCCCACCCACCCTTACAGACCACGCTCGGAACCTCGGCATCATCCTTGACTCCTCCCTCTCCATGAACCGCCAGATCAACGCCGTCGCCTCCACCAGTTTCAACTGCCTTCGCATCCTCCGTAAGACCTTCAAATGGATCCCCCCCGACTGCAGAAGGACCGTCACCCACGCACTCATAACCAGCAGACTGGACTACGGCAACGCCCTCTACGCCGGAATCAACAAAACTCTTCTACACAAACTCCAAACCATCCAGAACGCCGCAGCCAGACTCGTCCTCGGGACACCGCGCCACTAGCACATGACCCAACACCCACGAGACCTCCACTGGCTCCCCGTCGAAAAGAGGGTCACCTTCAAACTCCTCACCCACGCCTACAAATCCCTCAACATCGGACCCAAATACCTCAACGAGAGATTATCCTTCTACATACCCAAGAGGAACCTCCGCTCCGCCGACCTCGCCCTGGCAGAGGTCCCCCGCATCCGCAGAAACAGAACAGGCGGGAGAGCTTTCTCCCACATCGCAGCGAAAACCTGGAACGAGCTCCCTGTGAACATCAGACGCTACCCGACTCTGCACACGTTCAGGAAGGACCTCAAGACCTGGCTTTTCGACTGACCCGGAGTCGCCCCCCCCCTTTTTGGCCCCCCCCCCCCCAGCGCCTTGAGACCCTCACGGGTGAGTAGCGCGCTATATAAGGCCCTGATTGATTGATTGATTGACCTTTAGGAACCCACCTTTTCAAAACTCACGGTTGCTTAAAAATGTATTAGATTTCTTAACGTAGATCTCATTCAAAACAAAAAATCATTTTGTTGTGTCACAACATATTATGTTATTTATAGAGCATTCTGTTACCAACAGAGTGACCTCTTAGTACTGGCACCCAAAAGATGGCCAGGAGTACAGGTTTTTTTTTGGGAAACAGCCATGTTTCAAGGAGTTTCTGGAAGGCCAAGTGGTTCTTAGATAAAAAGAAGTGTAGAGGTAATGAGGAGTGATCTGCGTATATTTTGTTCAACTTTTAAATTCAGATATGTAACTATTGTTATATAAAGAAGTTACTACAAATAAGGTACAAATCAATTACACAGAAATATACGATCCTAGCTGCACACCAACTGCAGAGCACAGCCACCCAAGCTCTTTTGAGTGAGTAGAGGGGGCATCCAGTGGCAGAACTTGCCAGTTAAGAAAGATGGCAGTGTTTACTAAGGGGCATGTTGTACTGGGTGTCTAGTGCTTTCAATATGATCATGTGTTGCACCAGTAGGTTGGTTAAGGTGTGGTGAGAAGGTTCTCTCCTTCCACGTGTCAGAGATCTGGATGTCCTGAAAGTGGTAGGCAAGGTAGGATGGTATGCCTAGTTACAGTTGAATCAAGTAGAGATGTTACCACGGCAGGGATGATTCTGTCTAGAAGTGCATGAAGGATTTGGGACAGTGTTCGTAATAGCCATGTGAAGAAGCGGGTATCAACATTTATTTCTTTTGGCCTCTGGTGTGGGATGAGAGTCTATCAGAAATGACAGCTTGGGTTCCGGCAAGGTTTAGGTGATAACACACTGAAGGAGAAGGGCCAGAAGTTTGTCGCCAAGAATTTTGCATTTTTGGGCCTCATATTTTATTAATTATGATGCCCCAAACTTTGGCACACCAGATTGCAATATCCTTGGGGGTCTGATTATTTGAAATGTTCTACTAATGCCGTTTGTAATATAATAGAAACCCATTATTTTCAAGTCATAATTCTCAAAATGTTTTGGCTTGTATAAAACACATTCACCTGTGTTGTTCTCACTCCGCACCATCTCTATACTGTGGCTTTTATAATTACCGGACGGTCAAGGATTTGACCACAATGGACATTAAATTATTTTGATTATAAAATAATTGCGTCCTAGAGTTTTAGTCATTAAAGTCGATCTGCTTTGAAAAACTTTGCAAAAAAATATATTGAAGTCAATTGTTAAAACACAGAAAATCGTTGACTCAGGCAAATCTAAGGAGAAAATCAATTTAATACAAAGAAAACACCAGCTTAATTACACCATTCATTAAAAGGCATGAGAAACAAAATCGGTGAATCCTGGCTCACTTATGAAAAGAAATACCTTTTGCTCAAGTTTGCCCGAAGAACATACAAAGCTTGAGAGAATATTTAGGTTATTGTTCAATCGAGTACAGATGGACACTTTATACTTGAAAATGTCACAGGAAAAGAGTGGAGTTTGACAGACAAAAACAGTTACCAGATTAAGAAGAACCAGTTAGAGAGGCAAATAAGAAGGCACTGTTTGACATCTGAATAGCTCTTGTAGCCTCCCGGTTGTGTTTTTGCACTCTGCTCCTTGGAGTCACGCCCAGCTAGCTCCAATTAAAAAGCAATTATCTGCCCCTCACCCACTCTTCCAAACAACCATTTCCCTGGATTCCTCAACACACTTTCATGTTTATTTAAACAGGGATGTGTTACTGCATCTTTAAGGGTGACTGAGGTCCTCCTTTCTAATCCAGGCACCTTAAATCGAGGCGGTGGGGGGAGGTGCGGGAGGGTAGCAGGTGGTGGTGGGAAAATTGGGTTATGGTTGCTTCAGCTGGGGTTTTTGTTCCCACACACTCTTCTGCACACAGACTCAACACATGTCAACACGGAGCAGAAGATTATGTCAGGCAGAAATGTTGAGAAAAAATAAACATGGTACGGTTTTGTTTTCGGTCCTAAAAATACGACCGCCATGAAAGCCTCTGCGTCAGTATCTGGGCAACGCCGCAAAAAAATATAAAGCAGCTCAAAGCCAAACAGGAGTAAAAGTCAGCGCCAAGCCACAATTTGATTAAAGGTAATTAATTTTACACTGAATTTCTATAACCATCTTAATCAAATTTCATACACCAATGTATGTGGTAGTATATTAGGCTCATTGCTGTGCACACTGGACAAAACTATGTCATAGTCTTACTTGCTTTAAATAGTTAGTTTTAATGGCGATAAAATATAAATTGCCTTATAGTCAATTATTTAAATGCACATTTCAAGAAACCACATTCAGTTTGATATAAAGTCTGCCTATAAATCTGCTGTGCCATGGTCTGATGAAAATGAAAACCACTTTGTCTAAATTCTGCCTGCCAGAGGTCTATGCAATTCCAAGCAGCACCTCCTGCTTAAGGGTACTGAGAGAGGGGCATCCATAGCCCCCCCTGCCCCTACACTTACCAACGCCATTGAACAATATCCCAGTCCACAATTACACCTGATGGTCCAGCCAACAATATTCAAGGTTCAGAGAGAGATAACGTTCAATTCAGAGTGATTGTAATGTTGCCATTGTGAAATACTGTCATGCCAGCATGTTCTACACAAAAATCAGTAGCAAAGTAAGCAATGCTCAAGCTAAGAACACAACATTGTAGACTGCGTCCTCCATTGAAGGTTACTTGTGGTAAGCCACGACTGGCCTGCTAAAAACTGCCAGGAAAGTTGTGCTAGTCAAAGATGACAGAGTATGAAGTCCCTAAAGGCCACTCTCATGAGATCTTGCTTCCACCATGTGATATGTGAATATGTCACTCAAAATCGTCCCAACAGATAAATTACTCTAATTCAACACAAAAGAGACACAAATTCGCCTATACAGATTTTCCCCTATCAATTTTAACACTGGGAGGAATACCCTCAAGTTGACTGGTTATAGTGCGGAGAAAATTATCACTAGAGGATTCAGAAGAACACATGGACACCAGAACCTGTTTGTACTGTCAAACTGGATTAGGATAAGAGATTATTGGGAAACATTCAAAGACGTTAAAGAAGATCTATGGACATGACAGATCTTCCTGTTAATAAAAAACACTCAACCAAAGTGAAAATTGAAAAATATGGGACCAATATGAAATCAAACGTAAAGCAAACAGATGACTTCCCATCAGTTAACAAAAAAATCAAACTATTTTAAACAGTAGCTAATCAAAAGCATTTCAGAGAGTAAGATTTCACATCTTTATTTATGCAACACCAGTGAAAAGAACCGTGGCCCAATAAAATGCGTTTTACAATATGAATAATAATGCTGGGTGAACTGTTCGGGCTTGTATTGGTGCAAGATCATTATGTCAAGTTTCATTCAAATCAAATCCATGAGTGATGACTAGGGTCATTGAGGAAGGTAGCAAGGGTCAAAAACAACTGTGTTCCAACACAATATGCCACTTCCACTTTTTTAAGCCACTGCCACTGTTTTACATTTGATGACCTCTACTAACAATAATCACGTGTTTTATAGAGTGATTTCTTCTATGAGCTTTGCGGGTCAGCTCAGCAAAACTTTTGGAAACCTCCCAGGCGAAAAAGACAACAAATGTGCTTTCCTTAAATGTCTAACTGGGTGACGGGAAACAGCAGACTTGAAAAGCTTTAGAATACTGCTTCTTTAAAGACAGCTCACTTCTAACATTTTTTTTTACCATAACACAAGTAAATAATTGGTAACATTGTTCATGCACTCATATTTTCTGCACAGGTTGACAGCAGCATGAAAAGCCAGCTCCCTATTGTTTGTCCGGGACCTTCTAGCTCCCACCAGCCACCCTCCTCTACTTCGGAAGCACCCCAGGATTTGCTAGGTGTTCTCCAGGTCTCTCACACCGGGTGTTGATGTACACGACAGAGAACTGATGAGCTAAACAACCGGGTTCCTTGTAGTGGCACGACAAGGAGGAGACTTGAATTGTAGGAACTTTTATACAAGCGGAGCCAATAAATCATGGTATGATGGAAAATACTTTACCCAAAAGCATGCCTGTAACCACAAGAAATGACTGTTCTCAAGAAAGCCACTAAGCATGAAAACAAAATGGGAAACTTGCACACTGCTGCAAGCAAACCCACATAATTTAATAGCAGCACATCTGAAAATAGTTATAACACATAGCAATAAAGCAGCTAGAACATACAACAACATCCCACCAGATGTAGCATCCAAGAGCTGATGATAAATCACACCAGACCGAATAAGGGAGCGTGGCATACCAAACCAATTAAAAAAAATACCATAGCAAAGCGAGTATATGAAACAGTGATTACCTTCTTCGGTCTCGTGCCACACGATTCCTTCCAGGTTGACGCTGGTCCCGGGCTCACAGGGTCCAAGGCATTCAGGCTCTGTCACTATTCCGACGTCACAAGTGTTGATACCCACTGAACGAGTCCGTACCAAGAGCTGCTCCACTGGCGCTGCGATGTTAGCGGAGGATGGAGAAAAATAGGAAGGCAGAATTTGAGGTGGGATGCTGCTGGAAATTGGTGGCGGAGGGGCAGGCACTGTAAACAGAGGGTCAACCTGAAAGAAGAAACACATTTATTGCAAGAGGGCCAGAACACATCAACTGCATGCCAACTGAAATCACGCTAGCGCCTACAAGAAACCACTCTGACAGTGGTAACCCCAAAAGTAACAGTCTTGCAACTTTAGCACAGCATTACACCACAAAAATAGGTAGCAGAAGTGAGCTCATTTATTTAAAGGTAACGGCGCCTTGCTGGGAGATTAAGGAAATAGAGTGTCGTTGCCTTTAACGGCCAATAACATCCGTTACATTCATGTGGGAAGCTTTGGCTATAGCTGGAGACCAGAGTAGGCAGATGTCGGTCAGTGGAAACACACGGAAAACAAGCCAAGAAACAAAACCTAGGAGTGAAGTCAAGCAGACTCGATGGAGGCACAAGTCGCTCCAAGAGAATACTAAAGTGCGCAAACAGAAATTAATTAAGACCACCTCCAACATCAGAAACCTGGTGGATTTCAGCAGCTGGGACATTTGTAACCGTACTGACGACCCAGGCATGCCTTTTCGAAAAGCCTGCACAGCTGTGACGCAGAAAGGGTGTTTTCATCGACTAACATGATTGAAAATGGCATCGCACAGGCGCCCCACAATTCCAGAAATTCCCTCTAAACAAAGTACTCGCCTGTTTTTGCAGCATTTTAATGCACCTTGACTGACACGTTTCGCTGCTGCTTCGGCGACGGGTCGCTCAGCAGTTTTAAGCCCCTCTCTCGCATTCCCACACTCCCCAGCACGGCGAGGGCTCGGCGCTTTCCTGTGAACACAATGTTCTCTTCAGGAACAGCCCGAACAACAGAGGAAGGCGATCCCAATTAGACAGCTGAAGCAGTCAGCTGTGTCGCAGTCCCATTTGTGGGAGCGGAGGGGCTCCCGCGCGCTCATGCTCCCCGTTAGACGAAATCACAAACCGATGTTCACTTGGCACAGCACAGATAGCAAGCTTTGCGCAGCCCTTGATCCATCCGACTGTTTAAAGAACTTCATTTCCTGCTTTCAAACTGGTAATAAAGTGTCGTTAGGCCTCTGCACGTTCTCTCTGGCCTGTTTCCTCAGCCGATGCTGGGAAGATGAATGCCTTTCTTTTACTGATATGGTGGGGGAGGGAAACAACGCCGGTTCTTCTAAAGCCCGAGGGCGCATGCTTCTCAGCTAAGGCCACAGTTTAGTTACAAACGGCTATGGTGCAAGTAATCAGCCATGCAAATGAAGCAGCTTGCAGCATCTGAATTAAACTAATACACAAATAACTCATACTCAACACACCGACTCGATGCAGACATTTCACATCTGACAAATCAAGGCAACACAAACATTGCAAGACAAGACCCTCGACCTTTCTCCCATCACCATGGTTACGTTAACAAGGCTGTCTGCTTGAATGTAATGTATGCATGGTGCGAGTAAGGCTTATGAAACTCCGCCATGTTTCAATGTTACACATGATTCTGGTGAGGTCTAGGCCTCAAACCACTACAGCACAAAGTAAAAGAGCCCTCGTTCGCCAGCTCTGTCGTTTGGAGCAAAGAAACCCACGAGGGCTTGTGGGATGAAACACACGAGGGCTTGTGGGATGAAACCCACGAGGGCTTGTGGGATGAAACCCACGAGGGCTTGTGGGATGAAACCCACGAGGGCTTGTGGGATGAAACCCACGAGGGCTTGTGGGATGAAACCCACGAGGGCTTGTGGGATGAAACCCACGAGGGCTTGTGGGATGAAACCCACGAGGGCTTGTGGGATGAAACACACGAGGGTTTGTGGGATGAAACCCACGAGGGCTTGTGGGATGAAACCCACGAGGGCTTGTGGGATGAAACCCACGAGGGCTTGTGGGATGAAACCCACGAGGGCTTGTGGGATGAAACACACGAGGGCTTGTGGGATGAAACACACGAGGGCTTGTGGGATGAAACACACGAGGGTTTGTGGGATGAAACCCACGAGGGCTTGTGGGATGAAACCCACGAGGGCTTGTGGGATGAAACCCACGAGGGCTTGTGGGATGAAACCCACGAGGGCTTGTGGGATGAAACACACGAGGGTTTGTGGGATGAAACCCACGAGGGCTTGTGGGATGAAACACACGAGGGTTTGTGGGATGAAACCCACGAGGGCTTGTGGGATGAAACCCACGAGGGCTTGTGGGATGAAACCCACGAGGGCTTGTGGGATGAAACCCACGAGGGCTTGTGGGATGAAACCCACGAGGGCTTGTGGGATGAAACCCACGAGGGCTTGTGGGATGAAACCCACGAGGGCTTGTGGGATGAAACACACGAGGGCTTGTGGGATGAAACCCACGAGGGCTTGTGGGATGAAACACACGAGGGCTTGTGGGATGAAACCCACGAGGGCTTGTGGGATGAAACCCACGAGGGCTTGTGGGATGAAACCCACGAGGGCTTGTGGGATGAAACCCACGAGGGCTTGTGGGATGAAACACACGAGGGTTTGTGGGATGAAACCCACGAGGGCTTGTGGGATGAAACCCACGAGGGCTTGTGGGATGAAACCCACGAGGGCTTGTGGGATGAAACCCAGGAGGGTTTGTGGGATGAAACCCACGAGGGCTTGTGGGATGAAACCCACGAGGGCTTGTGGGATGAAACCCACGAGGGCTTGTGGGATGAAACACACGAGGGTTTGTGGGATGAAACCCACGAGGGCTTGTGGGATGAAACCCACGAGGGCTTGTGGGATGAAACACACGAGGGTTTGTGGGATGAAACACACGAGGGTTTGTGGGATGAAACCCACGAGGGCTTGTGGGATGAAACCCACGAGGGCTTGTGGGATGAAACCCACGAGGGCTTGTGGGATGAAACCCACGAGGGCTTGTGGGATGAAACACACGAGGGCTTGTGGGATGAAACACACGAGGGCTTGTGGGATGAAACACACGAGGGCTTGTGGGATGAAACCCACGAGGGCTTGTGGGATGAAAGCCAGTTGTAGTTTTTCAGCAGGAATCACAAGTTTAGACATGCTGAATTTCCAATGGGTGGAGAACTCTGCATACATACCCTGTCTGGACTATGATGCACTTTATATTCAATACAACAGAACACATGCTTAAATGGGACGAAAACGTGAATTTGCCCATCTAGCTTTTTTATGCTTGTTTTTTTAAAGGAAGAACATTGGGGTCTGCTTTGTAGAGCCCAACTTCCCATATACTGCATATCATCTCCCAAGACCCCCCCCACAGAACCTTTTTCCTACCCTTGACAATGGTAACTATGCATGCGTTTCAGGGTATGACTCTACCAACAGGGGTAGGGTGATTACTCATAAATTTCACAAACCTATAAGTTTGTGGTTGGTCACCTACTTTTGGAGGTAAATGCACCAAAGAACACCCATAAACCTGCCAATAGCCTACCTTGAGATTACAAAAATTCCACCATCCTGGCACAATTCCCCAATTTGGAAATGCACTTCAGAAAGGTAACATTTTGCAAATTTTGATTCTGTGAATGAGGACTGGGAGTGTCCCCCCAAAGCTACACTAAGTGAGCATAAACTTTGCATTTAACTCTCGGAGACCATGCAAAATCAGTGATATGCAAAATGACACAAATAGAAAAACTCCATCCACACTCATGCGCAGTTTAGAAACAGTACTTTATATGCCAATCTGTACACTACAGTACCCAGTAGACCTATATCCAAGGACCACACTCCCCGTCAGGCACATGCAGAAGATGTAGGTTTGCAGATTTTCACTGGTTAGCATCCACTATTTAAAAAACCTCAGGATGCTCTCCTCCTCAAAAAACAGAATCACTTTACATGGGATATGGCGGCAGAGGGTTTGTGCTTGGTTGATTTTTATGGGGAATTTATCTTTTGCACTACATTTAGAAAAACAGACTGTCATGAACATCATCATTCTTATTCTGGTCAGTGGAACAGTGTTTAACGACGTTATTAGGCATCTCCTCCGTATGGATCAGAACACAGTCAACAGCAACAAAGCTGTCCCCGATCACTGTCAAGAATATTCTTTTGATAGCATCGCAGAGGGGTGCGCATGAGAATCAGTAATACCTCACTATAGAGAGCAGTACAGCAGCCATCTCCAGTGCAAATGAAAAACACATGACAGCTGGTGGTGGGAGTGAATCAAACAAAGAAAAGACAATGTCAAAAGAAGACGGTCTGCGGCCTCTCACTTAAATGTTTTGCTTGATTATTCGCATATGCAAGTGTGTATAAGTGGTAGCCACAAATGATGTTCTTTCTAACAGGGATGGCCCTTTGAAAACATAATAACTCGTTATTTGCTATGAATACTCCAAGTAGCAGACATATTCAGACATATCCAAGAAGATCTGAAAGCAGTGTCGCTGTGCTGGTCCCAGTCTCATTTCACAAACGTTCTGTAGCAGGCAACCTAAATGATACTGTAGGCAAAAATGGAGAAAATCATCCTTCCACTTAATTAGGCAGTAGAACAGACTCCTTTCCCATTAAAGCGGTTCTTAACATTTTGACTTCTGTGGACCAACGCTGAATCACTACTGGAAGAAGAGGATCGCCGCCTAAACAATTTATATGATTTAAACCTCAAAACAATACCCTAAGTATAGAACTAAGTATATATAAAAAATACAAGAATTCTTAAATATTTTATTTAATTCACAACCAAAACATAGGCGAACATCGAAATTTCAATGGGAAGGCTGTAGTGTTTCAAAAGTTTGGTTTTATTTCTAGGAGACGAGGCAACATGCTGGAATTTAGCATACCTCTTTAACTTGCTTGCTCCTAATGCATACTTTCTTTTTCTTGGTGCATATCAGTGCTTCAATTGAGGCCACCAATCGACCATACTAGATTCCGTTTGCTGCACTTGCAATCCTTCCACGTATCAGGATAAGGATACAAACACAATTTTTCTACTCCAAATTCAAATTTCTTCACATTTGTAAAGTGTTTTAAAATGTTTAATTTTCAGTTTTGCTTGTTTATTTATATACACTTTATTAATCTGCTAATATTATGTCATTTTCTAAACAGTCACATCCCATGAGTAGGCCCAGGGGACCGTGGAGCACAGATTTAGGCCCACTAGTCTACATTAACACTCGTATGACTCCCCTTTGACCCCCACTTGATAGAGTATTCCCCTCTAGAAGTACAAAATAGGCAGAATCTATATTTGTGCACATTTCCCACTGGAAAACCCTAAACTCAACAGCAAGGATTTAAGCAAAGGCTTATCATAATACCATTATCTACAGGTAGACTAGAAAGCCAAGGAAAACAAAGTGGCAGCACAGTTGACTTCAGCAGATTTAGCGCTGGTGTCATAACACGAGTCTTGACCACAAAGAATTTTAGTCTTGCAGGACTGGAAGCTGTATTGTGTTGGGTGGTCTGTGGGGTTAAAGCGAATTAATAAACATTTTTGTGCTACAGACATACAATACGTTTATTCTGTGTACACCGACAGGGCTTGGTGACGTTGGGAGCAATAGCAAATCCCCTCCAGCGCTACCAACCAAATAGCCTCTAACAAGCAAGAAAGTCACAGCGGCCACCCATACAATATCCTGCTTTTTCATATGCTTATGGCATGCAGAACTTTACGTATGCTTAAATGTAGCATAGTACTAGTGCGAAAAGAATCCAGCACCGTCATTTAGGGGTAACCATTCTGTTGCTGCGTGCAACCCAAGTAGTTTACTTTGCCAACTCAGTGATTTCACTAAGCTGATTTCTTATCTCCCTGTGTTCATTTGGCTTTTGCTGCCATTAGTACATTTACCTGTGCCGCTTTTCTGTAACTGTTTAGTGACATGTTGCAGACTCGAGTTTTTATTAGAATCCATTGACTTATGTGAGACACTTCCTGAAAAGTTACCAGGGTGGAAAGGGCATACACATGTGGTGCAATGACACTGCAGGGTGAGTTTGAATTCGATGGCAAGGCATCTTTATTTGGAAGAAAAGTCCCTATGCACATAAAGAAAGGCCACAAAGTAGTTTTAAGCACCCAAGTGGCATCCATCACTATCATGTGCCTCACTAAAATGTGTTACAAATATGCGATCCATCTCAAAAGTCACCATCAATCACTACCAGGTAGGTACATGACAGGAACCACCACCAGCACACAGATCTGGAGTGTACTGTCAATCCAAAGGGCAGCTGCTGAGATAACACCCAGCGGGTGCTTTCATCACGACACTTCCACGGATTGCTCTGCACGGACTTCCAGTAAAAGCTCAATTTATGATTAACCTGCCTCATAAGCCCAGATTCCCGCACCAGCTACTTTCTGGCATCAAAAGGTTATGATAAGGCTCGAAAGCACACACGTGTTCTAGTGAAACTCCCAACGTCAAGACTTTAAACCCGGCACTGCCGAAAATATCTGCTAATTAGGACCCGATGTAACTCGGAGCTAAGTAATCTGGCATGCTTTTAGCAAGGTCTTACTTGAAAACGTTTTGTTTGATGCCGGACACTGAACAGTTGAGACAGCTTCAAATAAGCATTTTTTTATGACCTTCCGGCCCTTTTCGCCTCAAACAAAAAAACAAACACACACTACTAAACTACACTTCTCCGTGGAGCAGTTACAGACCCCAGTCTGCGATGTAAATGTTTGGAAAGTCATACCCCAGACTACCAAAAGGCGCTGGGATCTCTTTCTAATGACAAAGTGCGCGCTATAAAAGTGTCAATGAACTACAGCAATAAAGAGCCGTTGTTAAGGTACACGTCACAGGAAGGCCTACATACCACACACTTCTCTTCGAGCCCCTGCAGCTCCGAGAGACTCTTTCATCCCACATGAATGTACAAGCTAAAGCGGTAGATATGAAAATATGAACATTTTCCATAGTTTTATATAAGGCAAAGACAATGACGTTGAGAGTAAACAAAAAAAAAAGGGCAAAAATATTAACTGTAAGATGAAGTCGGAAGGTACAAGCATTCACGCATTTGCCAAAACATACTGAAAAAAGTAATCTGCGCCAGTGTTATAAAACCCTGAAATGCCTGGAGCAATTCACAGAAACGACGGAGACTTGTATGGGCCCTTTGAGGAAATTAAATTGCATTTTATCAAGTCTGGTTTAAAGAAAGGCTGGGTTAGCTGTGGGATAACATCGCAGTCTAATCATTAGTAGTCAGAAAACAGCCATGTAAACACATCAATTATGGGCCAGCGCCAAAAGCCCTTGAGATCCCGGGGATTAACAGCCAATCCTCTGTTTTACAAGCTCACATCAAAAGGAATATTAATAAGAGGAGGGGCGAGGCGAAGGCCTGTCAGCATAATTCAGTCAGTAAAACAAGGCCTCGTTTTCTTCCCTTGTGCTGAAACAGGCTCATGGAAGAAGCTGGCATTAGCTTCAGAATATGGCGCTGCCAATTACACTGCATTTTTTCAACAGCTGAAGCTGGCTAAGCGACCAGGCATCTGCAAAAACTGAAGGAGAATGGCCTCATTGTTGAATCAACAGGCACAAGCAGGGCAAGAGAAGCTATCAAGCCATTAGATAATGGCACGATTTTGCATATCACCTACGAAATTCCAGCGCCGGCTCCCAAAAATGTTAAGTTAAATGAAAAAATAAGCAAGTTTGTGAATAGTTTCTTTAGGCAAAGCTTACAATGCAGCCTGTTTCTTCAGATTCTGGCCAGAAACACAAACCTCTGTATGCTGACCTGGTACAGCACAAACAAAATAACACCACACACACATCCAAAGTGTGTACAACAGCTAAGATATTCAAATGTGCTCATAAAGGGTATTTTCCACACGGCTAGCCATACACAACCAACAATCATATGGACAATTAGAGGATAAACCCTTGGACAGTGTCCCAGTATTCAGTCCTATATACATCGAAAGCGGGCTTCTCCAACGAGGAGCTCATGAGCTACTGGTAGCTCTCCAGCTACCTGCAAGTAGCTCTCCCGTATGCCGTCCAGCCTAACAAATAACAAGCTTTTGTTTGGCTGAATTAATTTATACAAACATAAATTAACAAAGAGTGTATCGGAGATGAAAATGTGTATATTTCCAAAACTGATAAGCTGAAGTTTGGCAAAAAAGGTTGAATTTCCAAAATATATTTAAATCTAATATTAAGTGATAAATGATGTGGCAATGGGTAGGCTAACTGCTAACATTACTACCTACTGTATCAGTATGTATTACCCATGCAAAGGCATTCCAAATTGGCAAAGCCCTAGTTTACATTGCTGCTGGAAACCCAGCCTAATGCATGGATATGTTTATGGCAGATACATTTGCATAGGGTGGCCACTAATGAAATCTTGTCTGATGTGGTCATTATTACAACACTGACAATATAAGTAGCTCAGGATGATTTTCATTTACCATAGGTAGCTTTCATGTGGGAAGCTTTGGCTATAGCTGGAGACCAGAGTAGGCAGATGTTTGTCAGTGGAAAGACAACGAAAAAAAAAAAACAAGAAAAAAACCTAGGAGTGTAGTCAAGCAGACCCGATGGAGGCATCAGTCGCACCAAGAGAATAGTAAAGTGAGCAAACAGAAATGAATTAAGACCACCTCCAACATCAGAAACCTGGTGGATTTCAGCAGCTGGGACATTTGTAACCGTACTGACGAACCAGGCATGCCTTTTCGAAAAGCCTGTACAGCTGTGACGCAGAAAAGGCCACTAATGAAATCTTGTCTGATGTGTCATTACAACACTGTAGTAGTAGTAGAAAAGCTTTATTCGATTGTTTTGAAAAACAGTCATAAAAGCACAGCATGAAAGAAAACATTTCACAGCATCAATAAATAAGTTACACAGATAAAAAATATTAAACTGAGAAGCTTTCCTAATCAAATCATGGCCAGACATTTTCTATAATAAAGGACATTTTAAAAAAAATTAGAAACACTAAAAATGACATGTACATTGTCCAATTGTTGCAGCACTAAAAAGGCGGGGCGACATTGACGTAGGCTAAGTTATTTAAGAATAGGTTTTAAAAACAGGGTTCGTGAGGCAGAGTAGTATTTACAAAAAAGAGTGACATGAATCATAGACTGTAATGAGACACTGTCACAAGGACAGGGCAAGAGGCATTGAGACCAATCATGTGTCGTGGGAAAAGTAACAAGACAATGGAAGGTTCCCATCCTAAAACGGGTCAATAAAAATCTTTCATAAGCACTAGGAACAATAGTTAAATATGGTTGTATGTTAAAAGTACTTAACACCAGCTGATTGTGCAGGACAGTTGGCTTCACAATCTCTGTCGTTAGTCTCACGGATTCTAACAGAGACAGAGCCTTATGTTTTAAGTCCTTCCTCGATATGGAATTCGAAGAACTGGGGTTAGAAAAAAGTTCTGGGAGACCAAGGTCAATTAAAAAGTTAAAAACATATTTGAGCCACGGTATCTTCAGGGCCCCTTCCAGTTTCATAATGTCTGAAAGGATTTCTCGATTCAACTTCGTTTCATCCTTGGACCAAAGTCTATGCCACAGAAGTACCGGTTCAAGCTTGATTAAGTCGGAAATATACGGGAGGCCTAGTTCAGCGTGGCAAACATATGTGGGGGAGCCGGAAGGAACAGATAAAATATATTTTAAAAATGAATTTTCAACCCTTTGAATTGGTAACAGCTCAGCAAAGCCCCAAATCCCACTCCCATAAGATGCCACAGACTCACATTTGGCTTTGTAGATTTTTAAGAGTTCCACAGGAGGTCTTTTGCCCAGTTTCCTTGCAAAGGCAGTTAACGCCATGGTTGTACGCGCAAAGGCCAGTTTTTTGACAGAAACTGCGTGTGTCCACTTGTCATTATTGGCAAAAGGAATACCTAGGTACGAGAATCTGGGCGTAACAGCGATTTTTTGACCTGACAAGAACATGTCCTTGCATTTCTTTATGCCACTGCCACATCGCATTATGAATGTCTTAGCGATGTTTACTCTCAAACCCAGGTTATTCATGAAACCAGAAAAACTATTCAGTACACGCTGAAGGCCAACTTGAGTGCGGGACATTAAAACTGCGTCGTCCGCGTATAGTAATGCCGGTATTACAACACTGACAATATAAGTAGATAAGGATGATTTTCATTTAACATAGGTAGCTTTTATTCAGCGGTGGCGGCCATAAGCAAAGGGTGGTGGGCAGGAGGCGTCGCACGGGGGGGGCGAGGTTAGGAAATACAATATAAAATAAAAATAAACACCTTCATCCGCCGGCTGCCTCCAGCGTCGCGCTGCCTCTCCTCTTTGTGGGTGAGGTCCCAGCAGCCCCTGGGATGGACTTCCATCCAATCCCCATGCTGCAGAGCAGGGTGGGAATTGGTCTGAGCAGGCAAGAAAGACGCCCTGCTCAGACCAGGGAGTCTGTGGGGTTTCTCCAGCCCGGCTGCTCAATGCAGCTGGGCTGGAAAAAATCTAAGTGCGCATGTGTGTTTTGGTCGACCTGAGACGGCCGGCCAAAAGACATATGCGCACTTAGGGAGTGGAGTGCACATTGCACTCCTACTCCCCCCCTCCCATGCCTCAGCCCCGCCCCTCCCAACACCGCTGGCTAAGAGCCGGCAAATATAAAGTAAAACGATGCAAGAACATAGTTTTATTTTACATTTGCTGGCTCTGAGCCAGGCAGTGGGGCGACGCTCCTCCACCATTGCGGAGGAGCCGCCACTGCTTTTATAACAGAAAAGGTTGGAGATCCCTCGTCTAAAGCCACTACCCTCCACCGTTTCTTTCAATAAGCTCTTTAGTAAGTGAGAGGCAACTACATAGACAAAGGTGAATCTCCTTCACAGACTTGTTTCTATTGGAACTTATGTGAACCAACAGGTGAACTTGTATTTTAAATTGGGTGTGCACTATAGATGCCAGAAGAGGAAAAACCACACACCTACTAACAAGTGCTGCTCTACCTGGCTAACAGGCTCGAACATGCTACCGGTTGTAGAACAATACACGGAGCCAGGATGCATTAATTATTTTCCTTTCAAGGCTTCATTACATCTCTATTACCTTGATAACAGGCATTGGCAAAGCCAATAGGTCTAGCCTATAGGATCTATTGCATGGCTAATCTAGTTTCTTTTTTTTCTTTTCTTTACAAAAGCACTATGATGCCTCGTCATTTTGTAGTCACATGACAACACGCATGCCTATGCCTACAAAATAAAGAAAGCATCTCAGAATATGAGATGGACTTGTAAATAAAAAAGTAGCACCAAAAGTGTTTTTTAAAAAAAACAACAGGAGAGTGGGTTGAGGGCACACAGGGGAAGGGGAATGAAGCAACTTTAAGGACCGGTAGGGGGAGATGGGCATGAATAAAAGGACTACATGGAAATCTGGGTGGGGGAGAGCAGTAGACAGGCAAAAAAGGACAACGTGGAGCACTGGAGGGCATGAGAGATATGGTTGGGCGGACAGGACACAGTGAGAGAGAACAGTATGGAGTGCTGGGTGGGGGAGAGAAGCACACAAACAATAGAACAAGGTGGATCGCTAGGGTGGGTGGAAAAGCACACCAGGAAGACAGCTGGAAAAGATATGCACTCTCATGGAGTGTTTTATGAAAAAGAAAAGCAGACAATCGTGGGTGAACAGAAGGAGCCAATCTGAGCGGAAACAGGCTATGGTCCACGCGAGGGTCAAATACATGTTGCATGGACTAAAGCAAATAAAGTCGAAGAATAGAAAGCAAGCAAATGTGAGTGACAAAACACATAGCTAATGGTAAGCAATGGGAGGAATTAATTCCTAGGTATGCCTTCAGCATGTCGACAATATGTCTTTCCAACCAGATAGCTGCATTGTCTGGTAGGCTTCGAACTAAGAAAAGAAAAAATAAGCACTACGATGCAGCGTTGTCATTTTGTAAGTGGGCACACCACACATACTTGGACCTACAAAATGCTTGATTTTCTTTTTATTTACTGATGTAGTAGGATGGTTAATTAAAAAACAAAGTGTGAAAATGTTTTCTCTTTTCCTAAAGTGGGTGAGAAAAGCAGCATGGAAGGTGCGGGTGAAGAAAAGCAACGCAGAGGTCGCAAGGGTGACAGGAAGCAACACAAGTGGGGTGAAGCAACCCAGATGGTGGGGTGGCTAAAGCAGCAAGCAAGGTGCGGGTGGAGGAAGCAACGCGAAGGGGAGGAAGCAGCAAGGGCGAGAGAGAGAGGAACGTGGAGTGCAGGGGGAAGAGAAGCACATGGGCAGGGAAAGAAGCACACACATGTGAGGACAAAACAGATGGGGTAGGTGTAACTGCAGAGGACAGAGCAACACGGAAAGAGACAGTGGTGGGAAGAGAACTATATGAGGGAAACAGCTGGAAAACACATGCACTCTCACGGAGTGCTTAACCAAAAAGAAACAAGTAGTGCCTGAAAAGTGAATAGTGGAAGGACACACGGAATGAAGCCACGCTGCAGGGGAGGGATAAACACAAGAGAAAGCAAATACCATACAAGCTCACAAATACAAAGCAAGCAAATGAGAGTGACAATAAAGCCAACCAATGGAGAGCAATGGCATAGCTCTAAGCCTACGGTAAGCTAATAATGGGTCTTTTCACAAAACAGACAGCTTACACTGTCAGCTATGCAAGACCTTAAAAGAGCACACCCAAAACACCACATTCGATGAGTTCCCACATACCATTATACGCTTAAAAAAAACGAAATTGCATTAAAAGTCATGAGAGTTTTTCCAAATCATGTGGAAGGGTTTACGATTGTATTTCTTTATTTATTTTTTTAATGTAAAAAAATCCAACAAGCCTTGCCTACATAAGTGAGACAAACTATAGGCATTCTGCGATAAAATTAAAAAAACATTTTAAAAAAAAGGATTCATATATCATAATTCTCCAAACAATTTGATAACTACGTTGTGGTGGCCAAGTACATGCATTGCACACATAGAATTCCGCTACTATAAATTGGCTTTCTGTTCCACAGAGCACAGTTAAAAAAAAAAAAAAAGTATTGTTTAGTACATCTGCCAACGCTTCCTCATATATCACTATTTTCTTTACACGCCCAGGGTGAAAGGCATATATTAACAAGAGCACTTTGTAAACGCCACAGTTTGTTCCCCGAAGTTCCACTCACTAAAAGGAACAGTACATTAAGAAGCAGAACATGTTGACCATTGGTATGCAAATACCCATGTGAAGGGCCACAACTCTTGCAGTTTAATCAATGTAGCCCTCGACCTGGCTCCAGACTGTGTCCACATTTTGAAAAAAATCAAAATGTCATGATCAGTGGGTGTGGAACATACACCTTTTGCAACGGTTCAAACCGGATTTCTATTTTAATACCCTTACAATTAAAGGAGTGACTCCGGATTTTCAACTGCACAACTTCACACACTCTACATACATACAAATAAAATTTAACAAGAGATATTTATAAACTGGCATAAAAAAGTGCTTCAAGCACTTGCTGCCATCTCAATATTACATTTGCCTGTAACACGTTGGTCAGTCAATCCCATTTAGCAAGCAAATTATCTGGAGTAGTTAAAAGAATTTTAAATATCAGAATATTATATTCCACGTCTGGTCAAATGAGGTAGCTCCAGGCACTTTCTAATTGACAAAAAAGTTGAGTTTTCAACCAGGCATCAACAGAACATAGCTACACTTTTGGCTACAAGTCTGCTGAGTTACAAGGCAGAGAAACAAACGTGCTGGATATCACTGTTGGCTTGATTACTGGTGCCCCTACTGGTTTTATCACCAGTGAACTGGTGACTCTGCTGGTTAGATTACCGGTAGCTCAGTACGTTTGATCACCGGTGGCTCGGTTGGTATGTTCATCGGTGACTTTGCTGGGTTGATCATCCGTGGATCTGCTAGTTTTGCCACCAATGGCTCTGCCACCAAAAGTACAGGCCAACTTTACAACATCAAAGAACTCAGATTGATTAACATGACGAGGAAGCAATAGAAACATGGCGCTGTTATCAAATGTATGACTTTTGGGCATAAAAGCAATATAACCTGTGTGCCTTAATAAATCTTTGCATGCCCGTGAAAGAGAAAGATAGCAACAAGAAAACAGTCCTCTAGCAAATAGCTGCACCCCTCGAAGATAATCCAGGAAACAGTTATACCATCTGTCCACGGTATATGCAGGGACGATCAAAGCAAGTAACTAAATCTCTTAAATTCTGCAGTAGAATGAAATAATGAGAAGTTTCCTTTACAAATTCAATCATTGCTATGGCACTGCTAAATACTTTTTTAGTATCATACATCATACAGTTAACCACGTCAAAAACAAATCATGCACACACACCATCAACATGAAACTGTCAAAAGAGCACCCTTTCTTTGGTTTGGGAAATTGCTCAATCACCAATCTGCTTCCTAAACCACGGGACTGGCTAAACTCATCCTTCACACTACTTCAGGTCTCTTTATGTGGAACGGATGGCCACAGCCCCAGAGAAATTGGGTTCAAGAACACGTCTGGCATACACCACATGACACCATTCTGAGACCCTCATAGGATCCGGCAAGCGATACTTCAGCCAGCACAATAAATGCGGCAAATATATTTTTCCTTTTCCTTACAGTTACTTCAAAGCATTGAATTATGTGTAAATTTAGAGTGCAACAATCTCGAGTTACACAAATCGCAAATCATTAACAACTTCAAGTTTGCATTGATGGGACTCTAGCACTGAGACTAAAACAACAAGTTGTATAAACCTTTGATGTTTTTCACCCATCTTTATGTGCCACTCACAGACGCAGATGATGCTACTACAACAGGCGCTGAAAACAATACAGTTCTTGTTCTCCTACCCACTGCCAACCCATGATTTCCAAATATTATCACTTCCCATCCAATTGCATACCAAATTGTTGTCCTTTTACTGCCCATACTAGCTAGCAGTGGCACTTCTGCTGCTCTCAATCATTGCTCTCTCCATCTGTCCATCGGATATCGTACTTTCCTTGGTGCTCATCTTTCCCGTTGTTCTCAGATAATACTGCCACACAGTTTGTTTGAAGGCATACTTGTCTCTTGCTTTCTTCTCCATGGCCTTTGTTGCCATTTAAGAAACAGAGATGGCTTTAACTCCTCTTTGCTACAAAAAGTGAGTCTTCTTTCCACCTCCAATTGTTTTGGGCTGTTGTATTAACTTCATCCTTCTGCTCAGGTGGATGCCAAACTTGGCAGCCATTTGCAACTGCCTTCTTTTTCACACTTTGGAAAGTGATAATGTTCTGAGTAAGGTAAAATCATTGAGTGCAATCACGAATAAGTCATGATATAGAATTATTGTCTGGGTTTGCCAAGGTTTTATAGGTTAATGTAATGACCATATACTAAGTATTACACGCATTGTGACCCCACTACTGCCAAGCAAATGGGACATCGACCTCTGCTTCAGCAACATTTTAAAGATTACCCCCAAGTGGCAACACAAAGAGTATGTTTTAAAATTGTCACAACAGACGTGGATAATCCATTCACTTTGTGCTGCCCCTACTGCGCTACAAGCTCGAGAGGATCTTCTGTAGGGAGAAAAGGGGCTAAAAATGCATTAGACGCATGGGTTAAAAACATAAACGAACAGATAAAACTTTGCAGAGCATAGGCTAGTTCTGCTGTTTTACTTCCACTGACCGACTGCTTCAAAATTCTTGTGGCCTTGTGTTTCCCAGAGAACTAATCGCCTGCTGTGTGAAAGGCCAAGAGTACTGAAGGGGCACCATGAATGGGAAAAGCAGGCGGTGTCAGCAGAAAGGCCCCCCATGGAGAGAAGGCTGCATATGCTCCCAGTGCACACACAGCTTTCCAAAGCCGCCATTTCACCCAGAGAACGTGAACAGCAGAAGACTGTATTGACTATCTCACTGTCCTCAGATATGCATGAAAATGAGCAACCACGCGCAAAGCACGCAGTTAAAAACACTTTAAAGGCACTGGTGCTGAATACTGTACTCCAATAAACCCTTCATTGATATTCAGTGTTTGGCAAATGAGAGCGCCATCAAAAACTAGGAAGAGAACCGTGAAGAATAAATGCTATCCGAGAGCGAGGCTTGTACTTATGCAGCGCTAATGACCGTCTTAAAAGAACCATTCTGCACGGTTACATCCTTTTCAGATTCACAGCTGCAGTCTCACCAGAGCAGCCACACATCATAATCTCTGACATCTCGGCAGTGAGAAAGCTGCACAGATTGAGAAGCCATTACACCGCCAGCTAAAGGTCACTGCAAATGCAATTCCACTCAAAAATAATTAGCCGCCATACATAATATTCAGATATGGGTCTCAATGTTAGCATCTCATTGTTGTCACACCCATTTGCCATGCCATGGTATTAGTGCATATGTGCATTTTTACTTGACCCATAGAGCATCTTGCCGTTTTTTAAGCCAAAAAGCGTGAGATAAACAGCAGTAAACCGGCCCATCTCACAACTTGCTGGTTACGAGGCCCCACACCCTCTGAGGATTTGTGACCTGAGGCGTATCAAATTAAATGGTGTAAACACAATATTTAACATTTTTTTCCCGAACCAGTTTTCCACGGAATTCCTCTTACTTTTGTTTCCACTTTAAACCGTTCTTCCATGTGGTGTGTCGCTGTGTAAAGCATTTACCCCTCCCCCGCCTTCTACTGCATCCCAAGGCAGCTCTTTTACAAGTTAAAGAAACCATGTGGATACAAATCTTCTTTCAATAAATTAGTCACAGGCCTTGTGGGCAAGCAAAAAAAGCAAATACTCCTCCGTTCTGAGATTCCCAACCACATCCTCCACAGAAAAACACTACTTCTCTCCCCAGTACTCTTTCCAATTATCACACACACACTGGTGCACACAGGATGAAAGTTTCTGCATAATGCAAAAGATTATTCTCTCAACTTAGCCCATATTTGCTTAGTCATTAAATAATTCTCCATTATACTTTGAAAATTACTTTAGTAGAAAAGCTGAAGTGACATTTCTCAGTGTCACCTAAAATTAGCCATACAATTTCAAGCATATTAACAGATTTAATACATCCATTATTGCAAAGCCCAACAATCAATACATAGAAACCAACTGAAAGTTTCAGCTAAACCACAATGCAAAAATATGTCAAAGAAGTGACCAAAAAATTAAGAAGACCACTATATTATGATAGCTTTCTGCTGGACTGGAGATGTTCGTAGGGGTGTGGAAGCGAAGAGAGATGGTAAAGGGCTTCACTACATTCAACCTTTCACATTTTGCAACAGTAGTGTTCTTTTTCAATACCTGGCTTGGGGTTAGGCCAACACAGTGTGAAATTTGCAACAATGGTGGTCTTTTTCAACCTCAATCAAATGGTGGTCTTTTTCAACCTCAATCAATCTATAAAATGTAAAAAAAGAATATATTTTTGTCCACAATGATCACCCATCATGAAAGCAGACCACATGAGCCTAAATTTATGTTCAGTTCTTGGATCACTATCAGTAGTCTGTGTCCACTGATAGGGAGAATCCCGCACACACGAACAGCACTGCATCTCTCTAGGGCCTTTGAACATCTCACTATTTTGTGTAATGTTTTTATTTAGAGCCTTTAAATGTGCCAATTGTTGTTTGCAAGTCATTTTAGGGAGCTGGCTCATGCTACCGGAAGTTAGTAAGTATTAAGGATAACAAAATAAGTTGCAAACCATTCTTCGTAGAAGAATGCAACGTTCTTGCTTTGAATAGCTATGTTTTAGCAGATTTTCTCATGATATGAAGGGAAATAATTTGCCACCATGAGGGTAGCCAAAAGGGTAATATTAATGTTGATATTAATATAATGAGGGTAAACGATAAGGTACATGTGAGCAGCACGGAGGAGGTCAGGCTTGAATTTAACAACTAATATTTATTTATAAGTTTCATATAGCGCTACATTGTTTAATAGCAACTGCTTATGCGTTTATCCAGCAATGTATGCAAATTTGACCTTAAGAGCCTTTTACTACGATGCAACATGTATCTAAAATAAAGTGTTTTATATACCGACCACACAATGCTGTACAGGACGAGGTTTTGCAATTACGTTGTTTTATTGTATAAAGTTAGTGGTGTGGCACTGAATTAGCTTTCATTTGTCAACATTTTATCAAGCAAACCCACTAAAAAGTTTTTATTTGTATTTTAAAATAATTAGATTTTTCTGAAAACGTCAAATCCATTTTATGTCTGTAATGGGATACAAGACAAAATATTAACTAACATATGCAATTAGAGGTGGGCTTTTTAACTAACTTATATAGCAGTTATCCGAAAGCCTTTTTTTGTGTTGACAGTGGGTTTTATACTTTTTGAGCTGTTGATTTCCCAATTTTTTGAGAATGCAAAGAAATCAGCTTACCCCATTTTCATGCCAAATAAATCACCTTACTCCGTGTTCTGGCAGCCCACGATAAAGAAGTCCAGTTTTGGATCCATTTAAGTAGAAATATATTTTATGCACTTTAGACGTGACATATCTGCGTGTGAAACTAGGATTTGGTCCTCGCTAAAGGACACATGAATGCGATTCTGTAGCACTAACTCACAAGACTCACAACTTCGCCTGTGTATGACTTAAACAATAGTGGGGTAATTGGTCCCCAAAATAACCAATTATAAAGTGATGATCTCTTTTAGAAATGTCGCCATTACTATGAAGCAATTGTCTCAAATGGTCCACGTTGTCAAATGTCAAAGATAAGGCCAATACAGCTTCATGCTGTTTTTATTGCAAACTTGCAAAAAAATTCTCTCTTTAGGGATAGTGCTATTTCTACCAAGCAGACTCCTTGAAATACTTTTATCTCAAATGCCACAATATTTGGGATTTACATATCTGAAAGTTAAGGAGGAGTACTGGGCTATGTCATGGTTAATACGATTTCAAATATTAAACAGCTATTTCTACCATTTGCTGTTGACATTAAAAACTACGGAAGGCAGTCAGCCCTATAGATTACACAGAACTACAAAAAACCCACAGAAAACCTCAGTACAGGATTATACCGAAGGTTTAAACTTTGAATCAAAATCATCATGAAACATCGTGCGGAGGATTAATATAGTAAAAGGACGAAAAATGGAGCATAAAATATGCCACGGTAGCAAAAAAACTTACATTTCTATAGTTGGCAGCTTTAAAAATAATAGATATAAAATCCATAAAATGAATTTAATGTGTATAGATAAGAATGAAATTCTGGTGACCACAATACAAATAGATTGGCAAACTTGAGAATGGTAATAAATGAGGATAAGAATCAACAGGCATTAGGTTTTAACATAAGAAGGAAGATGTAAGAGTTCCATATCCCCAGTATGTGAAAAACTGTGCTTAAAGTCACAACAAAAACATGACCCAAGTAATCAATGGGGAGTAATCACCAAGAAGAGAATCATATTCTTAAAAGTAAAAAGAAAAAACTCATACAGAAGAAATCATTCATAACTAGGAAAGAAAAGAGCATTTAACAAGGGGGAATGGCTTCCTAGACGGGATGGTAAAAGCACCAGACTACAAGACTTCAAACATCACCTTGATCAAGTAATGAGATCACATTTTACAGCAATGGCTCTTACAGCACAGCAGGGGCTGTTCTTTATGGTCCATGGGTTAGCTTTCAAACACAGATTTGTGATTTCAAGAGAGATGACATGAAAGCATCAAAAAGGAATCAAAGACAGTTGCCTGTATGCAGCTAATGGAGAGGCAAAAGTCATAACATTGTGTAATATTCAAATAGAAAAAATCTTTACAAAACCTCGATCATCACTATACCTCAATTTGCGACCACAAAGGTAGGGTTACTGCCATAGTAGCACGGAGAATAGTCGCTACTTAAGGAAATAAGTGAGCAACGAGTCAATAGACTGTACAGTGCAATAAAGGCGTAACCTTGGAGTCATCCTACAAAGGACATTTGTCTTATAGGTAGGTGTCTCGCTTTTTATACCACTATTGTAAGCAATGGATTGTGAATTTGAAATATTAGGCAGCTAAGGTGACAATGGTGGACACCGAATTCATAAACTTAAATTAGGGCTATTATGGGATTTATTTTTGGAGCATTTATGTTTGTAATACCCATATATTGTTTTTCATGAACACATTAAATTTTACCTAATATATTCGCACATTCATTTAACAGTTAAAATTAAACACCGACTTTAATGCCAGTCAGTTTTAGCATTAAATGCTGACAAATATAATATCACAATACACTCGTAAAAATATTAGCGTTATAGTACAAACAAATTCACATACAAACCTATTTAAAAACGTTTCATAACGTTTTTTAAGCTCCCTATTCTGCCGATCTGCCCAGGTATTGATTGGCCTGGAATAATATGTTGTGGTTAATAAGACCATTTTTTTAAATCTTGCTATTTTTAAAAATCACACCGGTGAGTAAAAACATTCTTTCCTCTCTGTACTTATCTGTAGAAATCATTAACAATGGAAAACTGGGAGGTTCAGTTATAAAATCACTAAATAAAATGATGGACGGAGTGTTGAATCTCTTCAAACACTCACCCCCAGTCACAGATCTGGGTTTAATCCACTGTTATTTTGCTTGCCACGTCACCCCAGTTTGGACCCAGCCATATGCAAATCAGTCTTGACCCTGCTCCCTATGGGAACAGTCCAGCCCGAACTGCCAGGCCAGGTCCTCCCTGCACAGGAAACAAGCATCCTGGGAGTAGGGTCAATACTTATTTGCATATGGCTGGGTAGCAGAGGAAGGACACAAGTCAGCCAATCACAGAGATATTTTTGTGAGCCCACTCCACTGAGGCTCTGTTGTGCTTTACTTTAACTGTTTTTTTTTTTCATTTTCATTTTAACCTTGTCATACCTTTCTTAATTGTAATGACAGCTAACTGGTAGTTTAGGCCTGTAAAACTGATCACAAAAATGAGACAAAAAAGGCATTAAAATTTATATTTATGCTGCATTCAATCAATTGAAGTTCCTCTTTTACACTGGTTGTTCTTTGTTTGAATATTTTCTTACTTCTTCCACACTGGATAGCCGTTTTCTCCTGCACATGTCCTGTTTATATCGGAAACTGCATGATGCCTCTGAGCCTGTTTCAGGCTGCTTCTCTGCGTGTTACATACAAAATGCACCCAAGACACTGACACTGAAGTCATGCTGATGCTTCAGGGTCCCAAGGGACCCTCTTAAGAATCCTCTTATGATACATGTTGACAACTGGTTATTGGTAAATAACCTTAAATTGAACAACCCAGTGGTGTAAGACAGACCTCCCCTTAGATTCCATCTGGTCTCGTTCAACCGACTTTTGGTCTTCGTCTTTGGGCACTTTCCCAGCTGCTACGCAAAAAAAATTAGGGGGTACTACTTGATAAAGAATGTTCTTTGCTCTAGATTACTTTTGTTGAGCAATCCTGTTGGTTCAATTTTATGACTATAAATAATGGGTTGTTTTATATCTTGACTTTACTTTTTGTGCATTGGGCCTTTAATGACCTTGTTCCAGCATGTCTGGCTCTGAAATTTCACATGTTGCTTTTTTTCACAAGCTTTTATGCAGAATCAAGAAACAGTGCACAGTTGGCGTATCCAATTTTTTTAGGTCTCGCTTACTCGACAGCGCATGTTATGACATGTATAGCCAGCTTACAGTGGGTTAAGAGTCCGCCCATTTCTTAGCATTGTTTAGCTTCATTGTCACTCTCATTTCCTTGCCTCTTATTCATTATCTTGTGAGGGCTTTACTTCCTCTTCTTGTGTTTGTCCCTCCCAAGAAACATGGAAGGATTACTAACGTTCTTCCACTACTTATTTTTCAGATACTAAAGTTTCCTTTTTGTTTAGGCACTACATCACAGTGCATGTGTTTTTCAGCTGCAGCCCAACTGTGCTTCTCCCCCCGCCCCGTCCTCGATGTTGAGCTCTCTCTCTCTCTTCTGTGTGCTTTTTATACTACCTGTTCATGTTGCTCTCTCGCCCGTTTACTTTAACTCCCACGCACTTCAAATTGCACTTTCTTTCTGTTAGTTTGCTTCTTCTCCCCACACCCTTGTGTTGCTTCCACCCTGCATTCTTTCTTGCTTCTCCCACTACAGTAATCTGTGATTCCACCACGCCCGCCTTCCGTATTGCTTACCTCCCCCCCCCCCACTTTGTTTATTCTCACCGGTGTTTCTCCCATTTGTGATTTACTCCAGAGATGCGGAGGGGATTTGGATATGCTTCTCCAGGGAGTAAATGACCTGCACACCTTTTAGATCAACTTTGCCCAGGAACAATCCCTGCAACTTCACTTGTGAAGGGGCACAGTGGCACCAAGAGCTCTGGGGCCTACAATCGTGGCCGTGGGTGTCACCGTGGGAGGAGGCCAGGCGCTCTGCTTGCTTTCACTGAAGTGCACACCTCCCCCCTCTGGCACTTAACACTAGTTGTGCTCCTGCCCTCCCAGAGATACTGCAGAGTGAGCGCTGCAGAGGAGCAAACCAGTCACTTCTTTCTGCTGCACAAGTTTTAGATTTAACTGCAAGGACTCCAAAGTTTTACATCACCACAATTTGTAGGTCTCACCTCCGAGACTGCTTTTTTTAGGCAATTGCCTATTAGAGAAAAGTGTTTGATCACATTGTAAGGCAGAAGCACTTTCCTTCCAGGGACAGCGTGAAGCTACTCCTCAATGTCTCCCAACCCCTATTTTGCCATGTAATAGCAACTGGTGGTTTCGAAGCACAAAAAAAGCAACAGCAAATAAAGTTGCTAACATCAACGTCTTGTCAGGGGTGGTAGGCAAGGCTATTGAATGTCATGTGAAAAAAGCCCCTGTCTCCATTGTAAGAGTATAATCAATAATTTAAATGTTTTATTTCTATTTTCTGCATTCTAGCTTGTTTAAAGAGGAACTTGGAGAAAGGTATGCAAAAGACACTGATAAACTGAATGCTTTTTCCATCACCAATAGCTCAGCAAGACATCAACATTACACTCCCTGTTCACAATATGACAGATTGGCTTACAGAAGCAATCCAAATGCTATAATTAATGAGGCAGCAGAAAATAAAGAGTACTTTTTACTGGCTGCCTCTTATTTTATTTGTTGAACATTTATGTAAAAATCCAAAAGTACCCTAACGCAAAGCAGGCAAGAGAAAGCATTCTACTTGCTGCCATGGAGAAAGAGCATTTCTCTTCACTTGTTTAATTTGGCAGTCAAACAAAAGGCACCATCTCACCCTGCCAACAAGCTGTGCCCTTTAGCTGGAAGCGGCCAGCTTTGACAGGTTCCCTTCACATTGCTAGGTCATACCAACCCTCCTGCTCCCTGGCCCCCTTTGTTCCTTTAAGAGTCCAGCAATGGGCTCCTCTTCACAGAACTATTGATGCCTTCCATCCCTTCTCTGGTGGGGCAGCGAGAGAGCCCGCAGCAGTATACCGGGCCTCCTAAAAATAAAGGCGATCATTCATCCCCTTGTACCGCAGTGCCTCATTCTTAACCTCCTTGTCCACAGCAATAGACTACAAAAATAGGTCTTAATCTGTAAACAAATGATTTGCTGTACAATTAAACCATTCACGTCCTTCTCCTTTTCTCTAGGTGTTTGGCCGCCTTCCAACCCCAAGGCACTTAGGTTGCTCTATTATTTAATGCTCATGACGGTTAAAAGGCGATAAGCTCATTTAGAGTTTATGAAACCATAAGCTATCAACAAAAGCCGCTAATGCTTCCAAGATGCACTGTAGCTTTCTGCCTCAAGACGCTGAGATATGAAAACAGGAGTAAAAAGGAAAATGTTTGAGCGGGTGGTGGAGGACCTACAAGTGGCTTACAATACATGGTACTTCTACTCATTATTTTCTTTCTGTAATCAGGTACAACCACATGGCCTTCATTCACAAACCATAGTATAAAATGTTTGTATTACATACGGAACGAGTTACAGGAACATGATGCTTGTGTAAAGCCATCACAGTTTCATTTAAGGTGGATCGTGACAAGCGTACTTTCATAGCACCAGTGCGAGAAGCACAGGTCTGCAAGAAGACCGGCTCCTCCTTCTCATCTATGATGGTGTTTGGTTTGCTGAATGGGGGTTCACCAGCACCATTGTACATAATATTACATGCCTACATCTATACGCATCAATGTATGCAAATAATCTACTCAAGAGCACCAGTTATATGGTATTGACATTTCTATAGGGCTTACTACTCCTTGTGAAGTGCTCATGGGTACTCAGTTAGTAGTGTGTTAAGTTATTAGACACATACAGAGATATCAATGTTATTCCAATGTAAGGGCATGCAACTGTTAATAGGTTTTGCATAGAAGTTTGTGTAATTCGTGTCATTCACATCAGTAGGTTATTTAGTTGTACAGACTGGATAAACCTGGTCTTAGGAACACTGTTATGGATTCCATTTCCAGAGAGATAGCATGTTACCAGTGGGTACCCAATGTTAGCTATTAGTCATATAAAAAGATTGGGGTTATTCGTGTTATTCCAGTTTTGGGGCATGCAATTTAAAACAAATCTCATGCATAGCAGTGGTATTCATATATCGAGATTGGTTATGTGTGCAGACAGGTTAATGAATAGGTAGGAATATTAGCTCGGGTGCTTTTTGTCAAAGCTGTTTTCATTGAGGTTGCTGTGCCGACCTAGGCAAATTCTTACCAAATGATTTGTTAAGACTGCTACATGATAAACACAGAGGTAGGCTTTCGTCAAGAGGCATGCAGTGAACAGCTTGATTACTACCTATTAGTAGATTATAATTGTTATATGATATGTAAAAGGCATGATGGTGTATATTATGCAATAACAAGACAATAGTTCTTATTTAATTATAGATTATTATTTGTGATCTAAAAGGTAGCACCATCTAACTCCTCGAGTATACCACGGGTGGCTCCTCGTGGCAGGCTGCATGAGAGGGGATAGGAGAATAGGTATGTGTATATATATATATGTGATAGACATTGAGGGATGGAAAGAAAAGTATTAGAATGGGGGCAAATGGTAGTAGTTGAACCATGCGGTAGGTGTTTGTTGGTGAGAGGAGTGACAGTGGATGAGTGCTGGAAGAGCTTATGTGGTGATTCATGCTTGGAGTATTAGTCTGCTGTCTCTTCGGTAGTTCTAATAGGACAGGTTCAGTTCTAATGTTTAAGCAACTGGAGACATAATTGGCGTGTACGGAAGCTCAAGAGTGGTGTACCCCTCTGTGTTTAAGAAGGGATCTGGAACCTACAATAGTATCCTTTGTAGATTCTGCTCAGGAGTGAAATATGTGTGTCCTGAGCAAGGAGTCAGACACCACCTTAGCTGTCCTATCAGGTATACCCAGGAGCAGAGTTGATGTGGTTTGATTAAACTCAGGTACAGCAGTTCCTTGCTGGTGGGTCTGCCCAGAAGCTATCTTGGTGCAATTCAGAGAACGGTTGTGTATCGTAGTTGATGTCCTTGTGAGTTTCATCCAGGAGCACCTTTGGTGCACTAGGTGACACAGTTGTGATTTCTGTAGGATTACTTAGAAGTGGGGTAGGAGTATGTCTAGGAAACAATTAGATACCCCAATTGGTGGTCAAGGTAAATTCCACCCGCGGTTGGATGTGCCTAGTCAGGAAGTAAATCAGGGATAGCAGTAGTCACTGAGCAGTTTGATAGCTATACCCTAAAAGGAGTCAGGCAGCTAGGTAGGATGGATATTCCTGTTGGCTGCAAGGAACCTGCAAGTGCAGTGCAAGAGCAAAAGATATGTGTCTGAGTTAGGATAACAGAGGCTCTCACAACTTCGGGAGAGCCGGTGATATGACGGGGAGCCAGGGCCCACATGCGCCAGTGGGGCATGGTCGCCCCGTCCTACCTGGGGGTGGGCACCAATGATTGGGTCCTGGCGGGCGCTGCCCAGGAAGCAATAAAGTGCTTCTGGGGCAGCGCAGATTGATCCCGCCCATATTTAAGCTGCCACACTGCGGCAAGCAGGTCTCTTGTTTCCTGCTCGTGGCCAGAGAAGACGCGGTCGTCTTGCACAGGACGGCCCACCCCCCAAAGCAACCACACGCTGCCCGCTGATTGTGGGCCCCCTCCTCACTACATTACCCTGCCAGGAGCCGTGCGGACTGGAGTTTTCGCCTGACCCGAGAGTCCTCAATAGGTTGGGACTCTCTGAGGAGGCTCCAGAAGGCGAGCGTGTGTTTTTTTAAAGAAGCATTTGTTTTCCGTTTGTCCCTTTGGGGGGTCACAAGCTTTTTCTGAGGCACAAGGGCAAGCCCCAGCTGGGGGGCAGGTTTTTGAAAAGGAGGGGGCAGTAGCTAGCGCTGAGGAATAGCGCTTATTATTTTGAACACTGAATTGTGAGCACTTTTGAAGTAGAGAAGTGTTTTGAAAGTGTGGTTTTATTTGTGGTGAGAGAAGCATCTTGTTTATCATAGGCTGATTTGTTCACCGTTACTCATGTTGTTCGCATAGCTACCCGAGCGTCTTGGGTTCTAGGGAAAGGAAACTTCTGCAAGGAAACTGCAGGTGTAGTGCAAGAGCAAAGGATATGTGTCTGAGTTAGGATGAGTTTATGTCAGGAGTTTAAAGGAGCAGATTAGAGAGAGAATGATGAAAGGGTGTGTTTAGAATGTGTAATCAAGCAGGGTTTGGGAAAGTAGGGAAACTCTAGTATTTATGAGAATTTTTATCTGTTCAATAAATAGTAACTGATGTTTTCGACCAAGTTTCTTGTAATGCCTTTAAGTCGTTGCGCTTTGGCCGGTCACCCTAGAGAACTGATTTAAGTATAGTGGAGGGCGGAGGTATCCGAGTTTAAGCCCTCGTCACATGATCTTGCCCTTGTAATGAACCCAACGGTAGGGTGGAGTCAAAGCTCTACTTTTAAAAGGAACCTGCACTTTGTACCTTCACTGCCACCAGAGAAGAGTTACATGCATCACAGAGAAATGTGGTTAAAAATTACATTCAATGATTAGACCACCTTCACAATGTCATTGCAACTAATAGACAGAGCAGTTAAAGTCTGCTAGTGCATGTAGCAGCAGCCTTGCGGTTTGGACAGGGTAATACAGGTCTTGTTGTCCCAGATAAGTTTCTAGTCTATTGTGCAAAAAGGTGTGAAACAGTGCAAGCACACTTAACACGAAAATGCACTTTAAAAAAGTACACCTCCAGCTATGACCAGAAATACTGTGTCCCTTTCCTGTGTAGAGCTGTCAAAGCAAAGGCAGCAGCAGCTCACTAAAGACTACAGCCATATATTCTAAGTATTTATTTAATTTACCTTCCATTACAGATCTTTTGAAGGAAATGGCGAGTCGAAAAAGGTGGACCAGTACCTGAAGTAGGAGCCAGTGGTCAAAAGGAGTGTCAACAAAACATTGTGGGAAAGCACTCAGCGGTTGAATTAATTCCCACCTTTTAACATCCAGTGTGAAAAAGCAGACCTCGCTCTACTAGGCTGGTACATATTCACTGGAGCTATGGATGCCATCTTTACTCCAGATCAAGCAGAGCATGGAATAACCTTCAAAGATTCATTTGTGAGCGTCCTTCAGTCTGCCATCTCAACAAAAGCACAAAGCATTGGACCATTAGTGCATTATTTAGTGTGTTGACAGTGACAAGTGCTGCTGCCCTGCGGAAAAATACCCAAGTGCATTAGGCTCCGAGTCAGGGAAACCCGCACTGGGAATGCCCTAGATTAGTACAGCGGTGTGGCTGGTGGAGCTGCCAGTCTTTCCAGGAACCTTCTTATTCCTTTTATACATCAGGCTTTAATTCACTCATAGGGATAGTAAGAGAATAAAACATTCCTAACAAATTTATCTTCTAGTCATTTCAGCAACAAAAAAAAATCATGTCCCGTTAGAATATGGATATTTAACACAAAATACAGAACTGCAGTATGATACAAATGGAAAAGGTGTACTAGTTATAAAAAATCTGGAAGCATTAAAATAACAATTGATAGTTTTCTTGTTTTGGATTTCTGGAAGCCAATTTAGTTTTGAAGCATCAATCACACATGCAAAGAGTTTGTTCCCACTAGATATGAAAAGTAAATAATGGAGCCGGAAAGCATGCATGTGTTAGGGTTGCAGAAATGAAAGGCACAGCCTTGGTGTTAAATAAATCCAAGAGACCTAATCTTTCCACTGTTGTAAAAACATAAAACTGCGTCTTATATTGTTATGTTTGAACGTGGACCAACACTGAGCCTGCTTCAGCGCACTCAACTTATACATTTTCAGATCTCATTTTTAAATAACAGGTGCTTAGAAATCCTGACTTCAACAAGTTACTCACACCGACATCGGGCGAACTCTTCTAAAGTCTATTATTACTGCTGCCATCAATCTGCCAAGCTGCAGAGTGCTAAGCTCCATTAAAGATTTGCACCTGTAAGTGTGGCTACTGTCTGCCATCCTTGAGAGCTAAACACACTGCACTGCAGCAGACATGGTAACGCGCAGATTGGAAATGAACTGTGAAAAGCCGAAATACATGGTATGAACAAAAAATAACTTGCAGGGTAAGATTCATATTTCAACACACAAACCTCTCTGCAAGCAAAAATCCCCAAAACAGCAAGAATCCCCGTTGAAATTCCCTTTGCCATGTTTTAATGCTGATTTCAAGTCATAGTGAAGCAAAACTTTAAATTAACCAGCCAGAGTCTTCTCAATTTTTCACGCCTCGTTTCTTCTCCCGAGTTCATTCTTTGTCGGCCTAATCCATGTTCTATCCCAGGCAATGCTCGGATTCCCTCAAATTTGAACAAGCATTGGCAAAGACAACCGAGCTGAAGTAGGTTGTTACGTTATGCTAGTTTGCATACTGGGGATAATCACAGATAAAAGCATCTAAAAGAAAGGATGCCATAGAAAAAAGGTGGCTTGCTTTCTTTTTGCAGCATCCATTTTTCAGATGCTTTTGTCAATGCTTGCTCCCCAGTTTTACAGGACTGCTTGTGGACTGTAAATTAGTTGCTCAAGACTTCTAATGGAATCGTAAGGCACACCTATGCAGACAACAGAAAAACACTGAAGCCAAAATACTCCTGAGGCTAAACCAACGGGTGAATGACATTATCAGCAAACCAATGGTTGAAGGTTCGAAGCAAAGAAGTCCCTAGCTTAGAGAGACTGACACCAACCCCCTTACGGTGTAGAATACTATATGTTCACCATGAATAGTGCAAGCACAATACACAGAAAACCTAAAAAAGGGACCAAAGATAAAAATAACACATGAATTCACCAGCCACAGCGGAATTCAGTGTGTCCTCATTCTAGGATTCCTGGTCCTCTCTCCTCAACATATTTCTTCTCTGGCCACAGAATAGAAGTATTCTTTACAGAAATCTGAGGAGGAAAGTTCTGGAAGACAGTACCTTGAGACCCTCATAAGGTACAGTCCGTGCGCTATATAAATGCGTTGAGACAAGTCAGTATGTCACTGCTGACTGACTTGACTCACCACACTTGCCATGTACAAGTACTGCTAGGGAAGCCTGAAGTGGAAAAAAAAACAACAATGAATGCATTTAATGCCACTTAACCATTCATCAGGGTAGACAGGTAACATTAGTTTTTTTTAACACGGGGCGGCATTAGTGGACGCCGGGATTCAAAAACGTGTCAGAGTATGACGCAGTTACCGAGGGCATTCTGGAGCCAATACGTCAGTGCAGCAAGTACTGAGAAGCACATTAAAAAGCCAACACTTCCTTACTCCAAATCCAAAGGCTAGAATTAAATATTCAAGAGCAATAATTTGTTTTTAAATGTACTCGTGCAAGGAAAACAGCGGACCTAATGTGGGAAAATTTAGTCCCATTTTGCAACTAATTGAAAACAGATTAGGACGAGGCCTCTGGGGAGCCCTGTCAGGCTGGGAGCTGGCGCGGGAGAAGAGCGAGGTGAAAGGCTCACGGAGGCCTGACAGATTTACAGCGCTCGAGGCAATAAACGGGCACTCCATGAAAATGAATGCGTTTCGCCGATAGTGCTCGCAGTTTTCTTAGTCACATATTGATAATAAAAGACACTATAAAAGCGTGAGTTTCGGCAGGGAAGTGAGAAATGAAGAGAGCAAAAAAAATCCCTGAATGTTACAAGTTGCAAAGTGAGGTGATACGAAGCTTGAAGTTAAAGATTATATAGAGCACAGGTTTGTAAAATATATGCAAAATTACCCTAGATGATCGGATATGTGTAAATATATCTAGACGAAAAAATCTGGCCATCAAACGTAAAGAAGACGGTGGAATAATTCAGTGTTGCTGTAATAGAAACACCTGGTTGGCTTCCACCCTGGTGCCAGACATCTGGAGAAGCAGCATGGGGGGAGAGCTGCTGAAAGATTTAAAAAAGAATGTAGACAACAAACTGGCCGAGTGTGCCACTGGTCGGGCAAAAGAAGCAGATGTTATTGCCCGGCTGTCCTCAAACATACACACAGCCATCATTCATAAAAAGGAATGAATGGGAAATGGGTTTCTTCTGCTTCAGTCACACAAAGAAAATATTATAAGGAATCCAAAGAGCCTATTATTAAGAATTGATATGGGACTAGTTCTTTTTTTATTACTTATTCTAATCTGGCCCTTGCAAGAGATGATTGAAAGTTATTGACCAATGCTGCTCAATAATTTTTGACATAAGTTATCACCCAACGCTGTTCAGGCTACCTCACACCCTTCCAGCAAAACGCAGCCACCCCTTCCCGAACATTTAAGCAGAAAATGTAGTTAGTTGTAATTCTATTCATATCCCTTTTCTCGCACTTTACAATGACACGGTTCTTTTGCTCTAATTATCTAACCAAGTCTATAGAATCCATAAAAGGTGCATGCAAAGACCAGAAGAGAATCAGTGCATGAAGTGTCACCATTCACATGGCCTTGATGTCCTTAAGACGAGGCAGCAAGTCTAAGACGAGATATGTGCGATATCAAGGCCACAAGACTACCTTGCTGTAGCAAGAGTGAGAGTGGAAGATTCGCATGCAGAGAAAATGGTGCTTTTTTGCAATTCAAATTTGTTTATTGCATTAAGCAATCTCTGTGTTGCTCATTAAATTTGCTCTTGAGTAAAAGCTAGATCTCAGAATCAGACTTTTATGTGGATCTTTAGTAAATATGACGTATGTCGGAAGCCATTATGGAGAGTGTTTTACTTTGGTTGGCTCTGCCGTGCTTGGGTAATGTGTTAATCCATCATAAGGATGACTGTACCTGCACAAGTCCAGAATTCTTCTAAGGGTTCAATTATCAACTTTGTGAAAAGGTTGCCAAACTATTCAACATTGGTTTCTTCCCACTATTAAGGCTAAGTAGAAGAACATGAACCAGCACATAAAGTTACTTTGGCAGATAAAAAAAATATATGCATTCCTGAGCGCAGAAACTTCCTTTTCAAAACATTCTTAGATAATGTTGTCAGAGATCTACAATCTCTGGGAATACTGAGGCTTATATGTGCAGAAATATCTTTGAAATGATATGTGGAAAGGACAACCCTACAAATTTGGGCTATTTAAGAAAGAGAAATTTGGCTTGGGATGTATGTTGGCCTGTCCACTGTGTGAGGGCAGGGCCCTCCTTCCGAGCTGGAGAACTAATTGATTTGTGCTTCATACCAAAGACAACTGTTTCAGAGTAGTCTTCTGACCTCGATAACTGGCTGCAGAACAGACAACGAAGCAGACAGTGAACAATGCCACCCACGACAGAATGCCTTCCCAATGACAGATTTAGTCTAGGATAGGAAGTGAAACTGCAGCTGTGCCTCGATTCAAGACTGTCAACTGTGCGAACAACTGCTCATTGCAGAAAAGGAAACCCAAGAGTTGACAACCAATCTTCATATTACTGAAATAAATATATTTTAATCTAAAGGTAGTCGGATAATCTTGATCTTTCTCTGTCATCTGACTGAAGCAGGAGAATGCATGTCAAAGTAAGAAATAAAAAAAAAGACCATCAAAACCTCAAAATGAGCTCCCTTCGTTATAGGAAAGCAATACAACTAGCATTAGTGAATAATTATTCATCCCATGCTACTACAGAAACATACAGAGGACCCTTAATTAAACAAGGACAAGTGCTTCCACAGGAACACCAAGCAGAGTTTTAAATCAATCATAAACTCAGCCTAGGAGGGAGAAAGGTATACAAAGCGAGTATTTTATTTATGTATTATAAATTCTATAAACAGTTCAATGCAAGTACCTTTGTTTCGGATGTCAAGGACGCATATGGCAGTATTTTCCCAGTGATTATGAACTGGCATCAATGTGGAACAAATAATGTAATTTAATGTTCTTTTGCTGCTGTGAAGCAAATAGTTGAACAAAAAGAGCCGTTTTAGAGGGTACCCTGGGCTTAATTCTCATTATAAAAGAATAGTTATGAGAACCTGAATGCACGCCTCATGTTGAAATAGAAAACTGAACACAATTAATTTCTAGTGTCGCAGGCCAGATGTGCCTTAAGCTTTCCTGGGAACGAAAGCTTGAAACTCTCAGGCCTCCATTCATCCGGAGAATGAAAGAAAGTGGTTTCTAGGAGCTCACAGAAGTGTGACCAATTCAAGCCGCTTCTTTCTGCTGCTAATTGAAGCATGTAAATGATTCAGTTTCTTAAGGGAAACTCCACATATATACCTTTTATTTCATGGTCCTATGACTGAATCCAGAATTGGAAGGACTTGTGGGAGATCAGTGCAGCTAAGGACCAATATGTTATTACAAATTCTCATGAGAGGGCAGGAAAATTGCTAGCAGGTGTTCTCGAGTTACCCTTCAGTCAAGGGAAGCCAGCAGAGAAATAAGAAAAGGGAGAACACATCAAAGCCCATAAAGTTCCTTGAACTAAAGCCACCCGCTTCTGGGTCGCCGCCATTAGCTGCCTGGTTACTTGACAGGGTTATTTATGGGTTGCCTGTCTTTCTAAAAATAGACAAATCTCAAGCATTTAAAATAAATATTTGTATTTTTTTATTTGTGAACGTGAAACTTCTACTGGGATGCTGTTACTGAGGTATTCAGTCATACAGTTTGAATAGGTCACATTGTGTGTCTTTTTAGCAGACGGGCCATTGCTACTGCTGATGCTACCCAGAGAGGCGCAGTGAACATACAAAAGAGAGAACTGAATACAAACAATACTGTGTGGAGACTTAGCAGATGAAACACACAAGTGTAAACCAGTCAGAAAAACTGTAGACACAACATGAAGTGTGCATATTTTGCTACTTTCTAAGCATTGGGTCTAAGGGGTTGTTCCCGGCCCCACCCCCATCAACCCCACAAATCAATGACTTACTAGCAAGTATTGTGGGTGAAAGAGGCCATGTTTATTAAAACAATCACAATTAAACATGACGATATATTTTCCAATCTAGCAAAGTCTAAAAATTCAAACATAAGTCAACGTTAAAAACACGATTTTCTAAAATCATATTTACATGTGATTATCTCAGCATAAGAACAATAGCAGCAAAATGGCCGAATCATTTTATATATACAGAAGACAAGTCCATGAGCTTCTCGAATGTTATCTATCTATCCAGCACTAAGGGGCCTTCCGGCACGCGCTCCCCAAAGGAGAACCACGCAGATGTAACCCACCTTCATCCTTGAGAGGTGAGCCCCTGCCATCTGCTCCTTGTCCGCAACCCTAGGGGCGCGCCCCTCCAACACCAGGCTGCCCACAGGGGCCCGTAGGGTATAATCAGGGGCAGCAGCCCCATGCCCTAGCTTGCATAACCTAGCGCCCTTGCCCCCAGCCGGTGTACCCATTTCTCTGGGGTGAGCTTACCGTCTCCCCCCCTCAGTGTTGGCCTAGGGAGTATGCAGGAGGACTCCCCTTGACGATGTAAGGCAATCTATGTGGTCTCCTTACCGCAACACTAACTCAACTTACTGCACACCCTCGAAATCTTACCTAAAAGGGGATGGGAGATTCCGCGACACTTCTCCGCTCCCGCGCCGGTGCTGAGTAAAAGAGGATGGGGGCCCGGGGCCAGGGTGCCCTAAATAGGCCCCAAACCATCCCTCCCATCAACATCCGGCGCAAATGACGTCACTTGTTCCCCGGAAGAAGTCCTGCGATCCCTCCTAACGGCCAATCGAGTCGAGGACAGCTACGGGGGCGTGGCCAGGACCCTGTGGTCCCAGGACCTAATGGCGCGCTTCCTTATGATACGCGCTTCTCCATATCTTTGTTGTGTGTCAAAACTGGAATTTGCTCCAGATCAGTGTTTGAGACTACAGCAGAGCTGTATGTGAAATGCCTTCCATGGTGTCATTTTCATGTAGGTCAAATGAATAGCCAAATCCTGGCAATCTACTCAGGTACAGTCTGTATTTGGGGAGCCCTACCAAATGAACATACCAGCCATATGCAACTGAATGAGGAGGACGGCCAAAAAAACAGCTGCCAGATCGGGTAACACTATTAGGAAATAACGAAATCAAGCAACACAGAACTACTTCCTACACACATGCACAAACACACACACACGTTCAACTATTGTGTACAGCATTTTAGTTTCCATTTTTAAAGTTACATTAAAATTCTTATTACATCCATTACATACATCACCTGTGGCCAAGGAAGTAGCTCTGACCAATCCTGCAAGCCAGTTACACACTTTAGAAAACAAAGAACACAATTCCACGACTGCCTCCAATACTCCGAAATAGGCCTAAACTTTGGTTTGTAGGGACACAGAGAAGTTCAAATATTCATCGGAGTCACATATGTGATTCTGAAAAGAAGTGTTGCAAATCATAGCTCCAAACATTAAATATTACAGAAAACATTTGAATACTGCAAGTAAACGTCCATAACATGCATGTATTATTAACTATGCATCCAACTGCTGAAAATAAACAGTATTAGAAACATCACCGGATTCAATAAACGGATAACGCCTATTGCACAGACAAGATTACAAAACTGCATCTAAGCCATATTTTTCCATATATCAAACTGCAGTTCGAGGGTTGCCTGACTTACGTCTACAGTATATCCTACTTTAAACATAAGGGGTGTAGGTCTACATTGTTGAACAAACCTTGGCCACAGTGCCTTCCCAGATAAAAGCATTTTCAACAAATAAAACACAAGTGTCCCAATACAGAATTTACATTTTGAAGGAAATTATATTCCTGCTCTGTGTAAATGAAAATGCTTCATGCTCAGTTTGCTTTGTGATGACTCGATCTGTGTTTCAATGGTTTATGAATAATTCAATTGCAAAAGCAATTTAGAAAGATATGGGTCGAAACTGAAACTGTATCACGAGAACAATGATCTTTGTCTTTCTGACAAGTCCGACGATCGTCCAACCAAAGTGCATACAAGGATCTTACAGTAAAAAGCAGCCTATAACTTTATAAATATGTATGGGAAGTGATCACCCAAAAATGAGTCACATGTGTAGGTTTGAACCTTAACTGGTGTAAAGCAGAGGTCTAGCAGTACACCACAATACGTAGTATATCTCAATCTACTCCCTGTAATGCATATGCACGCAAGAATGGTTCAAGCAAATGACACACAATTGAGTGAGGTGAGAGACTTGTAATAGTGCCAGATGGCAGGCTAATTTTTTTTATGTGGTTTTGGTTTTTATTTAGAATCTGAAATACTGTGTAGTCGTTTCAAAGTTCAGCTTGCATTTTAAGTTTATTTGAAGTGGAATCGAGGTAACAAAAAAATAAAATCTAAGTCCTGCAAATCAGAGATTTCCAACTGCCCTAAAGAGCAGGCCAAAAAATAATATTCTGTTTGGATGGGAACCAAAAGAGAGAGACAAAATATCGGAAAGAGTATCTGAATACGTTATCATCTACAACTAAAAATTATGTACACAGCACTGGGGCAAGAATATGCATGTACTGGCAAGCATGAGCAAATTTATGGAGTACATTTTGAGCAGGGTTAAGCATGGTACAAGAAAAAAAAAAACACACTAGCCACATTATTAAAAAAAAGTGTGGCCTCAGTGTTCATGCCAGCACGGTCACTTCTGCGCCTCTGTTTGGTCTGTCGCTTAAGGTGTTCGAGAGGATTTGACATGACAAAGGTCATACAAGAACAGTGCAGTGCCTGACTGCACACACTTCCTTTGGTACAAGCATGTGGTGATTGGGACGCTATGCCCATGCCAACTTCAGATGGCAAATTCAAGACAAACCCTAGGGTGGTCAATACAAATTGTGCTCCAGAGGTTCAACGGAGACTTGCTGGAGCATTTTATGTGATGGGAAACGTGATACTGCAATGGGAAGAGCTCATTTTTCCAAGTCTCTACCACATGCCACCACTGGAAAGGTACCATGCTAGGTGCCATTTATTATATTCTCAGCAGTGGCAGAGTGTGCTGAGGGCACAAAACACTGCAAAGCCATGAACATGGGCATTTTTAGGAACTGAGTATCCAATATGTAACATTAAAAAAATCCTTCATCAATAGTGCTGGGAATCCGGAATCACTAAACTGTAAAACCAAGTCAGGTTTATCCATAATGCAGAAGTATACGGTCAAATGAAAAATAATAAATATTGGTGGGGATTATTTGCATGGTGGTTATTCTGAAAACCGCAAATCACAAACCAAATTGAGGGAAAGTCCATTAACCAATTTGTTCTTGGGGTTCTATACCCCTTCAACAAAGATAACATTTTTTTTGTAAAAGGTCTTTTGTTAAAGAATTGTTGTCTTTGGTGAAAAGATATAGAAACACAAGAACAAACTGGCTAATGGGATTTCTCTTAATTTAGTTTACAGTTTGACTTTGGAAGCAGAGTTTGTCCATAATGCTTCTTCCCCTCTTCCTTCTTATAATATTCTGAAAACTGAACTGGGTTTTCCTATTGGGTGACTCAGTATGCTCAGACCTATTCAAAAATTACTTCCAAAAGATCCACATTTTGAATTGATTGTAGGAGAAATTTTAAGGAGGAACTGAAGATGCCCCAAGCTGGCCAGGTGTGCTTATTGAGAAACCACGCCTTACGAGAGACGAGTCACAAGAATCAACCTATTCAAGATCATGTGTGCTAGTCTAAAACCAACCTACCAAGAAAAAAATATCATAAACGTTTACAAAATGTCTGCAATAGTAGCATGTTTCTTCTAGACTGGCAAGCCCTACCAGTAAGTGCGCCAATCGATAATGCACCCATTTTGTTGATAAATGCTGCTCGCAGCCAGTCGCACTCCATCATTGAAAAATGTGCTATCACTGGATGCACGGCAGGCAAATGTGTGACATCTACTTGAAGAAGCAGAGGCAATAGCATCAGAGCTTAAGAGATATAAATACACCGAGGGGAGGCAGTCAGTGCATAGGCTTGCATGTGTCTCATTCCTGGAAATCCTTTCAGGCATATCTAATTGCATCATGCAACATACATCAACGGAACGAAAGGAGGGCCTGATGTATCAACGTGTTTTACTGCTTCTGCGTATATGGGGAATGCGTTGGTATATAGGGGCCTAGGCTTGGATGCCAAGGGCTGTGTTTCAGAAATCCTAGTAAGCGCTATTATCGGAGCTTTGATGTGTCAGCGCCGGGATCCGCTGGAGTTCTTGGTTACCATAACAATATGTGATGAGATTTTACAATCACAGCCAGCAGCTCGCGCTATGCTTAATGGACTAAGGACTAAATAACCCAAACTCGCAGATGATCAACATCTCTGGAGACTGTGTGCACCGCGAAGGAACTTATTTCACGGACGTGGGGCAGAGCTGCCCCCCCTCCCCCCGGGGCGCATCATCCCCAGGGACAGCTGCTTTTAGGACTAGTTATTCTTGCTGTTTCATCGAAAAACGAGAGGCATTTGTCAGGGATGAAGCACACAATGGTAAACAGAGAGAGGAGGCTTGCCTTAATGCATGCTTTCATTTACAATTTCTTCAACGCTTAGAATTGGAGAAAGAGTCTTGTCCAAAACCCTGCAATCCCAAGCAACGTTGTGGTGAACAATGCGGGCCTCGTTCTGTAATGTGCTCCTATTACCAAGCCGCTGACGGCCAGTTCATATCTTTTATTACGGCGGGCGTGCAGAAGGGAGGAGAAGCCAGCCTTATTCAAGAGAGGCTGTCGAGTGTTTGTTTGTGGAAACAGTTGGCCAATAACCGAGCCCGTGGAGAGAGAAGACATTGTGCGTTAATGACAACCGGAGGGGTGGGCTCCCTTCTTTTGTCGGAGATGCAGCGAGCCCCCTCCCTGTAGCTGCGCCATTAACATGTCTGCTTCCTGTCAGCCATTTGCAGATAATGCCTTTTATCTCAGGGCGGCACAAGCCCAGTCATTAGCCTCAAGAAAGGGCCACAGACAAAGCCTTTATCCGGGGCTCAGATGCTGCAGCTACAAACCGTATTGGCTTGAGGGCGGCGAGGGTCTGGGCACAGACACACTGGGAGGCAAAGGCACCTGAACAGATATGTGATGTGCGCCATCATACAGCTAGACCGGCCTCAGGGTTGGGTTTAGTGCCTCAAGAACCGAAGCAGGAATCATTTATTGTGCCTTTTCCCTCGAACTCTTACCCTGTGCTGCGTGGTTCTCTTCATTTGCAAGCAGAACTGCAAACAAAGCGAATGGCCATTGCAGATAGGGTTATCTCAAGTATGGGAAGGCAACCACTGTTTACAAGAAGCTGAACTGCAACCCCGGAGATCAGTCAAAGGCAAAATCAGGAAAAAGGCGGAAACACGAGGGCGATGAAACTGGTTTCAGCAGAACAGGAGGACGCCGCCACCAATTGGGCCCACTGTTCCCACGCTGGCCAGGCTCGAGCAAAGCAAGGGCACAGTTGTGTACTGGACACAACTGTACTCGCCCGAGGTTGCGACAGATCATTCTGACCTCCAACTATACAAATATACAAGTAGATTGTTTGTTTTTGAAGAACAAGGGCTCCTATCTGTGAGACGGGGTGACTACAGTCCTAAAAGACAGACACCCACCATTTGTTAATCAGAATAAAAGTTATTACAAACTCAACCCATTCTATTTTTTTCAGTGACAGAGAAGATGCTGCGTTCTACACTGCGTGAAGCAATAAAGTCACAACAGCAAATGATGTTAACTTCATGCACAACGTGCATTTAATCCCAAGATTCCTCAACGGTGGAGGAACCATGAAGAAAGATACATGCATGCTGTCTAAGGCTTCTTAAGGTGATCTCTGTCTCGAAATTCAACTCAGCCTTGAGCCACTCTGATTAACTGAAATTTTGAAAAACGTTTTTGATGCCAAAAACAATTCAGTAAGTGGAGGAAAGGGATAAGATTCAATTTGGTGCTTATAACTGGACATGGACAGTCGTGCGTTAAACTTCCATGAAGGAGAACAGTCCTCAGGGCAGATGACTTCAGCCGAAGAGTGGAAGTGGATTCACAGGTTTCTAAAGTTTTTTATTTCTTTACCTTCAAGAAGTTTAGGTGGAGCGTGCCTTTACTTCCAGTCAGTCTTGAGCTTCCTGAGGAGTAAGAGTTTGTAGGTTAGATAACACAGTCCTTATTGTGTAAGAATTTTTAGTAAATTCTGAATTCACGACCAGCGTGACGTGGCAGCCAAAGAGAAAAGTGAAGTGGCAGCCTGAAATGGTCTGGTTTCTTCCCCTCCAGGACTAGTCAGGATTCCTCCTGATGCAGAAGATCAGTTTAAATTATAATGTGGAACAAATGCATCCTAACATGCTTTTGTAGACAGAGGTAAACTTATCAGGAGTCCCAGGAGTTAAGTTGCATCAATAACTTTCTATCATGGGCTACATAATGTCACATTCTCAGATTCCTAGACATCTTATTCTGCCATTTCAACAAAGGCTTCATAATACACTCAAGATACACATTATTAAAAAATTGCTCAAGCTCCGACATCTCAACTAAATAGTGCTGCATTATACGTAGCCTGATCTGGATCGAGAAAGATGGCATTAACAAAACAAATGCACCCCAACCAACCAACAGGTGCAAATATAAAAAGAAGCAGTTCAACAAGCAGAACTTGTTTAACCTTGTGAAGCCAGTAGAGACCACCTCTTATATAAAAGGATTATTCATTAAGCAATCAATTAACATCATTCAAAAATGTGCAAACGAATCATTTGTCAAGAACATCTAATTATCTTTTCACTTCTCATAATCGAACAAAAATTGCCTAACTGAACTGATCGTTTCACATTCTATACTAGCCACCCGCTGGAATTCATTAGTGGAAGTGGAAACACACTCATTGAGGTCAAAGGGGTCACCTAAAAAAGCTTGGCCTGGGTAAAGTGCAGCAACCTTTGACCCAGCTTGAATAGCAATGTCACACAAGTGCCCTTTAGAAGAGGACATTAAGAACATTAACAATGCTAATCTGTTCTTGTTCAACAGAACAATAGTTATTAACGCTTTAAAATCTCAATGTCTCAAGCAGAGCAAGAAAGTGCTCCTTATAAAAAAAGGAGTACTGTGCTGAAAGGGCCCAAAAGCCAATAAGGACCTTATTCCGCCATGAAATAACTGTGTCTGGGTTTTTTCTTCAAACACACTTCTGGGCAAGTATCTACATGCCTGAATTCAATACTTTTTCTTATATACAACTTGCATTTGCTGCATGATGTTCTATGTATTCCCAACACAGTTAATGGTATCTGGAATATAACAATCCTTAAGTAGCACGTCCTTTTCAGGGGAAAAGAAAGTTCAAAGGCAAAGTATAATGTTTTTACCATATTTTTCGTGTGAATGTAAAAATGAGCAAGGTCGTATTTTATTCAGTTTGTTTTATGGTGTATTACTAACATTTCATACCGAAGGTTGTATCTAATAGAAATTTCATGGACTTGATTAAGCCCAAGAATACATTAAAGACCCTTTCAGCCTACTCAAATTGTATACTTCATGAGCAGGCTGCCAATGGATCAGCAAAAATGGTACAGAAAATGGAATCGGTGCCTGACTTCTGGCCGAACTTATGAGGGGCCACAGGTACTATCAGAAACATATTTATTCTGTAATCAATTAATGAACTTTGTGTGTCAGATAGAAACAAGTGTACACTACAACATGCATTTGGACAGCAACACAATTCCATGCTTTCAGGTACAATGCCACTAGTGTTATTTGGACTTTTTGTTTTATCCCAGTATACATAGGGACATGTACATGCTCCTACTTCAGGATTTCCATAACAAATGCAGAATTCACTTGTCATTGGGAATTGTAAATAAAAAAGTATGGAATTTGCTCTAAATGTAGAGGTAACATGATAAGAGCACAATCCCTTAAAAAAAAAGTATGTTACTCGGACCCCAAGTGTGGTGATCCTTCAGGTCCTGGACGGGGCAAGGTTCTCAGCCAAAAGAAAACTGTCTGGCATGTCAACTGTTGAAAGGAGAATTCAGTCTTTCAGTCAAAGGGGGGGGGGGGTAAGTCCCTCAAGTGCTCTAAAGACTGGTGCCTTCTACTGAGCTCTATTCACATCAGCTCTGAGAGAAGGGGTGGCCTTAGTCCACAACAGGACCTGTGATCTTGTTGCATAGATTTTGGAAACCATGCATCAATTGGTCTCTGGGAATACCATAGAAACAGCCTTGCAAGATCTATGGAAAGGGAATCTGTTTGGAAATCTGAATGGGACAGAAATGGGGGTCGGTCTTTGGTGCTCTTAGTTAGGTTGTGCGCATGCTAACCAGATATGATTGATATTTCAGATTGCAGCTGTCACAGCACGACCACTTTGTCTCGTTTTCCACTGTACAGATGGGGGCAGCTGAAATGCCACAGCAGACTGGATGGTCAGTAGACACAGACTTTTAAACAGATGTGTGTGCTATCAGCATAATGCAAGGATTCTGCATCCTGGCGCCTCTGCATGTCAAGTAGGTACTTGAAGATGCTGCGCAGTACTGATAACGTACGGCAACGGGGAACACTACAAAACTAACAAGAAGTGGAAAGAGGGCCAATGTTATAGGGTCACCAGATAAATATAAGAATCAGAATCAGTTTTAGAGAAATGTGAAGACGTGAAACTTCTACACAGGGGAATCATGATTCACTTTCTAACAAGTCAATCACTTGAATACTTCACAGACATTTCTTTTGGGAGTAATCCTTGCAAACATAGCAATAGTTACAGATAGCAAGCCTTATAATAGCAATACTTCCAGGCAGAAATACTTACAGTGACAGAAACCATTAAAAATACAGTCAACACAGTCCAACAACGTGCAGAAACCTTGGGCAACCACAGCATGTTCAATCTATTATCAATAAAGAGAAAAATATACAAAAGGGCAAAAGAAAAATATATGCAGCGTGTGTAACCGCGAGTGTTTTATTATTAGTTAACATTCAATAATTTTATCAAATATAACAAAAGTATTAACAAAAAAAAGACTTTTAAAGCAATTATAACTTTGAAAAAACAGTTAAGTTCATATATACTACTTTCACATCAACATTCATTCTGAAACCACACACACAGACACACATGAAAGCAGAGTACAAGAGAAATATGTATAGCAGTGGAGTATCACCCATAGAATATTTAATTGTATAATAAATGGATAAAACGGTCAATATTTCATTCTATTGAACAAATGTCTTGTTATGATGAATCTTCCTGAGGCTTGCATTCAATTGATACAGGGTTTTTCGAGGTGATAATTGCTTTAAAAGTCTTTATTTTTGTTAATACTTTTGTTATATTTGATATAGCAATTATTAAATATTAACTAATAATAAAACACTTGCTGTTACACAGCCTGCATATATTTTTCTTTCTGCCCTTTTGTATATTTTTCGCTTTATTGATAATAGATCGTAAATGTTGAGGTGGCCTAAGGTTTCTGCACACTGATGTTATTTTCCCTGTCTTAGGAACCTGAAGGATTAGCAGGGGGTCCCTTTCCTTTATATTGTCAACCCAGTCCAAACAATGCCATGACGGTAAGCACAGCAGAGTATCCCTAAAGATGCTACTACGTGTGTTAAGCACACATCTCACAATACAGAAGTATTACACAAGTAAGATCTGAATAAAGTCTCCATGTGCTGATGTAACTAGACAGTTTGTTGAACTGATTTACTATGACATCTTCAGTGTATTCCTGTTTGAAGAACCTCTGACAAATCAATAACGGTGGTTATTGGAGATGGCTCACAACCCCTGGTGATGTGGAGGAACGAGGGAGTACATTCCTTAAGGCTCTAGGAAAGCATTCATATCCTTGTACAACACTAGGATTCTAAGTAGATCAGACTAACAGGGTGTTGATTCATTTCAACAAGATAAGAGTATAACCCTTGAAATACCAAACAAGCCATTGTCAAAGAGACATGGAGGCTAGTAGCTGCCATTAAAACAACAAATGATTCAATTTGGATTTTTTTTCTGCAGAACATAACTGACTTTGTTGGCACAGACCTTGACTGGATGAAGAAATCCCAGTAAATTCCAACAATGTTGTGTTAAGTACGCGTGTAGAGCTCACTGCTGCCCATAAAAGTAAGTCCTGGCGCTAATTCATTAAGGAAAAGGGGAAACAGACACTATAAAAAGGAAAACAGCTAAGTTGTCATTTTTTTCTTTAATCGTCAAAAACCAGTTTCCGGTCGCAAATCGAAAGGCAGCTCATTCTATCTCAAAATGGCCAGGTAAGAGAAAGCACATCCTTTGCCACAATAGAGGTCCGTTTTAGCAGATCAAAGGGATCTTTAGGGAACATATGGCTAGATGGAGGTGAACAAATGCTTGAGGCCAGCACCATGAAGATATTTGTGTTCCAAATAGAGTGTTTTAAAGAATCCTCTTTTTCTGACTGGAAGCCCAGTTAGCGCATGGAGAAAAGAAGCTATACGGACATGATGGGGGTACTTTGCAACTGAGCCAATGATTTAAAAAGAATGCCTAAATTTTGAAAATAAATGGAGAGAACTACTTTTGCCAAAGGCAGTATGTAAATGTTGAATAACGTAGGGCTCACAAATGAGGCCCACAGAACACCTTGATTGAGTGGCGTGGCTCCAGAGTTGTGGGACGCAGAGCATACTGCTTATGTCCTTTCAGTTAGAACAGACGCCAGCCCCTAAAGAGCAGATTTGCAAATGCCAATTCTGAAAAGTCTTTCTATCAGAATAGAATTAGATATGCTGTTGAATGTTCTAGATAGGTCTAAAAGAACCAATGCACCATGATCTTTGTGACACAATCAGTGGCAGCGACCAGCATGGTTTCGGAAATACAAATAGCCTGGAAACTGGAATGTATGAAATCCAGAAGAGAATTGGATTCCAGGTAAGTAGTAAGCTGTTTTTTTTAATGCTTTTCTACACAAATTTAGCAGTTGAGTATAGAAATTGGCCAGTAATTGGAAAGGAGTAGAGAAAAGGATCCGCTGAGGGTGTTTTTTTTTTTTTTTAAACAGCAAAATAACTTGGGCATGTTTTTAGCAGTCAGGGATTACTGTGAATCTTAGAGGAGCTTGTTACAGAGAGCAGCAAGATGAGGAACAAATAGGTCCGGTAAATGTAAGATGATCCTAGTTGGGCATGCCCTGCAGGGGATCCAGATTTGAAGGTAGCAAGGTATCCTCAATTACATGAGCAACATTTCCTGCGCTGGGTTAAACTGGAAGAAATGTATTCTGCAGATATCCTTCTTTCCTTCCAGAGTCCCAAGAGCTCACTTGTTATCCACCTCTTGTTGGCAACAATAAGAGCTATCAGGGGAGCTCAGCAACATTTAGGTCAAGAGAATACTGTGTTTCTGAATGGTAAATCCACAGCTTAAACTGTTCCACTGTAAAGTAAAAATCTTCACAATGCATATTTGCACATTAGTTTTGTAAATATGGGTACAAATGAAGATGAGAAATACAAGGTGTCATCAACAAGAATGACAGCAAACAGGATAGATTTACTATGGAACCACTCAAAGCACTTTTTTCCCCAATCCTATCCTATCAACAAAAAAAAGAATCCATGCACCTAATATATAATTTAACAACACCATTCACAAACCACAGCCAAAAGGAAGTAGCAATTCATGGGCTGCAATTGCCCAGCTAGATATTAAAGTGCATGAGTATTCCAAAAACATTTCAAATCGCCGTGATATTCTAATTGTTTAGAAGGCCACTTATAATGTTCGAACTTTCACAGAGGATCACTTACCTGTAATCCCATCAAATGTATTTAAATAAGAAATCTAAAAGACATCCAACTGCACCAAATATAGCAAAAGAATCAATCTAAAGATTGTTTTTTAGCCTTCAACATTGCAAACACCAAAGGGGTCAAGGTCTTGGGAATCAAAGACATGTATCCATCTTCCAGAAGATGAGAAGAGTGGTGACTGTTTACCATCCCACCAGTGTTTATTTGACAATCAACTTTAAACCTTACAAAGTGATCACCACTGTTCTGATGGGAACGTCAACAAAACGCACCCTAAATACTACTAACAATAACTTAATATATGGAGGAAAGTATTCATTGTTATTGCCTATACCAGGAGATTAAGCAGGACTCCGAAGCAGTTCCAAAGATAAACTGTTATTGAATAACAGACTACGCAAAGTTTAGGCTCACAAGCAAACGCTGGTGCATTAATTTTATATACACATCATGCTGAACAAGATGAAGTGTTCCAGGATGAGCGATCAGTGAAGGGAGTTCTCAAACACAGCGTCTAAAATGCGCACACAAGCTTGTATGGTTTGTTGCTGGTCATGAAGTTTAACTACCTATGGGTTACTTTTTCAGCACAAAAACACCACTAGTCTTAAGTGGTGGAGGTAGGCCTTCAAATGAACACATGCCTGTAGCTTACTGACCCTGCTTTACCGCTATTACAGTGTTTCCTATTGTAAGTGGCTTGAACAAGAGATATCATTCAAGGGACACAACAACAATAATCAACAGAATATAGCAAAATAAATCATCAACTAAGAGACACAGAGCCCATCTGACTGCAAGAAAAAGCTAGTAAATACACAGCACACTGACAGAAACAACTGTGAATACTTCATGAATGCTTCATGAATGCTGGGCCTTAAGCAATGCGTTGGTGCTCTTGCAGTGTTTATTACACGTGTCACCCTCTCCTTCCAACCCCACAACACATACGTATGTATCAGAGCTGACAATAGGAAATCTATATAGCTGTCACTGTGGCACATGGCAGGAACATGGCACGTGGTATTGTTGGGAGAAAGGACCTGTGGGACCTCCTGAGCTTATATGCTATGCAAACTTAAGACTCGTTTTCTTGGCCAAATACAGGGACTCTATGCCACATGACTGACTCTTGGACTCCAAAAGCAAACATTAACCTTCAGTACATTCACACAGAGATAATTAAACCTAATTTGGTGAATGGTCTGATGGCACAACTGTTGCTAAAAAGAATGAGATAAAAAAAACTGCCAAAATGTTCAATACGAATTAATTTAAAAGGTAAGCATTGATAATATTGTGGTTTCTTATATGGCTGTATAAATCCTCTAGGGCAAAAAGACACAAACTGCATAATGAAATTATAATCAAACACGAAGATGCACATGCATAAGCAATTTGCTAATGGCTGGTTAAATTCGAGTGATTTTTGAAAAGCTCAGCATATTAAGATTAATAATTATTGCAGTATATGGTCTCTATCTAATTCTGACCCACATGTTTTGAATACAAAATTATAGCCTGCTGTCTGATCACAGATGATGATCTCCCACTGCACCTTCAATATCCGCATGGCAACAACGATTTGCACAGGTATATTCACAAAGAATAAACAAAACAAAATAATAACAGGAGTAAAAACATTTCTAATTCCTAAAAATGGCGATCCAATAGTATACCAGACTCTGAAGGGCTCTTGTCCTACGCTGGCCACCACACCGGTGTGATGTCTTTACTACATACAAAACATATCCAACAGTTACACTTTCAGATAAAAGGAAAACACAGTGTGCAATCAGTAGTAAATATAGACACAGAACGGCGCCCTATACCTAAACAAACAGAAGAAAACGAGCACCTGTACTAAAAGGCTGGGCACATTGGGCCTGACCCAGTTGCTAATAACTCACTGATTTGGCACCTTGTAAATATTGACTTATATGCGTGTCTTCATTATGTAAGCACCAGGAGACAACCGTGCAACATTACAAAAACACATAATGAAACAAAACAAATAAACGCCAAGCTCCTTCAAGCGCCATTGACAACCTTTATATAGCAAGTGGCGGCCCATCCCCCCATCAAGTTTTTCTCATTGACTTGTCGGCACCACACCTGCTGTGTACATTCTGCTGAAAACATTCCTGGGCCATGAGAGATTGGAGAACGCGAGACGCTGTAATAAAAACAAAATGCCAAGTGTACGCCATGTGAGATGCTTGTAGCAAACGCCCTGCTGCTTAGGACGTTACCACAAGCAGAGGGGATATCAGCAGTTCTGAAAGGCTACTTCAAAGAGGCTTTAGAAAAGTCAGCCCCACCACTGCAGGGCTGTGCTTGGATTCCTGACGTGTGGCCCGGGGAGGAGGGGTGTACTTCAACCATTATATGCTGAAGCTGCAATATGATTCATAGAACACCGAATACAATAATACGGTCTGTTGACATTGTCAAACCCTGGGCAGAAATGGTGTTTGCAATAGCTTCAGGCTCGGTTTCCCTTTTTCTGCAGGGTAAAGCCCCCCGCCCCCTCCCCGGAGGAGGCCGGCGGTGTAATCTCTGTTGCCATGCCAGCAGCCGAGGAGACAATGACATGCGCTGACCGCCAGCTAAACAGAACTGTTGAATGTGAACATTTGGCTGGGAGATTAAAAGGCTAAGGGGGGCGAAAGGGCAGTGCCTCCCACATTCCGGGCAGCCAATGAATCCCGTCAAATGACTCTGACTCCTTAACCACAGCCTTTGTGCAGAGTGGATTAGGGCAATTTATCCAGATAGTTAAAGGAGGATTAAAGAACTGCAATTTGAAGACTGCTGGCAACACGAGGATACTGTACAGAACGCGAAGGGGCGAGAGATCCGTGTGATGTCAGGCATTTTACTCCACTCAATGAGACCGTAAAGTGAACTCGACAAATTAAGCTAGGAGCAAACAGATGTGCTCGCGGGACACGGTTTTTAAACAGCGTTTTGGAAAACATATCAAATGAATAAGCTTGTTTCAAGAGGCATAGTGCATTCAATGGTATCAGATTCCAGAAATACTGTCTACACCTGACAAAATGAGGGAAGACGACGAGCAGGCCATTCACACCTCCAGAGACCCTGACGTGACACCACAGACATGACTAATAACGCAAACAACAAATTCCTCTCATTCAATGCGGACCGGTATTAAAATAAAATGGTTATAAGTAAACACCCATTGGAAAGTACAAGCAAATTAAGGGTATCCCACATATGTGGGGATTTTAGCTGAGCATGGTAGTCGTGGGTCTGGCGCCCAGCCTGCTTCCTCCCAAATACATGACACGACACATTGGCGGGTGGGAAGTCTACTGCCCACTCGAGTACCATGCATCCCAGTCATTGTACCTGGCTATGCGGTAAGCATGGCACACGTGCGGTAGGTAACATAGCCTGGTACAGTGACAGAGCTGCATCATAAAGCTGCACGGTCCTGCCTGGGCCGTCTCCTGAACTGCTCGCCGAGGCTGTACTTTTTATTTACACGACAGAGCGCGCCCCCTCCTTCCCTCCCTCCCCGCAGGGGCGGGCCGCAATGGGATAAACACCACTCGGTGTCCGGAGGGGCCAAGCAGAGGGGGATCTGGCACCCAGCCAGCGGCTGCAGAGCGGACAAGCTCTAATTTGGGGGCGGGGTGGAATGTAAACAGAGCAGCCTCTCCCCTGGGTGCTGCTTACTGAGCTAATTCAGGAACTGAAGCGTGTGAAGGGTAGCGCTGGGAGGGGTCGGCGGAAGCGCCGGAAAATCCCACCATGTGCGAACAGGCCGGTGAGTGAGTGGCAAGGACTGATTCTGCCCCAGCCCGACTGGCACCGACCAGTACAGAAACCCCTCGTCCCTAGCAGTAACCGCCTTTTCCACCCACCACGACTTCGCGGCGCCTACTTCTCACCTTCTCTGTTTTCTGCTTCTTGCTGCGCCCCTGGCTCTCGTCGTCGCCTTCCTCCTCCTTCACCGCGCCGTTAGTAGTCGGCTCCCCGGGGCTCCTGCCCAGCTCCACGGCACAGTGGAAGGGGCTCCCGCCTGGCTTCCCCCCGGCCCCAAATCCGTACAGCAGGTGCCCGTTCCCCGGGCTGGGCGCCGGCCCCCCGTCCTGTGGCTTGTCCTTGCGAGAAGCCCGGCCCGGCTCCTTGTCCCGGCGGCAGCCTCGGCCCCGGCCGGCCCGCTCCTCCTTGGCCGGCTTCGCAGTGCCGTTCACGGCCGGGGCGGCGTGGCTCTCGGGCTGCAGCCTCTTGCCGCTGATCTCGGGGATCCCGTAGAGGGAGACGGAAGGCAGGTGGTTTTTGGCCTCCTTGGCCATTTTAGTTCTCCTCACTTTGGTGGACTTGCCCGCCTCCTTGTGGCCGCCTCCTGGGGGCGCGAACTTTAGGCCGTCGGGCAGGGCGGGGTGCGCGGCCGGCCCGCAGTCCTTGGGACCCCCGCCGGGGTGGCTCATCTCGAACTTCTGTCGGTCCTTCTCCAGGTCTGCGTCCAAATCGATGATCAGATTGCCCACGCCGATCTCCCAGTCATCGCCGCTGTCGTAGCTCTCTACCGCGCCCGGGTCCACCGCTTTCCCTAGAGTGGAGGCGCTCACTGACATCCTGAAGACAGCCGAAGAGCTCCCCGGGCAGAGAGCGCGGACATTCGTCAATCGGGGTTGGTTTGCTCACATATCCTTAAAAAATGGGAAATAAAACACCCGATTGCAAGTGATTCCTCGCCTCTGATCCCAGCTGTGGTGACAGGGCTCCAGGCCGCCCGTCTTCAGCAGAGACACCCTTTCTTCCTCCTCTCGGGTGACGATCCCAGGGCGAGATCCAGAGTCCCTGGGTGTGAAAAGAAAGTGACAATATTACTAAAGTGTACAAATTGCACTGTGTGCACTTATACCTGACATTATTTAATGACCTTGTTCTGGCATCTGCCTCTCCCGTCCCAGTTAACAAGTCTATAGTCCAATACTGCAAGTGGCGCCCCTCCCCCACACATTCAAATACTTATGTAAATACAAATCTTAGGCAATATTCAAAAACCTAGGAGGTTATACAAATCAAGCATAGTAAATTCTTGACAGATTAGCGGGAAAAACACGCCCCCATTTTTTTGCGGCGGCGAAAAAATAAAATTCTTTGCCTAAAAAAGGACCCCCTATGATGAAACAAACCGAGAAGACTGCATTATTGTTGTGCTATTTCCAAGCTACACCCTGGCACCTTTAGCACAATTTGGCATTAACCTAGATCTCACGGCGCTGTAAATACAGTAATCTGACACAAAACAGAAAGGATTAAGACATACACTTTACATTGGAATGCACCGAGTTGGCCTCAGGCACTGCTGGGTTGAGGTCAGTGTGGGTGCCCCTCCTCCCATAGGCTCTTGCCTGCCCAGCATAATGCTCACCTTACTTCTTTTAATCCCTCCTTGACATTTTGTGGTGGGTGTCCAGTCACACCTGCACGCCAAGAAGCCCTTGCTCGGCCCTCGTAGCCTCGGCTATGCGCTTCATTTTAGATCGACACAACAGCAGTGATGAAGGAGAAAGCAAGCACATCCCGGTCAGATAGCGATCGCACACTAGCGCTTCCAAGTGCTCTGCGCCTGAGCCCGCATTCCACGCGTTTCCCTCTTTGTGCCTCCTTCCCAATGTCACTGCTTACGACGGGGGCTCCGCGCTCGCAACCAAAGCCCCAGCTCTGTCGATGATCCCAAATGGAGTCCAAAAACACAAGCACCAAAGGAAGAAAAAATACCACAGGCAGAAAAAAGGAAATAAATGGTTTCTTTTTCGTATCCTCCACGTTTCCCTTTCCTCGCGGAGCTCCAATCACTTTTCTCCACCAGCCGCACTGCTCAGAGCCATCCTAGCCGCGAGACTAAACGTTCCCAGGAAAGAAAACCTACGGGCGTCCGGTTGTAACAAGACAGAATGTGCTAACATCGAGATAAATTAGTGAAAGGGAGAGGGAGACGGATGAGGCGAGGGTGAAAAAAACAGAAAATCCGGACCGGATTCCTCCTGCTGTCGAAACAGGGAAGTGACTTTTTTTTTGGTTCTGCTTCCAGCCCTACACCCCTTTCTTCCCAAAACACACCCCTTTTGTGACAGATCTCATGCCTGCTCCCAGAAAGCAGCCATCGCGAAAACACATTTCCTCTCGGGGGCGTTTGCGAAATGAAGTCATCTTCAAAAGTTATTCATGCTGTTATGGCTGCCCCCGCAAACCCTCTTGTCTCGTTTTGTATTCCGCAAAATGAGCATGCGGCTTCGATGAAAAATACTCAAGCACCAGGCAGAGCCACCCTGGCCCTAATGCGGTTTTTACACCGCACAGTCGAGCACCAGAGACGTGCCCAACGTGTACGCGGCAGCTTCGTGTTCGCTTTATTTAACCTTCCTTGACGGTCTTCCCAAGTTTATTTACGTGTTCGAGCTCTCCGGGACCGCCGCGAAGGACTAGAAAGCTGCAATGTGCTGGAAAGGCTGGGGCAGAGGAAAGAGATGCGAGGGGGATGGTAGGTTAAGCACCAGCCAACCGTCTAAAAGCAGCTATTTTGTTACACTGCGAGCCTTTCACATCACGTGAGGATCAAAGGCTCAATTGGTTGTCGTGAGAACAAAACAGGGAAAAAAATGGGTGACAAGCGTATCAAGGAAATACCGATCTGCTTAAAAAAAAAGCACAAGTCCGTGTTTGTTTCCTTTCCAGCTTAGCCTTTGCTGGGCTGCCGAGTGGTGAATGTGAAACATTTCTCAGAGAGCCACCGCAGGGCTGCAGCTGAGCGAGTTTTGATGCAACGCCAGGGTAGAGCGGAGGCTAATCCATGCACAAGCAACGCTACCTGTCTGAAATTAATTTGTGGCTTCAAACGTTTTCGTAATAAAATGGCACAGCCTCCCCCTCTGTACATATGCTGTCAAACTAAAATATATCTTTCTCCGCAAGTGCAAACAAATGGTTTGCCAGTCACCACATTAGGGGTTGGGGGGCGGCCTCTATTCTTCCAAGCCTGGCAGCATGGTGGGCAATACCAGCCCACCAGTCACGGAGCCTCGCTCCAGCGCACCCCAAAGATTTCATGACTAGGAAAATACATTTGTGTTGGAAATCTGCCCGTTTGGAGTCAGGATGGCACTGCATACCAGTCAGCAGGGCTTGGGCAGAGCCAGTCCTACACCATTTCAGTGGGGTTGACAGAATCTATTAGAAGGCAGGTAGTAGGGCTGGATAGATGCATTCAGATGGCCGGTTTGGGACAGAATAATTTCACATGCCAACCAGATCAGTGGGGTGTCGCAGAGCCAGTCGCATTCCAGGTTAGTGACTCCGGGGCAGGGCCAATCACATGCTAGTTCAACAGGACTAGGGCAGAAGCGGTAAAATGTCAGGCCAATGGATATGGGCAGAGCCTATTGCATGGTAAACCAGTTGGACTTGTGTAGAGCCAGTCACCTACCAGGTTAGTGAGGGTGGCCAGAGCCACTCTGGTTGCGCATTAGGAAAAGGGTGTCTGTTAGACCCAGCAGTTTCCGGCTGGCTGGGACACATCGAATCCAGTAGGAATCCTCCGTCCTAGATAGGATGAGTACGATACATGTGTCCGATAACCTGTGCTCAACCTTGGGTAGTCAGGCTTATCCTCAGGGTCAATGTGTAAGGTATTGGCACAACATCACCATTGCAACACACTGCATACACTACAAAAAGACTCCACACCATATGTATAAAACACTGGTGTTTGTTTTACTCACGCACACATCGAAATCAACACAATATACATTGAAATCAAAACAATCTGTACATTAAATATATACTTTTTTTATTTTATTGTATTTTACTGCTTTTTAAAAAATACAGTGAAATTCAACATACATACAATAAACAATAAAAAAACAAAAAGAAATTAACATAATACTAATATGGAACACTGAGATCAAAAGCAAATGTGAACATAACCATATCAATACAGAGCATGGTGACAATTAAAGGGGGGTCAGGTGAGGAGCATAAGACATCACGAATGGAGAAATAATAAACCACCAGTGTATACTCAGACAGGGACAATTCTGTTATAAAGATTGCTGTTGGGCGCAAGAACCACACAGGATAATTCAGTTAATATGCAGAAACAATCTAAGACATGAATTGTGCAGGTGAAAAAAAAACAAAAGATGCATATAGTCATTCGCTAATCCTCAGGAGTGTCTACTGCAACTTGTTGTGCAGCTCGATATTGAGCAAACATACCCCAGAAACTCTTCGGGCGGTTACTAGGAGGGAGCATTTCGTTATAAACATCGGACTGGGTATTGCAGTAGACCATGTCGTGCTCCCACTCGGCCACCGTGGGAACAGGGCCTCTCATCCACCGCATCGCCAGCCGACGCTTGGCGAGGAGAAGACCGACTGCTACTAATTTACGTACATTTCTCTTAAGAGGTTTAGTATACCCCAGGAGCGCCAATAGGGGATCTGGAGCAATAGCCAGCCCAAGTATGTCATTCAGCTTCTGGAATATTGATTCCCAATAATGCTGTACCTGTGGGCACTGCCATGCCTGGTGAAAAAAAAAACAGCCTGCGGCACATGACACCGCTCACAATTATCAGTGTCCCTCAATCCGTACCCAAATAGACGTAAAGGGGAATAATAAACTCTGTTTAAAAATTTAAAATGGGCGAGACGATGACGGCCATTAATAGAAATCTTACGGGTGACCTCACAACAGTAGAACCATATGTCGTCCGTGATGGGGACACCTATATCTAATTGCCAGGCTTGCCTAACCTTGCTAAGGGAGGAGGTCTTCGCGTCCAGAGCTGAGGCGTATAACTTGGAAATGAGCTTACACGGGGACTGAGCGCTCAACAGAGCCGTCAATGGAGGGATGACCAGGGGCTCCTGCAAGTCTTCCCCCAGTATCGCCCGTAGGGCGTGCCGGGTTCTAAAGAAATGGAACCTAGTCAGAGCCGAATGCGCGCTATCTGCACCAGCCACCTCCTCCGATGTACCTACCCGCCCATGTCTGAAGAGGTCGCCTATGTTCTGTATGTGTAATTTCTTGAGGGAGTCCAGCGTCCCTTTCTCCGAACTAAGCACGAACCATTGGCACCACTCAACATGCATTCGGGGCGAGTATAATTGCGCCCCATCATACAATCTAAGCAACGCATTCCACGCGTGAACGACGGAGTTGACCGAGTCCAATATACTGCAGCGCCTCGTTGGGGTCCGCGTGAGGAAGCGAGGCAGGGAGCGCGGGGCAGCAGCTACTTTCTCGATGTAGAGATGAGGCAAATCATGGGGCCCATGCACCCAGCTGTATGCATGAGAGGCCTGTGGGGCCCTGTAATACAGTTCAAAATTTGGGGCATTCAGTCCGCCCGCAGTGTACGGAAGCATGAGGGTGTCTAGGGTGACTCTAGGGGACTTACCAGCCCATGCTAATTTGATCATCAGGGATCGTAGTTCACGAAACAGGTGCTGAGGTACCACTATGGGTATATTTGTGAAGAGAAAGAGCAGGCGAGGGAGCACAACCATTTTCATCAAAGAGACTCTACCAGCCAAGGACAGTGGGAGTCGTATCCATCTATCTATATCATCCCCAAGCTTATCAATCAATTTACCATAATTAGCTTTAATTACCTCGTCAGCGTCGGAGTGGACCTGAATGCCCAGATAACGCACCGGTTCAGTGGTCCATTGTAGTGGGAAATTAAGCGGAAACTGTTTCGTAGAGGGTGTAAGCGGAAACAATATGGACTTATCCCAATTTATCCTTAGGCCTGAAAGACCACCAAAACGTAGCACCTCACGGATCACTGGTGATAGATGGATCTCGGGATCTTTAATGTATAAAAGTGTATCATCCGCGTAAGCAGAGGTAATGAGATTGTAGCGAGGAAAACAAAGTCCTCTATGCCCGTGATATTCACGCAATGCCCGCAACAAAGGCTCAGCAGCCACAGCGTACAACAACGGGGATAGCGGGCACCCCTGTCTGGTGCCCCGCATGATAGAAAATGGGACAGAGACCACATCGCCCGTGCGCACCCGAGCCACTGGACAGTTATACAATACCGAAACCAGCTGCAGATACACCTCACCGACCCCCATGCGGCGCAACACAGCGTACATAAATTTCCATTCGATTGAATCAAAGGCCTTCTCGGCATCCAAAAAGACTGCAGCGGCCTTAACCTCCGGTCGGACGTGCTGCAGAGCCCCAAAAACCGTGCGGAGATTGTGTGAGAGCGTGCGACTCGGGATGAACCCAGCTTGTTCAGGACCTATAAGCTGAGGAAGAAGCGGCGATAAGCGATTGGCCAAGATTTTCGCGAACAGCTTAGTGTCCACGTTGATTAATGAGAGCGGACGACATGAGGGGCATTTATGGGGATCTTTGTTGGGCTTTAACAGAGTGATGATCAACGCCTCTCGCATGGATGGGGGCATAATACCATCCGCAGCCATCTCATGAAATAGAGAGATCAGATGTGGTATTAGAAGATAACTAAAGCCCTTATAGAATGCGACCGTAAGGCCATCCAGTCCTGGGGCACTACCCTCGCGCATCGAACCCAAAGCAAGACGAACCTCCGCAGCTTCAACTGGGCGCATCAAAAACTCCCAATGCCAATTTTGTAACCAAGGAAGTTGTATGTAGTCGAGATAGTTGGAGATATCCTCATCACTGGGGGCAAGTTTAGAGCTATACAGCTCCTGATAGTAAGAACGAAACTGAGCATTAATGTCAGTGCGTTGCGTCAGGAGTGACCCATCATCCCCCTCCAATTCAACGATACCTCCCGCATTAAGTCGGCGTCGAGCCATCGACGCCAGTACCAAGCCAGGTCGATCAGACTCTCTGTAGGCTCTTGCGGAAGCATACTTGCCCATATGCTTGACCTCATTGTCAGCCTCTTCATGGAATTCAGCCGTCGTGGTTTTAAGTTGCTCGCGCAACTCAGGGTCGTTGGTGATTAATAGACGCGCTTCTAGATCCAAAAGGCGGGTCTCCAGCAAAGTAAGGCGACCTCGAATAGCATGAAGAACCCCCGCGTGTTTACTAATGGCTACGCCTCTGATGAAGACCTTAAACGCCTCCCACACTGTGGTAAAGGAGTTGACCGATCCCACATTGATCTCGAAATATTCCGAGATCGCACTGCTCAGGTCTGAATAGAAAACCAAATGTAACAGCGAATAGGGTGGGAATCGCCACAGAAATGGAGGAGGGGAACGAGGGGGCACCGTGACCGGGGAATGGTCCGAAAAGGAGCGGGCCAGGACAGAGCAATCCAGCACCTTGGGCAACAGGGATTGTGAAATAAACCAGTAGTCAATGCGCGTGTGAATGTCCTATTGTGCAGAATAATGTCTGTACCCCCCGCGGTCTCCCGAACGAGACCGCCAGACATCCGCTTGCTGAAGTTGTACTGCAATGTCCTCCACAGCCTTCGCCGAGACAGACAGAGGTCGAGTAGGGCCCCTAGAGCGATCAAGGGTCGTATCCATTACACAATTAAAATCACCCCCCCAGAATATCGGAAGAGAACAGCGATCTTTGAGTAAGGCAAGCAAGGAGCGATAAAACCCCGTATCGTCATAGTTCGGACCATATGAGTTGACAACTAGGAATTCCCACTCTGGGCTATAACATCGGGACAGTACATATCTGCCTGCCGAGTCTGTCATTATTGGTTCTAGTTTGAAACCTGCCTTAGGGTTAAGCCATGTCAATACACCCCTACAATGGGAAGTGAAACAAGCAGCATGTGAAGTCCCTGCCAAACCGCCACCAGTAAAAAGCGCAGAGCCCGGAGGCAAATGCGTCTCTTGGAGCAGTGCAACGTCAATCTCTTTACGTTTCAGGTATGCAACAACTTTCCGCACCTTGCGATGGTCATTTAACCCACGAACGTTCCACGTCATGAAGGACAAAAGTTTGGGCAAGATGGCTCTAGCCTGATACTCTGTCATGGCAACAACAAGTGCATAAAGTGTGACTTCCGCCCACAGCCCCACCACCCACCCCTCCCACCATGCATACCATAATTGAACATGTGTTCCATAAAACAAAAAACAAAAACAATCTGACTAAACATACCTCCCCCCCCCACCCACGCCTTGCACTCCCCAACTTTGCAAAGGCGAGCATACTGTAGTATCCTCAGGTCATGTCATTCTGTTCCCTGTACCTAGCTGCTCAGCCAGTGTGAGTGTTCCGCGTAGAATGTTAGTGTGAGTGGAATGCTTGGGTGCCTGTGTGTGTGTGAGACAGTTGAGAAGATGGGCTGAGCAGCTAGGAGGCTGCTCCTGGTGGGAGCCTGTTCCAGCTTACAGCAACTACTTAATAAACTACATCTACTACAACTCGGCTACGTCTACTTTGTCTACTGTACATGTGGGACCAGACCACTACTGTGCTGCATCTGTTTTTCATGCTGCACAAGTCCTTGGGTGTTAGTCCCATGTGACTTAATCTGTGTTTGGGCGTCAGTCCCAGTTACACGTTTGAACGTCATGCTGTGTTTTTGGCGTATAAGTCGCCCTGCGCTTCACTCTGTGTTTTTGCGTCGTTCTGTTGTGTCGACGTATTGTGTGCGTTAGTCACACTATGCTGTTTTCTTGCTTGCACAAAGTTCTTGGGTGTTAGTCCCATGTAACGTTATATGTACAATTGGGTGTCAGTCCCAATCATTGTTTTTTTCACTGGGGTGCTAGTCCCACAGTGTCCCTCACATGAGGGGTGGCGTATGGTGTTTTCGCCACAGTCTCCTCACGTGAGGTGTACTTCCTTGGGTGATGTTCCACCCATTGTATTCTAGTCTGGGTTAAGTTTACCCTTTTCTTCTGTCTTGTGTGTTTTGCTCACTTGTGTTTGTGAGCTCTTATTACGCTACTTATTGTTTTTCAATTACTATGAAAGGAAGAGGATGGGTATAGTGCATGTGCATTTCTATTTCTCCATTCTTCTTTCTTTCTTCGTACTTCCGTTTTCCCTCTCGTGATGTCATTCTTTGCATCCCTGGGTTAATGGATGGTTTACTTCATGTGTACATTATTGTGTGTAGTTGTTTTCATTGTATAGTTGTTTTCATTTTTGTTTGGATCTTTTTATTGTTCAATATAAAAGGGATAGGATATGTAGTATCCTCAGGTCATGTCATTCTGTTCCCTGTACCTAGCTGCTCAGCCAGTGTGAGTGTTCCGCGTAGAATATTAGTGTGAGTGGAATGCTTGGGTGCCTGTGTGTGTGTGAGACAGTTGAGAAGATGGGCTGAGCAGCTAGGAGGCTGCTCCTGGTGGGGCCTGTTCCAGCTTACAGCAACTACTTAATAAACTACATCTACTACAACTCGGCTACGTCTACTTTGTCTACTGTACATGTGGGACCAGACCACTACACATACGCCCTCCCATATACCCCAAAAGACAGCGACCATAATACAAACAGACCTAAAATAACATAAAAATAACAAAAAACTGGAGATAATGCAGCGGTTAACGCAGTAGGGCAGATGTTGCCCAGCAATACAAACTGAACCAACCCACCGCCACAACACCGCTTGCACAATACCAAAAATATCCACAATTGCATGACACAAAGCAATAGATCAATCATAAATAGCAAATGAAAATGTGCCATGTGGTTACCAATAGCATTCCAAAAAAAAAAACACCTCTTGGAGGAGAAATGTAAAGCCCTGACCCCTCCCATCTAGGGGCCGCACCAAAGGCGGGAGACCATGTCGCAAGAGTGAAACTGTCCCGGAGAAAACTCCCACCTTCATATCTAACGAAACATACTAGCCAACCCGCAACAAACAGGCCGGCGAAGCATACATAACGTTATGACCGTGCAGAGCTATTTCAAAAAAATACAAACGAAGCATAATTACATGTACAGAATGCCAACATTATCTCAGTCATTGTCATCTGGACTACCAGGTGCTTCATTCGGTACAGGAGCGTCATTCTGATCCTTCACACGTTTGCCGGCTTTCTCCCATTCGCGAAATGCTTTCTGCAGGGACTGCGTGTCTGAATATATCCTGGGTTTACCATCAAACAGAACTTTGAGACGCGCGGGGTATAACATAGCGTACTCAATATGTTGGTCACGCAGTTTCCGCTTCAAGGGTATGAATTGTCGCCTGGCCTTCTCACTTTGAGAGTGAAATCCGGGAACAGAGAGATGGAAGAGCCTTCATATTGCAAAGTTCCCAGTTCTCGCGCCTTGCGCAACGCTGCATCTCTGTACCTGTAGTTTTAGAGTTTCGCTATTACAGGCCGAGGCAGGGCACCAGGCTGGGGGCGAGGGCCAAGCGATCGATGTGCTCTCTCGACAACAAATAAATGGGAAAAAGTTTCCGCACCTAGCAGGGTGGTCAAAAGCTTTCCCACGAATGTCTCCATATTCCCGGTTGCTGTAGACTCCGCCTGGCCCGTAATGCGGAGGTTGCTGCGATGCGACCGGGCCTCCAGGTCCTCAGCCCGATCTTGTAATGCAGACAATGTGCGCTCAACCCTTTTCTGTGTGCCGCCAGCGTCGGTTAGGGCTTCTTCAATTTGTTATTCGGCGCTCTGCCATGTCTATACGCTCTGAATGTTTGTCGACCCTCTCGGACATCCTGTCCATCCTGTAGGCCAACGCATCTATCTTAGAGTCAATGGCGGTAAGCCCCTTCTGCATAGACGCAATGATCTGCTTGATATCGCCAACTGGGTCGTCCGCAGGGGCGTCCGTCTCGGAAAGCGCACTGTCCGCCGCCTCCTCGTAGCGCCGTGACTTGCGCTGCTCAAAATTGAGCTTGGGCTGGGATTTGTCAGGCTTCCCCATCGCCAGATCTGAGCACAATGGACAACCCAGGAGGGCACACCCTGGGAGCTGCAGCGAGGTGGAGACCAGGAGTGGGCGACGACCGACTCTGCAGAATCAGGTCAGTAGGGGCGACGCGGACACCGCACCCAGGAGAAGACTGCCAGCAAAAAACCAGCCAAGAATGCAGACAGGAGGAAATGGCAGTGCAGAGCGTGCGCCTGAGCCAGGGTAGAGATCAGTATTGTTAAATGGGCGGCAGCACCTCAGAGCAGCAAACTTCCAGCCACAAAATTCAGGGCTCCCCACCAGTCTCATCGCCAAGCATGGAAGCACCAGTGGATCAGAGTGGAGTATGCCACAGGTACGCGGGAGCGTCAGTCGCTGGGCAGGGCCGTACAGGCAGTTGTAATAGCTTTCGCCACAGGCAGCTTACCACTCCAAGCCCAGAGCGTGGCACAGCAGAGGAGAAGGGCCGCTGGAGGATACATATAGCGCCCGGGGAGGTAGGCACCCAGGCGGCCCCCTAGCAGTCCAGCGCAAGAATGCCTCACCTTCCCGGTGGCCCTTGCCGGCCACGATCACAGGCGCCGCAGGGGAGCGCAGCTAAAACCCTTCACTCCCCCAGGCGAGGCAGATCGGTAGCGGCTGCGCCGCCCTCCAGGCTCCAATGCAGTCGGCAACAGGCCGCCCCAGCCCGCCTCCAAACAGCGGTGGCGCCGCAGTCCCCACACCTCCGGGGAGCCCCGCGCGGGCCGGCAGCAGGGCACGGGAGATCACCAGCGGTCACGGGCCAGGCCAGAGCAGCCGCCGGCTCCGATGTCGCAGCCGCGGCCCAGGAAGCAGGAGATCCAGCCGGCTTCACACGTGAACGCGTGGGCAGGAGACCGCGCCGTGTCCACGAAGCAGCAATACGGCAGCCTCCACCGGAGATCCTGGGCCTACAGGCACAGCCCCGGATGGGTCGAGGGCTCAGGAAGGCGAAGGCGTCACAGCAGCGACGATTTGAGGTGAGTAGTGAGCGGATTAATGCCGGATTGTGGCGGAGCTTTAGAACGGTGCGGCCATTTTCCAGCCAGGCAAGCTCCGCCCCCATTAAATATATACTTTACAGTTATATGAAATTGTCAAACTTTCCCATTAGCAGCAGAACGGCATAATCACATATGCCCTATTCAGAGATAATCAACAAGCACGACATTCCCGATATCGCATAACCCATCATATGCAATGGTTAAGAAATCATAGGTCTTTGACTACGCCTCGTGACCCAGCCCCTCAGTCGCTCAACTACACCAGCTAACGATACACGTTGGCCCTGCTGGCGCCCTGTTGACTAAACTATTGGAACCATTTAACATGGAAAGAAATAGTTACTGAGTTTTGTCCCTCCAGATTACACCTTCAGGCACCAAGCAGCACCTGCACGATTGTGGGATCACCCGCCCCCACCGTAGAGAAAAGGTGGTGACCTAGGAAGCAGGCATGCTTCCAAATCTGGAGAAGTGTTTCCCCTCAGGCGGATGTGTGAGCTACCGTAACTCCAGACAGCGAGCTGTAAGTTCCCACAAGGCACAACGAAACCCCTTGGCCCCTCACAATGTCCTCCGTAACAAAGTACCTTGTGGCGTGGGTCCAGGGAGAAGGATATCCGAAAACAAAAAGAGAGTGAGGAAAAAGGAACCGCTCCTGGTCCCCTAGGAAATGATATCAATAACACAAGAGGAGCAATTCCAGAAGGGATTACTATTGTGATAATACTGAAGAAAGGAAAGAAAATTCCTTTTTAAAAGAACCCTCACTCACCAACCTAGTTGGCGACATGCTTCATCATAGGGTTCCCACCCGAGGGGCCGATTGCCTCTTGGGTGTGCTACAATGCCTGATTACAGCGGAGCGGGTTATTCGTGCAACGTAAATAGTGAGTGGTGATTTTAAAATTATCTCTATGCACCCAAGGAATTTAATAGTGGGGTCATAGGACAAGATTAAAAACGAAAGCGGATGTTTCTATAAGGTTAGGTTGACCAAAGACATCTGTGCTATAAAAGTGACAGGGTCTACATGTTTCAGCCTTCTTGTGCACAATCGCAAGGCTTTCTTCAGGACCAGTGTGAGTGATTAAGTGTGCACACGCTAAGGTGCACCCTCTTTTATACGCGCCTAACCGTCAACTTATGGTTTTTACTTGTACTCATTGAGTTTCTGGAAGAAAAAACATACAGCATGAGATATAGTACATTTCACAGGACTCTCGCGCATGTATATACAGTAGTCCATACAACAGTGTAATAAGGTGAGCGATATAGATCCTCATATCTGGATCACCACTGATTCGCTTCACTCACCCGTAGCGCTCAATCCGTGTGTCAGGCATACGGCATGCGCATGCTTACACCCACATAAGTGTAATACTGCTGCGTGATTAGTGTTTTAGTGAGAATTCTCAGATATTCAGATTCTCCACGTTCCTCCACACGTACTACTTTAGGGTGTGGTTTGTTTTTAACAAGTCAATTTTAACTCAAAAAAAGTGTACTTCACTCTTAGTATCAAGTCAGGTCCCAGTTTTTTGGGCCCATGTGATTTTGTAATCGGAGACAGCGATCAAATTAAAAAGGCATAGTGCTAGCTATGTGGTATAGTAAAAACATGGCGGTGAAAACTAAGTTATCGGGCTTACTCAAATCGCAATTGTGCGGAACCTCATGGATCCTCCCGGGGGGCGTTGCCTATAGTCAAACCCTACGGGAGAGATCGGATGTCAGGTAAAGTTTAAAGTCATCGGTATATAATAGAGTAATTGCCCACAGAGTGGTCCTTACTTACTTTGTCAAGGATCAGCGCCCGCCTCAAGCACCTACTGCAGTCCCAGGTCGGGATCCCGAGGATACTTGATTTCCCGGGCTGGGCGTATTTCTAGAATCTAACCGTTAATTGCATTGGTTGGATCCTGCGTGTGCCACTGCTTACAGCGCGAGGACGTCAGCACGCGAACCTTGTTGCTTGGTAACGTGCGCGTCCTCTCGCTATGCGTCATGGGTGTTTGGAACAGGGAGTTAACTCATTCATGCCCTGCCTCCAAACCTCATGTACAAAAGGAAAGTGTCAGTTTAAAAACTTTATTAGGCCGAACAACATTAGCAAAATGACCCTACTGATCAAATAGACGGAAGGTTACAACCGCCGTTTCTGTTTTAACTCTAAACTCCCTTTTACCCTGCCTCAAAGCTGAGTGTGTAGAAATCAAGTCTTGTTTGACAGGAGTATTGGACAAAAAGAACAAGACAAATTATCAAAGAACACCACATCACCCGACATTACAGTATGTGGAGGATGGACTGTACATGTTTAATTAAATCAAGCTTATTCTCGTAGGGAAAAAGGGGGGGGGCAAGTTGTTCGGTTCTCAGACAAAGAGCTAATACAGTGTCCTCTTCCCCTCAAATATGGGTCTGGAAGCAAGTCTATATTTCTACTTTACTGTTTATTTTAATGAATTCCAGGGAATGGTGTCGTTCAAACCCTGTTTATGAGTGGAAAGTCTATAGATCCACCTTTGTTCTTTTTCAAAAAGGGACTTTCGTATGTCACCTGGGGTTTGAATCTGTTCAATAACAGTCCATCTTAGATCATTCGTTGTGTGACCTTTTTGTAAAAAATGTTCTGACATTTTCGTTGTGTGTTTCTTGCACCTGATGTTACTGCGGTGCTCGCAGATGCGTTGTTTAATTTTTCTGCATGTCATCTCTATATACCTGAGTCCGCAGGGACAAGTTATCAGGTATACTACATGCATAGAATTGCAATTTGTATGTGCTCTTAGTGTCCAGATCTTAGTAGGCTCTAAGTCCAGCTGTTTTACAGTTGTCGTGAGATGGCAGACACTGCAGTTCCCACAGGGAAAGTGCCCAATCACTTTTGGAAGGCCCCAGGAGGTGAGTACTGACCCAGTGTTTTCCATGTCTGTCTTTCTTGGACGGGTGGACACTAGGGAGACCTTTAGGTTTTTTGCTCTTTTAAAAGGGAATAAAGGTTTTTCCCATTTTCTGTCGCCTGTTTCTAAAATTTTCCAGTGTTAATTTATGGATTTTGTTACTGAGTTAGACATGGTACTGAATGTTGTCACACAAGTTAGAGGGATTTCTGTTATGGTTTTAGGATTCTCTTCTAAGAGTGCTTCATGTGGTTGATTCCTAGCTCGTTTTTGACATTTATTTAATATTCTGTCAGGGTACCCTCTGATTTTCAGTTTTTTGGACAGATCCACAGCTTGTGCTTGATAATCTCCCAGTTTGCTACAATTTCTCCTAAGACGGAGGAATTGCCCATAGGGCAAATTTTCTTTTAGTGCTCTGGGGTGGAAGCTGCCGAATTTAAGAAGGTTATTCTTAGCAGTAGGTTTGTGGTGGGTTTTTGTTTCCAGCTTGCCATTTTCTTTCGTGATGGTTATGTCCAAGAAAACCATTTCTTTCTTGTTGGCACAATGAGTGAATTTTAAGTTCTTGTCACATCTATTGATCCATTCAAGGAATTCCTGTAGAACCTCACCAGGTCCTTGCCAAATGAGCAGGACGTCATCAATATACCTTCGCCAGAAGGTGATGTGGTTGCTGAAGGGGTTGTGGTCATGAAAGATGAACTTTTTCTCAAAATCATAGACGTATAGCTCTGCTACACTGGGGACAAATGTACTGCCCATTGAGGTCCCGTTTATTTGAAGGAACAGGTCCCCTTCAAATTCAAAGAAAGTTTCTTTTAAGGCCAATTTGGCGCATTCGATGATAAAGGCTTTTGGAGTTCTGAATTCCCAGCTGGCCTCTGCTAAGGCTTTTCTGATAACCTCAATGGTATCATCCTGGGGCAAGCTGGTATATAGACTTTCAATATCGATATGGACCGGACTGCTATCCCATCACCCTATGTGCCTGACCATTGGATGGCCACCCAGGTCCAACTCTAGGGCTATCTACTGGTAATTTGTACTGGTGAATCACTGACCAACCCCACTCTTGTGGTAGGCTCTCGGCTTCAACTCGCCCTGTCCCGCTGGGCCCAGAAAAGAAGTCATCTTGACCCTCACCTTCATGACTGCCGTGCCACTTCGTATCTGCCCATTGCCTGACCCTTGATACCTGACCGTAAAATGGCCTCCTAGGAGTAACTCCCAGTCAAATGCACTGGGGAGTCACCGACCAGCTCAAAAGAAACGGCACAAATCTCTCTACTACTCGCACATTACCCTCAAAGGACGGCTCTGGAAACTCTATCCCACCTTTCCCAAAGGGAGCTTGCCCCCCGTCCTACCTAGTCACAATGCCATCCGTCACGCCAGCCTACACCAACCCCTCTTCTGCGAACCACCTAAAATCGCACGGCCCGAACTCCTTCTCGATCAGTTTCCCTCCTAACCTCTCACCCAAAGCGGAAAAAAAACTTCAAGCAAAAACTGATCAGACAACACCCTGAATCTCTATTCGCGGACATCTACCACTGCTCCTCCAAAGGACAGATAAAAATGGACCTCATCTTCCACACTGAAAGACCCAAAAAATGGAACTCCATCCTCCGATCGCAGCTCCACATTTCCAAAACGACTAACACTTCCCATAGCTGCAAACTGACATTCTCAGCCCCTAACCGCACTAGGCGAAATGGGAACACCTCTGTGACCATCTACTCCAATGGCACAGTCCTGATACAAGCCAACAATGACAATCTAGAGTCATTTGACGCCCTCTTCCCAACTCTCCGGACTGCCCCCTCTCACGCACTCCTCCCCTGCCTGTCCCTCCTCCTCTCCCAGAAGAGCCGGACCCACCAGCAGAACTCACCTACCATTCCGGTGCACCCTAGTAACAACACCTGCCTCTCACCACGAGACTCCACCCTCAACACTACCAGAGAGAACAAGGCCCCACTACCCCCCCCGGCAATCTCCCCTACCCGTCCCCCACCCTCCATCTCCCCAACCCACATCGAACGACCTCAACACACAGTCTGTGACTCCCAACCACCTCCCCAGACCCACATGCAATAAAACGCTGACGCCTCAACACGACCCTCGTCACCCTGCACTCACGGCCCCGCCCAGAACCCACACGGACAGCACACTCACAAAAAGGCAACTTAACGTCAGGCTCTCCCCCTCTAGGTTTAACATACCCGCCCAGAACACCCTCACCGACATAGAGACTGGGCAGCGGCTCACCCTGCTTGAAAGCCAGATAGCAATTATAATCCAGGGCTTTAGCGAAATCCTAACCAATCTCGCCGCGCCCCATAAGCCTCACGGAATACCCTCCTTCCCCACCCCCACACAACAAAGGCCTTCCAAGGCTCCCCACCCGAGATGGATCTCAACCCCCCTCTCTAATCAGACACAGAGACCCAAAAGAACTAGAGATGCAATGTCTGCGAGTGAAGCGGCAGATCTCGCTTCCTCGTACGACACTCCAATTACTGTCACCCTCCAATCCAAAATTCAGGTGATCACCGGACTGGGAAGAGACCAGGCCCTTCTGAAATCCCCTAGACCCCCGGCCACCCGCACTACCATCCCCACGGCCCCCCGAACGAAGAAACCCAAAACAGAGACGACCCCCACCAACTGCATGCTCATAAACTGCAGATCAGCCACCAAGCATGCCACAGAGCTAGCAGAATCCATCCTCACCCACGACATAGACACAGCATTCATCACCAAGACATGGCTAAATGATTCCTCCTTACCACTCATGGATACTCTTGTCCCCCCAGGCTTTGCAATCACCAACAAAGATAGAAAAGACCAAAGAGGTGGAGGCATACCAATCATCCACAAAAACAACATTTCCGTGACGGAAATAGACTCCTTCAACTACAACACCTTTGAATGCCTAACCGCCAACATTAACACTAGCAATAACAAAACACTAATCTGCCATCTTATTTACCACCCCCTAGGCAACACCACCGCATTCACTGAGCATCTGTCCGACCTGATTGCCCACTGCTCTCTCCGAGACAAGAACAACCTACTTCTGGGCGACCTCAACCTACACTGGAATGAAGAAAGCCACCCGCTAATCCAGAACCTGAATGAGCTGCTACACAGCAACAACCTTACCCAACACTGCTCCGAGGAAACTCACAACAAAGGAGCAATCCTAGATGCCATTATCGCCCAACGCGACACAGTCACGATAGACCACACCCTGCCCGTGGATTGGTCCGACCACCACTTAATCCTATTCCACCTCACTCAAACAATCACACTCCAACCCCCCACCCAAGACCCCCCCAAATGGACGAGAAACCTTACTCAGATCAACATGACTGACCTAGAGGAAAGGGTTAACTCCCTCCTGACTGCCTCCACGGATGATCTATCCACAACAGAACTGACCGCCCACTACAACACAACCATGACATCCATTCTAGACCAAGTAGCCCCCCTGAAACAAAAAAAAAACAGGAACATCCCATCCAGATCCTGGTTCAACACGGACATTAACAACGAAAGGAGACAACTAAGGGCCACAGAACGACTATGGAGGAGCAACCCCTCCACAAGCCTACACGAACAACTCAAAGCAGCCCAAAGGAAATACAAAAAACACATCAGCAGCAAAAAATCCACTTTCTTCTGCACCGCCCTGGACAACGCAAAAAACAGGCCCAAAGAACTGTTCAAAATCATGAGGCAACAAACCTCCAAGCCCCCTGAATCCTCAATGCAGGCCTCCAAGGACCTGTGCGAAAACTTCGCCAACTTCTTCGAAGAACAAGCATTTGCAATGCAATAGGTCTCGCATTTACGCGAGTTTGAGCTATTGACATTGCAAATACCAATGACTTTTATTTTTGTTTTAAAAACATAAATAAAAGGCATTGTCATTTACAATGCCAATAGCTTAAACTCGCGTAAATGCGAGACCTATTGCATTGCAAATGCTTGTTTTGTAGATGGAGTGTACCCTGGCACCCTAGTGTTTTTCGTTAATGGGCAGGGATGTGAAAAGAGCAATTTTCTCACTTAATCCAGGACACTTGGAACACTCCATTTCAAGTCTGCATATAGGGGAGCACTTAGGAAAGGAATAAAGTTGCAGTAATTGAAAGAAATGAAATGCTCGGAGTCTAACCAAAGGAGGGCTCGTGTAGCTGCACACGGCCTCGGTATGAGCGACTGAGCTGCCAGACACTGCAATGAGCGATCCAGCTGCAGCCCCAGCCCCGCCTGCCCACACAGCTGACAGGGGAGGGGCGAAGGCGGGGGCTAAAGTCCTTTCCGCCCAGTGGTCTTCGCACGCCTGCAGACCCGTGACTACAAGAACAGGTCACTAAGAGGCCGATCATGCAGACAGACTGGGATATTATCACATTCCTGATAACTCCACAGACACAACCCAGAGAGTGACATCTTGCTCCATGTGTAGATAGAGGGTTCCAGAGACATGGGTGAAGCTATTGTCTCTTTGAAAGGTTATCTACGGGACTTTAAGACTGGACTAATACTGCGACAAACCTCCTGTCGGACATTGTGTCTGAAATCAATAGACTGAGCTACGGTCACGATGACGGAGGGTTACAGGCGCCAAAAAGAGTTTTCAGGAAGTGCAGGATATAGTGACTGGTACGCGTTTGGTTTTAAGACAAACAAGTTGGTTTGTCTGGAATAAAATGATTTATATAAATGATAGAGTTTTGTTTCATACACAAATAACATTTAAATTAAAGTATGTATAATAGAAGGTGCAATTTGACATTCTTGAATCAATATTGAGGCACGCAGCACGCACTGGTCTACTGCCTTAAGGGGTGCATGACCCGGACACAGCGCCTAGAACAGCATATGAGGCACGCTGCATGCACACGTATACTGCCTCGTCGTGTACAGGCACAGCGCCTAGGAGTGTATGAGGCAGCTCCATGCAGACATCTACTGCCTTAAGGCATGCAGGGCCCAGCGCCTAGAGGAGTGTATGAGGCACACTGTATTGACACGTCTGCTGCCTTGTGGGGTGCAGTGCCCGGGCACAGCACCTAGAGGAGTGTGTGAGGCACGCTGCACGCACACGTCTGCTGCCTTGATGGATGACGGGCCGAGGGCACAGCGCCTAGAGGCACGCTGTATTATTTAACTGTATGCTGGATTTGCTCAGCTGAACTGAAAAACGTTAATGTAGAATGAAATGGTGGCACTAGGATGTCAGGAGGTGAGATACAAACGTATAATTAGGAATCTACAACAATGTGATGTGATTTGGCAGTGAGCAACAATTATCCAATAACGCGACTCTTACTCGTCTCATTCGTCAGGGCCTGAAAACAGCTTTGGTAGTCTTGGGAGGGGAGCTTTACATCAAAAAAACGCGCCGCCGCAGCATTTTAACAGTTCTGGTTACAATTTCAACACGACCACCGGCCTTTGCCTGACACGAATGTACTTTAAAGTGAGCGCCTTTCACATCATACAAGCGATGCAAACGCCTCGCTCCCACAACCTCCGCGCCTTCCTGAAGCTCTGCACATCGCTGCATTCATTTTATAATGCCACAACACTTTAAAGGTCAGTCGTACAGTTCACAGCGTATGTACAAAAAGCTTTATAAATGCCGCAATAACATGCCCTGGCAGCCCTTTGCAAGTGTAAAGCACACAATAAATCTATGAAATGTGCAAGCATTCAAGGTGGTATAAATAACACATGAATAATCACACATTACTGTGGACAAGTGCCTGCTTCCAGGGGCAAAGGCAGCTATAAATCTACTGAATCCAGCCCACTTGAAGGGCCTTCAGAGGAAGAAAGCCGAGTGTGAGCCTAATATAAAAGAACCAAGCACGGCCACGCTAATTAGAAACAGATGGCCCCTGCGCGCCGCTGCTCGCTCCCGCAATGTGGATGCCAGCACAAGCACGAGTGCTTGAAAAGAGCTGACCAATTTCTAAAGGTCATCTAGGGCAGCGCATGCGCGCTGCACTAGGCTCGACCTAAAAAATCACCAAGATTGAGCTCTCACTGGACATCAACGTCAACCCCGCCTGCAAAAGCTTGCCCCCAGCAACAGAAGACAACACTCGCAAGCACCCCACGAAAACATGGAAGTCCTTCAACCCCATCCCGGAAGCCAAGATCCTCAAACTGATCTCCACCTCCAAACCCGCCTCTCACGTCCTTGACCCTATACCCACCCAATTGACCAAAAAACTGAAACTCTCTATAGCCCCGTTCTGGTGCAAGATTATAAACAGCTCCCTGAGAACCGGCGTCATACCTGAATGCCTCAAAGTTGGCCAAGTCACGCCACTACTAAAAAAAACAGGCCTTGACTCCAAGGTCCTGAATAACTTCAAACCCGTCTCCGATCTCCCCCTCCTATCCAAAATCCTCGAAAAATGCGTCCTCCTACAACTGACTCAGCACATGGACAGCATCAACCTTCTTGATCCCCACCAATCGGGTTTCAGAAAAGGCTATAGCACCGAGACCGCGATCCTTAACATCATAGACGATATCCACATATCCCTCGATACCGACCAATGTTGCCTCCTCATTCTCCTGGACCTATCGGCAGCCTTTGACGCGGTTGATCACCAATTACTCATCAAGGCTTTACAAGAAAGGGTAGGTGCTGATGAAGTGGTCCTACACTGGTTCTCCTCCTTCTTACACAGCCGCTCACAAAGGATAAAAATCAAAAACTTTACTTCCGACTTACACCCCGTCAGCAGGGGCGTCCCCCAAGGTTCAGTGCTCTCACCACAACTGTTCAACATATACATGGAACCCCTCACCACCATACTTAAGAATGCCAGCATCCCTTTCCACCTTTATGCAGATGACACACAGATCTATCTAGAGACCTCCTCCATAGATGACATTCACAGACTAAATGACACTCTAAAAGAAATCCAACACTGGCTGTCTCTAAACCACTTAAAACTCAACCAAGACAAAACAGAGATCCTCCTCATCTCCAACAAAGAAGAGAACCCTCAAATTTCAGTATGGCTAAAAGCAATGGATGCTCTCAACGGCAATCTCACTCTGGCCAATTCCGTAAAATCATTAGGAATCACCCTAGACCAGAGGTCTTCAAACTTTTTGATGCCGAGACCCCCCTGTCAAAATTGTTTAGGCGTAAGGACCCCCTCCTGACAAAAATTTCTAGAACTTAGTCCTCTTCATCATTGACAACTATAGACAACCATAAAAGCCCCCAATTCCAACAGCAAATCATTTTTACAGTGGGGAAATAATATTAAACAGTGTTTATCAAACAAAAGATCAGTGAGCGTGGGGGCGTCAAAGGTGTAGCTAAAATCAAAAGGCCTCATTTATGAGGAATTGGCCTAGGCCACCGCCGCAAGTCTTCTTGCTGCGCTGCCCTATTCCAATGTGAAAGGGCAGGAATGCACCTTATTTATGAAATATGGTGCATTCCTGTCCTTTCCCAGTGTGTTGGCGCACAAATTGCTGCCTAGCGCCAATGTAGGCAGGATTGTTTTTGTGCAGGAAGGTGCCCCAAGAGGGGCTTTCCTATTTCTTTGTGAGCTGCAGAGTGCAGCACACATGGAAAGAGGAAAAAATACGAGGAGACATGAAAACATTTCTCCTCATTACGCCGACTGTGGGGATGCAGAAGGTTTTGGCGCTGCCTCAGGTTTACATGGTTTTGTAAATCTGGGGCACTGTCAAAATCCTTGGGTGTTGCGTGGGAACACCCACCGCAATGCCCATGGAACTCCTACTTGACAGACTAAGGCAAGGCAGCGACTTGTGCTGCTTTGTCTTACTCCATATGTATGAGGCCACGCAGGGTGAATTTGCGTTGCCTCATAGATTCGATTGCGACGCTTGTGCCACCAGACCTTAAAAAAAATGATGCTCTGGCAGCTCAAGCCTCATAAATCAGCCCCAAAATATTTTGCTAGTTTTTTAGGTCTTTCACCATCAGGTAGCTACATATAAAATAATGGGTAGCTTAAATGAAAAATACATTTTAAAAAGTTGTTACTAGGTGGGAAATGCACTGTAGTATATTAGGAAACCTCTATTTGTTAAAGCACTGCAGAGGTCTGTGTGTAACCAGAGAGCCACAGAATTAAATTTGGTTGGTGCAGTGGGGAATAGTGGCTTGTGCATTTTTAGTGCTATGAGGTCACAGCCTGTGACAGAAAGCACTGTGAAAGTGTAAGTCATTAATTTATTCTTGCATTACACACATTATAAGGTAGACTGCTACAAACTGTGCAAATAGATTTAGGATACAATGGAGCTTCCAAAATGTAGATTATAGTAATACTAGAACATGAGTAATGCATATTTTTTTTTTGCATAACTGTCCCTTTAACACCTCCTCAGAGGTACTAAGCGATTAAAAACATGCAGTTCACAGCCCAGTTATTAACTCTTCTTACTACCACTAAAGAATTTGCAGATTAACTCAAAACGCACATTTGCACTTCATTCAGGCACCCTGGCACAAAGGATTGTTTCACCTGTCTGCCCAGCCTCTTCCTTTCACAGAACAGGAGACTCAATTACCTTCAGGTGAAGCATTTTAACAACTGGAATGAAGCGTCCCGGTTTTCAAAAGGAAGAGCACATGTTTTAGATTCCAGGCAGAAGTGAGGCCTGGAAATGCGCGACCCCCTTCCCAGGACTCCAGGGCCCCCCTGGGGGTCGCGCCCCACAGATTGAAGACCTCTGCCCTAGACCCAAAACTTGACATGGCCAAACACATTAAGAACTCCGCAAAGAGTGCCTTCCTCAATCTGAAGCTACTCAACAAAATAAAACCCTTCATCCCAACCAAAGACCTCAAACAAGCCACCCAATCACTGGTGCTATCCAGACTCGACTATGGGAATGCAACCCTCACTGGTACAACACAATCTCACCTAGCTCCCCTCAAAACAACTCTCAACGCAGCAGCCAGAATGGTCACTGGAGTTAGGAAATACGACCACATCTCACCAGCACTCAGAGAACTAAAATGGCTCCCAGTCGAATTGCGTGCCAGCTTAAGAACTGCCTGCCTCCCTCACGCAAAAAGCCCTGCACACAGGGAAACCTGACTACCTGGCCGCCAAACACAAGAGGGCCGGTCAGACAAGGAACCTCAGGAGCTCCAATACCCTACTACTCATCCCTATGAAAACACACAAACAAAAAACCGCTGCACGGTCCTTCGCCGGAAACGAGCC